>JAJJWX010000977.1:0-527360 GCA_023529315.1 Papaver bracteatum | reverse complement strand
ACGTTGTTCATGAACTTATTCTTAAATTACTAAGGGATGCTTTTGCAAATCGTGGATTTATAGTTCATGATTAATGATTCGAGTGAATCACATCATTTTTGATTCAATTGTGTCTCTTGTAGTACTTGAGATCTCATAGCAATTGAACAACTCTCTAACTAGTTCATTTGAGTCATTTGGACTAGTTATGGTGAAGAATAATATGGTTGATATGAAAGTGATCATTTGGCTAACCATTTGGTTGACAAATGTTGAACCAACTATTGTACATGTTTGGGTACGGTTCTACAAACCCAAAACGTCAAGTACATGTGTGTATGGAAACCTAATTTTTCGATCTAACGGTTGAGAGATATTAGCTTGTATCTAATCAGGTTTTCATCTAATGGTGAATATTGAATGCTTTCTCATTAAGCTAACATTGATTGCAAACCCTAATTTGAAAGACTATATAAGGGAGATCTCTAGCCATTGGAAAAACTAATCCCCACACACTTTTCTTGTGTGATACTAGTTTTCTCTAAGCTATAGTCGATCTCCATTAACCCTTGAGCTTTCTCTCTAAATTCGGGTTAACGACTTAAAGACTTCATTGGGATTGTGAAGCCAGACCGATACTACTTTTCTTGTAGTTGTGTGATCTGATCTTGCTATTTCTATCATACGAGTACAATTGTAATAATTGGCTTGAGATTTCTATCTCCGATAGGAAAGATAAAATTAGTCACAAACATATTCGTCTCATTGTTTGTGATTCCTCAATAATCTTCTTCGCTGCGTCGATTAAGTTTATTGTGTCGATTAAGTTTATTGTGAGGTGATTGATGAAACTGAGCTGTTCTTCGGGAATATAAGTATGGTTTTATCGATTGGTTCCTATTCACCTTGATTTATCAAAATACAGAACAAAACTCATAGGTTTATTCGTGGGAGACGAATTTATCTATTACCTATAGACTTTTCTGTGTGAGACAGATGTTTTTGCTAAAGTCTTCGACCGAAGTTAGCTTGGAGTAGGTTTGTGTCTGTAGCGGCTTAATACGGTGTATGTTTAATCTGGACTAGGTCCCTGGGTTTTTCTGCATTTGCGGTTTCATCGTTAACAAAATTCTGGTGTATGTGTTATTTCTATTCCGCATTATATTTTGTTATATAATTGAAATAATATAGGTTGTGCGTTGTTCAATCGATTATAATATCTGACCTAAATGGTTGTTGATTTAAATCGATTGACACTTGGATATTGGTCTTTGGCACCATCCAAGTTATCTCTCTTTGATTAGGATCATGAATTATATTTTCTTGAGTAAATCAAATCGAGAGATTGAGATAATAACTCCTTGAGATATTTTCTATTGATTGAGTCTTGTTGATTCTCTAGAAAACAACTCGGAGTTGTCTATATAGATTGCTAATCAAAATATTGGGTGAGGTTGTTAGACCCCCGCATTTTCACATATCATTGTTCCAGACTATTTTTGAATGATAAACTTGAATCAAGAAATGGTTTCGAACAATAAAATATTCTCCACCGAATTTGATCAAGTATGAACAAATGTTCATTAAGCTTAGTCATTATATTTCTAGAAATTCGTAAACTAAATAATTAGTTCTCGACTCGAAATTCTTGTCTATGCAAGATAGTCTAGTTAGTTATGCGGAAATCGTATCAAGGATAGAAAGGTGAATATAACTTGAGAAATATGTGTTTCAGTCTTCACTTATCTTTTGTTGATGAAGTTCTCTAAAAGCTTCGGTTGATATTCGTCTTCAAACGGTATAACGAAAATGATGAATGGTTTGTTTCTCAACTACCTCTATCCTAGTCCAAGACTTAACTAATTGTAGAATAGAAATCTACACATAGTTTTGACGACTAATTTTGACAACAAGCTTGATATAGCAACACTTGTGAGTTCGGCCGAACAATGCTCTAACAACCTGCAAATCCCAGAATCTATTATTTACTTCATTGCACTAACTGCTCGGGATCTTGCAGGAAACACCATTTGGACTATAGGATATCAAGGATACTTTGGAGAGGGAAAACCAACATGAGGATCATACCTAGCTTTTCACCGGGGCCAAGGAGATGTAGAACACCAATATTGAAATTCATGTTGCGTCTATGGAAACGTTAGTCCGATTTACAATGCTCTACTACAATGCAATTCAAGGAAGGTTTCACCTTATCTACGATGAGAGGAGTATAAGGGATTATGAAGAAGATAGAGTAACAAATATAAATGTCATTTATTTTGTTTGAAGTAGCCTTAAAATTATCCACATAATGCATAATTTGGACACTCAAATTATAGGAGCAGTGAAATTGCTCTTGCCACTAACTCCAGTTTGTACTCCTCTTAGGCTTGCCTAAGTTTTTATACAGAAAAAAAAGTTTCAAAAATGCAACAAATATAATAATCCCTCAACGTTAAAACCAAGCCACAAAAAACCAGAACCAATATTGTTTTTTTCAAATCTCACACTAGAACCAAAAACCCAAACTGAACACAAGCAACTGGAACAGATACAATACAACCCTTTTCATAATAGATTGTTTAACTAAAAAATTAAGTTGGTTCTAATTTATCACTAGGACTTTCTCAATTTATTCATTTTCTCAATCCTGAAACTGGAACATCTCGAAATTAGGCTAGGAATCTCCAACATAGAAGTAGGATATAAGGAACATACTGATACAACCTTTACTACTCAATGCCTTAAAGCCATAAAAGTCCTGATGCCAATTACAACTAGTTTATGACGAGATACTAAATCTCCAGAACTTTTATTTTGAAAACCTAGTGACTTACCTACAAAACCAGATCAAGAAAAATATTGGAATTGACAATGTGGTGATCTTTTAGCTATTCAATCATTTCCCTGATATTATGATATCTTAATGGACTCTTCATTCCAACTGCGAAAAACACAAATGATAAGTTTCGAATTCCTTGATCTACTTCTTTGCAATATTTATGTATACTATGCATGTTTTTTCTATAAATGAAACATATCAATATATGCATGTACCTAGCTTTTCCCAGATAGTAGATAGGCATACAATCTTCTTTGGATTTGTTAGAGCACTGCTCGGTCGAACTCGCATACGTTGCTATCTCAAGCATGTTTGTCAATATTAGTGATCAAAACTATAAAGTCTTTGATTTCAAGTATACAATAGCTAAGGTCTCAGCTATGATAGAAAGTGTAGTTGAGCTCAAGAACTCCATGGCGATCATCATATAAGACGAATGACTACTCAAGGAACCAGTGGATATTCATCGACTAAAAGGTATGTGGATACTTGAACTTATCTATCACTCAAAATTCTATCTATTCTATCTTCTATCTTGAGACAAATATCGTATTACTACATAGACTAAGAATATACACATATGGTATTTCAAGCTGAGTATATCTCGCTTATCTATTTCTCGAAATGTGTGTTGGTAAAGCTTTCGCTTTAGCCAAGTTCATCTTTACCTAGTGACGAAAGTCATGTTATGTTTCAATCATTTTGGAAATCGCTCTGACAAAAAATAGTTTGTGAATAACAACTATATAACGCCCTCTGAGAATGTTTCAATGATTGAAATAAGAGTTTAGACAATATAACCATTGGAGGATATAAGCATTGTTGTGGAAACACATATATGTATAATTCCTTAGTGCTTGAACCGAAGTTTGCGAACTTTGTTGATCAAGTAAAACCGGAGAAGTGCATGAGCTTCAGTGCGCGAACCCAGTCCATGAACTGGCATAAGTTCTCGACCGAGAATTTCTGATGGAGTTTGTGAACTCCATCCGGGAACTTAAGTCCGCGAACCCAGTCTGCGAACTTGAGTAGGTTATGTCTAAAAACGATGTTTGTGTCTTGTGTAGTACATAAAGATCTAAGCAATTGAACAACTCTCTCACTAGTTCATTTGAGTCATTTGGACTAGTTATGGTGAAAAAGAATATGGTTGATATAAAAGTTATCATTTGGTTAACTAGTGTTGAATCAACTAATGTACAAGTTTGGGTACGGTTTTCACAAGCCTACAAACATGCAGTACATGTGTGTATAACAAGCTATGCTTTCGATCTAACAAATGATAAATATTAGCTTGTATCTAATCAGGTTTTCATCTAACAGGTGAATATTGAATGCTTTGTTACTAAGATAACATTGATTGCAAACCATGATTTGAAGACTATATAAGGGAGAACTCTAACAACTAGGAAACCTAATCCCCACACATTCTTTGTGATACTAGTTTTCTAAGTTAGAGTCGATTCTCCTGTAGGATCTGAATATCGCAATAGGGACATATTTGTGAAGTTTGGTTAACAATGCTTTGCGAGCGTTGCAGAATGATTTGAAGAATGATGTAACAGATGACGATTGCATAAACATGAGAAAAGTGTGATGACTCTGCGATGATTATAGTGTTTGCAAATATTAACAATAGAACTTTTGCGAGAATATCTTAAGTCAGATCCTAAAATAAAGGACAGATTAGCTGTCATCCAATATGTAATTCCCTATATAAAGAGTTGAACAAGCGTAAGGAAGGGAGATACCTTTTTCGAGTGTTGAGCAAGTCATTAGGAGAGAGAAAGTCTAAAGCGGTTATTAATTCCTTAGGTTTATTTCCTTTCCATCTTGTAAAATTTGGGAGATTAATCAATAAAATTTGTGTTTGATGATCTAAAAATGACTTAATTGAATGAATTCTTATGAGGGGTGTAGTGTTGGATTTCCTGCAACTACATATTGGCGCTAGAAACAGGGATTTTCCCTTGATTTTAGTGTGAAAATCAGTATTGTGATTTGAGAGAATTTGTAATAGTTGGTGAGAAATTTTAGACAATTTTCAACAATTCATTGAGATTGAAGAGATGGCTAGAAGAAGAAATGCTTCAAGACAACCAACTACTGTTAGAAGGAGTAAGGGGCTTGCTGGAGAAAGAAGAAATGAAACTGGAGAATCATCAAGAATGAATACAAGAAATGATGGAGAAAATCAAATTCAACAACCAACTCAACGTACACCAACGCAGAACAGAACTTTGGATTATGATAGAGTGAGTGTGCATACTTGGAGATCAGATTCAGCAGAAGAAGTAGAAGAGGAGAAACAGTTAAGAAATGAAAGACAGGAAGAGTAAACTGAAGAATAAATTGGGGGACTAATTCATGAAGATGAAATAATCGTAGTATTAGTGGCAGCAGAGGCATTAAGACAAAGAATACACGAAGAGAGGAGGTTAGAAGCGTAAGAACGCGCAAATTTGACAAGGCAAAACCTTGAATTGAGAATGGAAAACATGAGGTTACAAAATAGGAGATCAAGAAGTACAACAAGATTAAGTTCAAGATCAATTAAAAGTGAGGCAAGAAGAAGTTCACCTATGACAAATATTGAAGAAGAAAATCAAGACCCAAATGAAGGACGTCGCGAAAGGAGAGAAGTAATGGAATATCGTTACATACCACGAGGCAAAATTTAACAAAACGAACAAAACAATAGAGGTCAGGAGAATATGCAGCGTCAGGAACGAAATAACCGAGATGGTGAAGAAAATCAGGAAGAAGGGAGGATAATATTATGTGGAAGAGATATTCAAAGAAATCAGCAGATAATTGAAGGAGAAATCAAGAGACATTATGCTGAACAAGCACATTTAGCTTGCGAAAGGGAAAGATTGAGAGCAGCGGTGGAAGAACAAGAATTCCAAGAGGCAATTCGCCAGAAAAATCATGACAATCGAGAAAGAAGAAGCGAGCGAAACCGCAACAATGGTAATATCAATGAAGAATATGATAGAATACAAAGGAGAATCGAAAGACAACAAAGAGAATTGATAAGAAATGAACAAAATCGCAGAAGAGAAAATGAGAGATATAATGGTGTGTGAATTCATGAAAGAAATGAAAGATAAGATCGCAGAGAAAGACAAGAAGAAAATAATGGAGAAGAAAATCAAAATCTCGCAACACAAGATAGGCAAGAACGCAGGAGAATAAAATCAGAATTAAAGAGACCAATGGGATCAACATCTGGGGTAAATGAAAAAATCTTAAGAGAACTGACAGAAATGAGAGGAATGATGAATAATAGGAGAGAGGGAGGTAGGAGACAATTATATGAAGCTATTCAAGAAGCTTCGAAAACTCCATTCTCGCAAGAAGTACAATTAGGAGTAATTCCACCAAAGTGCAGTTTTCCTGCATTAACCAGCATTTTTGATGGAACAACCTGCGCAATTCAACACATTAAAGCTTATGTGAGATGTATGCTACAATGGGAGAATCATGATGATGTGTTGTGCAAGTAGTTTGCATCAAGTTTAATAGGAGAGGCACTAAAGTGGTTCGAAGGTCTACCCAGGAATACTATAACATCTTTCAACCATTTTCAAACTACGTTCTTAGGGGAGTATATAACTAACAACTCCTCGCGACCAGGAATAGAAGATGTGTTTGGATTAAAGCATAGAATTGGAGAAAGTTTGAAACATCTAACCATAAGGTGGAAGACAATGTGCAGTGAGATGGATGGGCGTGTGGATGAGAGATATCTCATTTTATCATTTATCAATGCAATGTTCGCAACCAATCTACTATACATTCAAATTTTTAGAATCAAGAATACAATCACAATGGCTGAATTGCGAGAACTACATGAGGAGTACATTGCTCTTGAAGAAAAACAGAATGAAATGGAATCGTATCCCGTTGCGAACACAAGTTCAAATTCAGCGAGTGCAAGCTTATTGCCTAAATTGATAAACACAGTGGCGAGCACTTCGCAGGTACAACAAGAAAATAAGAATGATAATCAACAAAAGCTGGTAGCTATGGGAAGCAGATATCAAGAAGAATTCGAAAGGGAAAGAAATTTTTATAGTCGAGATGGAAACAACAAAATCCAAAGACTTGATCAGCCACAAAAAACCTATGGGGGACAAAGACAAAATTATCATAGAGGATCATGAAGTTAAAAGATGATATGGGAAGAGATCAAGATGCCACCTTTGAATGCTAGTGTGTAAATTTTTTGGGAAGCTATAATTCTAATGGAGGACATTCCGACACCCTGGAACATGGGAAAAGAACCACTTTCAAGCCATCGAAGTCAAGAATTTTGCTCTTACCATCATTTTCATGGACATTCAACAAATAATTATAGAAACATTAAAAGGATCATTCTCAAGGTAATAGATCAAGGAAAATTAAATCATTTTTTAATAGGGCATCCTCAATCTCAACCCTTACCACTACCACCATAAATTCGTAGAGTAAATGTAACAAAAGGAGGAGAAACATTTGTCATAGAAGTTGGAGCAAAGGCGAAGAATCTGTTTTGTAATTATATTGTGCATTCGTACAAAACAATCGAAGACTTTCATGACAATATTCTAAGTAGAGTTTTCGCAAGAGATGCTGATGGAAGAGAGATAATGAACATTGTGAAGGTTTCTCCACTAAAAGAGTGGTAAAAGAAGACTATCTCTTTCACCGCAGAAGAAGTACCAGAGTCTGGCGTAATGCATGATAACCCATTAGTGGTGAGGCTGGAAATAAACCCAAAGCAAAGAGAAGATGAAGATGAAGAAGAGGATGAAGAGGCTGAAGATACATGGGCAATTAATAGAGTCTTAATTGACATGGGAAGTTATGTGGATATCTTATTCTATCATACCTATAAGACTATGGGGGGCAGAGATGAGGATCTAATACCTTCAACCTATAAAATTTATGGTTTTAATGGTACTGCCAATAAGCCAAAGGGAGAGATCACAATGACAATTCCATTAAAGGGGATATCTTCCAAGATTCTATACTGTATTGTCGACGTAGAGTCGCCCTACATTGCTCTAATTGGCCGACCTTGGCTACATGGGATTTTAGGTGTGGCATCGACTTTCCACCAGTGCATTAAATTTCCACATCCTAATGGTGTTGGAGTAATAATGGGAGATCGGATTGAAGGAAGGAAATGCTATGAGATTGATGTGAAATCTTGCGAAGAAAAAGCTTCCAAGAAGGAGAACTAGAAGTATAAAATCAAAGAAAGACATAGAAGTGGGAGATTGATGGTTGATTTAGTAAAACTTAGAGAAGAAAGAATGCTGCGAAGTTAAAGCTTTCTGAAAAGAACTAATGATGAAAATATCGCAGAAGTAAAGACTGTAGCGAAAAGAAACCAAAGAACAGAGGCAGAAAACAGCAAAGGTAAAAAATTCAAACTGTGAAGTGAAAGAAATATTGAGAAAAATAAAAAAGGTGTATAATTGATTTGTTGCAAAAATTTCAAAATTTTCAAAAATATATTTTGTTTAATGATAAAAATGATATTGAGAAATTACAACAAAAATGAAATGCAAAAGAATAATCTTGCAAATATGCGAAAATTTCGCAAGAAATGATCATTTAAGATCCAGAATGGGACGAACCTTTATGGCGTACACCCTAGTCCGCGAATAAAATTTTTCAAGAGGCAAATGTAAGACCTAAAGTACGTCATAAAAGGGGGTATCTGTTACATGACTCAACGATAAGGTTACACAGCTGCTGGAACCCGAGTCATGGAGATTTGTGGTCAATGAAAGCCCATCCAGGAGAGACACCTTGGATTCTCAGCTTGAGCATATGACTTGAGTTGGATGACTAAGGTAATAAGAGCTCTCCTAAGGGGTGCAAATTATGACCAAGGCGCCGAGGTAAATGGTTGAACCAAGAGTGCCCGTGGCGTATGAAACTACCCTGGTCATTCTTGGAAAGTCTTGGCTATGATGCACTCGGCCCGAAGAAAACCTCACTTAGGGTGTAGTCTCGTAACCATAAGCCATATAGGAAAAAGGGATAAGAGGCGGTGAAAACAACTGGTTGTTGTTAAGAATGGATGAGAGGATCTAGTCTTGTATGGCAGAAGTACGTCTCCTTGAAAGGGAAACCAGGGGAAGATAAGGGCGGCACCCTCCATTAGGGAGCTGATAAGTGTCTTAAGACGCAAATGTCATGAGGCTATATTTTCGCAAGAATATTTAGACTTGTCATATTTGTGCAACAGTCCTGAAGAGGCAATAATACAAAAGAAAAGATAAGACGAGATCAATGGGTCATTGCATGCAAGTGTAAATACGTCATGAGATTTCGTCGCAAGATGGCAATGTCATGGGGCTTTAGTTTCGCAAGAAAATTTAGGCATGTCATATTGTCGCAGCAAAAATACAAAAGAACAGAAAGTTAAGGCAAGATCAATGGGTTTCTACATGCAAATGTAGAGACGTCCTGCGATTTTGTCACAATGAAAAAAGATGGAAAAATAAGACCTTTACTTAGGAAGGAAAAATAAGACCACATCAGAATACAAAAATGAATGTAATCTTACAGTTTATGATTGCGAGATTATACAGAGGCAGTTGCGATTTTGTCGCAAACTACTTTACCAAACAAAGGTAATATGCTCAATCACTCATCTGAATACAAATAACAGAGGCAAGTATGGGAATGCATAAGATAAATTAAATGTTATTTGTTTCCATATGATAGATTTACGCAACTGTATTTTGGCTAATCATATTGCAAGAGAGAAAATTTTTCTAACACATGCAGGGTGAAACAAAAAAGAACTTATATTAAAGATTGGAGAAATTCACAGTGATAGATTACAAAAATAAAAGATCAAAGAATGAATGTACAAGTTTTACAAGGGAGCAAGCAAGGAAGCTAAATCTATTTCGAGCTTGATTCATCATTATCTCCATCAGATTATTCACTAGAGATTTTTTCCTTATCTTCATCAGATTTATCATTTCCATCTTTTTCAGATTCTTCTCTTTCATCAGCTTCACTATCAGAGATGACCAAGTTAGGCACATTCTCCAGGATGTTGTCTAAAAGACAAGGATATTTGGAGTGAGGAATCTTGTTGTCATCAAAGATTGCCTTAATGGTATCATTACGATAAGAAATTGTGTCATTCCTAAAATTCGCAATAGTGATCTTTAGTTGATACTTCAATCTTGAACAATTCTCATTGCGAGAAGAAAGATCCTTTGCGAGCTTTGCCTTTTCATTCTCAAGTTCTTCAATTCTACTACGATATGTCTCTTCAGCTTCTGCGAAAATACAACAATAAATCAACAATTTGATAGAAAGTTGCGAAAAATAAACAATTAAATAAGGAAGAACAGTTAACAACCTTCTCTGTTGGAAATCATATCTCTAATCAAGGCCGTTTGCTCATTTTGAAAACTGACATCTACACCTAAGTTATTTCTGGCGTTATCTAGAACTTTCGCAGCCCAAGAAAATTCATCATCGTCATTTATAAGAATACGGGAGAGAATTTGGTTTTCTCTTTCGCAGAATATAACATTTTTACGTTTGAGATCATCTCTTTCTATTTGGACTTCAAGAAGAGTTTCTTGGAATTTCGCTAAAGTCTGAGCACCTTGGAGAGAAATACGATCTTTTTCATCTATAAGATCACTATATTTGGCTCTTAAATTATTGATTTCTTCTTTGGAGTTATGAAAGAAACGGTTAAATTTATTAGCCAAGTTCAGGACATATCTATGTTCAATTTCTAAGAGGTGAAGTTTGGATCTAAGTTCATTTATGGGAAGGGATTCAATCTTATCATTTGAAAAACTATTTAAAGAAGTATTTAGATGTTTAAGAAGGGTATCATCATCCATGAGCTTGGGAAATGTGTGAAGAAGAATAGCTTCATCAGTACGACCATAGACGTCTGCGAAATGGTAAACCCTATAAGGAGATATTTTTGAGAAAATAAAATAAAAGGAAAAGAAGAAGAATCCTATACCATAGAGTTGTTTATTGGCATCTTGAAGATTAGATATTTTGTTCGCTTGAAGATAATTATCTGATTCCAATTGTTTGATCTTTTCACGAAGATCGGTAGCTTCAGTATCCAATTTTTAATTTTGCTTATTCTTTTCGCGAAGACCAACAACTTCAGTCTCCAATTCTTCATTTTTATTGTGAAGTTCAAGATTCTTTTTTCCGAAAGCCGCACGCCTTTTCTCTATATCTGTAGTAACAACATAAGAAGCCTTCCTAGCCTGCGAAATATTCCAGCGAATTTTCATAACAAATTATGAATTCAAGATAAAAAATAAAAAGAAGAAAAGTATAAGTATAAGTATGAAAACTTACCAAGCTATTGAGTGAATGCAAGAATCTTGGAGATATAGATCTTGAAACCCCGCAGAGAGATTCATTATTCTCCAACAGGGGGGCATCACAGATAGCAGCTATGGACTTGCAAGCATTAGTCAGAGGGGTATCACCAATTACTTGCATAGTATTATAAAAAATACTGGACAATTGATCCATAGAAGACTCAGGTTGAGAAGTTTCCTCTGCAGAAGAAACATCATCATCATCATTATTAGGTTGAGTGGCTTGCTTACTAGAACTTTCGCTAGATTGGACTTTTCGTTTCTTTGAAGGAGGGGCAGCAGATTTATCTTTAAGAGAAATACTCTTGCCTTTATCCCTAGATTTCGAAACTTTGGAAGGTTTTTCCACTACAACGATAACCTACACACACAAATAAAGATAAGAAATAGAGGCAACAATATATTGTGAAGAATCATAAGAGAATATTTCTTACTTCATCTGTGAATGATCGAAGAGTTGATAAAGTACTGATTTTCCCAGTCTTGATATAACTTGCCTTCAACCTTTCAATATGATAATTTCGCAAGTGAAAACATTAGAGTGGTCAGAAAAATTATATATGAGAGTGAAAAGAATAACAACTCAAGCAAAGTGTGGAAATATACCTCAGTTTTTCTCTCAGGCCAATTGAATGCCCATGGTTCATATGCTGCGAGATTCGCAGGAAAAACATGATATCCAGAGACGTACAAACCCTTTAGAATTAAAGGGAAGATATACCATTTATCATCGCTGGAATAACGCGGGGATATGTTTTTGCCAGGATGCCAATCAATGTCTTGCATAAGTATCTTGTCATCAGCAACATCATCCTTCTTCTTTAAACGAACACCCCAGCAAGTACTATCTTTCTTCATAGGAATTATCTCATAATTCGCAAAGAAATTTTCTACAGTATAGTTTGTAGGAACAATCACAACGTCAGCGAACTTAGGATTTTTAGCTTCATCAGGATAAAGAGATCTCTTACCAGCACCACGATTTGCAAACTCGAGCATTAAGCGAATGCAGTCCCCACTCAATTGATACACTACTCGCGAGAATTTCGCATGAGAAAGTATTTCATAAAATAAGGGAAGTTCAGGATCATAAAGGGGAATGGGAAGTCTAGCGAGACTATGACCTCCATATGATTACAAGGATGATCAGAAATAGATTGACAAAAAGCTCATATTTAGGGTTTTGACCAGGGATGGGAGATAAATCAAAAGCTCTGATTTGAATTTTCTTTCCAATTTCTTCAAAAGCAATTTCATTTTTACGACCGGATGGAGGAATTTTTAGTATGGGAATGAAGGAAGGAAGTAAAAATAAAAATAAGGAAAATCACGAAAAATTAAAGTAGCATAAGCGGAATTTACGGAATAACAGTAAACTTGCAGAGAAGCGGAGAAGAAAATAAAAAGAAGAGAAGAGAATAATGGGAATAATATACATAGAGAGTAGAAATTCTAGAGAAGATAAGTGCATTTAATGCGAAGAGTGGACGTGAGCGGTTAAAAGGCAGCGGTTGAAAGAGACGTGTCAAAAAATGGATGGAAGAAGAAGTACGTGTAACAAAGTTTACACAAAATACAGAGTCGTGTCAGTACAGATAATATGAAAAGATGAACAGTTACGGCATTTAGAAAAATAATTTCTCATGACATTCTCCCCTTCGCAGAGAAGACATGAGAAGAGGCAATATGTAGGATCTGAATATCGCAATAGGGACATATTTGCGAAGTTTGGTTCACAACGATTTGCGAGTGTCGCGGAATGATTTGAAGAATGATGTAACAGATGACAATTGTAGAAACATGAGAAAAGTGTGATGACTCTGCGATGATTATAGTGCTTGCAAAGATTGACAATAGAACTCTTGCGAGAATATCGCAAGTCAGATCCTAAAATAAAGGACAGATTAGATGTCATCCACTATGTAATTCCCTATATAAAGAGTTGAACAAGCGTAAGGAAGGGAGAGACCTTTTTCGAGTGTGGAGCAAGTCATTAGGAGAGAGAAAGTCTAGAGCGGTTGTTAATTCCTTAGCTTTATTTCCTTTCTATCTTGTAAAATTTGGGAGATTAATCAATAAAATTTGTGTTTGATGATCTAAAAATGACTTAATTGAATGGATTCTTGTGAGGCGTGTAGTGTGGGATTTCCTGCAACTACATCTCCTTTAACCTTTGGTTTTCTTCTTCTAAAACCAGGTTAATGACTTAAAGACTTTATTGGGATTGTGAAGCCAGACCTATACTGGTTTTATCATAGTTGTGTGATATGATCTTGTTGTTTCATTCGTACGATTACAATTGTAATAATTGGCTTGAGATTTCTATCTCCGATAGGCAAGATATAAAAGTAGTCACAAACACTTCATATCATCGTTTGTGATTCCTCAATAATCTTATTCGCTGTGTCGATTAAGTTTATTGTGAGGTGATTGATAGAGCTGAGCTATTCTTCGGGAATATAAGTCTGGTTTTATCAATTGGTTCATGTTCACCTTGGTTTATCAAAATACGGAACAAAACTCATAGTTTTGTTCTTGGGAGACGAATTTATCTATCCTTGTAGACTTTTCTGTGTGAGACAGATTTGTTTATTAAAGTCTTCAACTTTGGGTCGTAGAAACTCTTGGTTGTGGGTGAGATCAGCTAAAGGAATCAAGTGCGCAGTATCCTGCTAGGATCAGAGGCGTAGGAGTATAACTGTACCTTGGATCAGTGTGATATTGGTTGGGGTTCAACTACAGTCCAGACCGAAGTTAGCTTGGAGTAGGCTAGTGTCTGTAGCGGCTTAATATAGTGTATGTTTAATCTGGACTAGGTCCTGGGGTTTTTATGCATTTTCAGTTTCCTCGTTAACAAAATTCTGGTATTTGTGTTACTTCTTTTCCGCATATATTTTTTTGTATAATTAAAATAATACAGGTTGTGCGTTGTCCAATTAATTAGAATATTCGACCTTATTGGTTGTTGATTTAAATTGATTGACACTTGGATATTGGTATTTGGTATCATCCAAGTTATCTCTCTTTGATTAAGACTCGCATATTGTATTTGCTTGAGTAAATCAAATTGAGAGATTGAGATAATAACTCCTTGATATATTTTCTATTGAATGAGTCTAGTTGATTCTCTAAAAAGTAACTCGGAGTTTTCCATATAGATTGCTAATCGAAATATTGGGTGTGGTTGTTAGACCCCCGCTTTTTCAATTGGTATTAGAGCAGGCAAACACGTTCAAGACCTTACAAGTCTGTGTTTTTATCGATCTGACTCTATGGACAAGAGTAATATCTCTGATAAACGCATCACCAGAAATAAAAATTCTGTCTCGTCTGTTAAAGAGAAAGATCCTTCAATCTCAAACATAGATGAACCTCGTGTTCAAACTAGACAGACAAATTCTGACACGTGTTGTTCTGATTACATTTAAAAAGAGTCTATTTCTCAAAATAAATGGGAAACAGCTGAAGAGAGTAAGTTGATTCTAAATCTTGTTAGAATCCAAGCTGATAGACTCAATCAGATGAAAAAAAATGTCATTGCTCTTCTTGGTATGATAAGAGACTGCAAATCCAAAGAAAATACTGAAGATCATCCTTCATGTATGACTCTTGATGCAAGCCTTAAAAAGGATGTGTTGGAAATAGAACATCACTTGAGTAAGCTCTCTATTCAAGGATGCTCTAAGCATTCCAATATAAAAATTACTTCTGCTACAACTGAAAATGCTCCAGCACCAGAAGTAAAAATGAAGTCCCTTCCAATTAAGAAATAGATGTTAGTTTCCTATGATCAAGGAAATTCCACACCATATGGAAGGAAGAAATCTCCTGACGAGAATGTTAAGACTAAACCGCCTAATCACTCGTGTGATCAGAAAGTATGTCTCTTTTGTGAAGAAAAAGGTTCTGTTAGACAAAATAGAAACTCTAAGTTGAATAAAAATTCTCTTGTTCAACTTCAACACACCTTATACTTAATCCTCAAAGGTGTAACTGACATTCGTATGTCGAAACCCATTGGTTTTCATACGTACCATGTGTATGTTACCAAGAAATTCAGGTCAATGAGTTCCTCAAATGTTCGAAAGCAGAACAGATGTCTTAATAAGAATCGTCTAAGGAAAGACCAAGCTGTTGTTTCTGAAAATAACATGTCTCTTGATTTGAGAAAAATTCAAGGAGAATGAAGGAAGAATGATGATATGAGAAATAACCTGATAAAGATAATTCAAGGCTACAAAGAAATTGTCAACAGGTTGTCATCCTCCTCAAGTCAAGACTCTTCTGGTAAGAACTCAAACTATGTCTCATATTTTGATGACAGTAAGTTTGATGATAATTTCTCAAATCAAAAGAAATCCCTCTCACAATTCAGGAGGAAAAAGAGACTTGATCATAAACACAGTTCCTCGAATGCTCAGACTTGTGCTAGTTAATCACAAGTTAGGAACTTTCTCATAAAAAATCCTTTTGAGCAAGATATGTAAAAGTCAGGTGTACTTTGGCAATTTGAGTTTTACCTAGTTGAGCACTTCTCTTATCATTTATAGCTAAACTAGTGCTAGCAGACAATATTAATTAAAAGTATCTGCAATGTCTTTTATTGTTTTCCTGTTTAATTATCTTGTTTTCTTTTCCTTGTGGGGTACACTGTGTTCGAATGTGTACACGGGTTACCATCTCGAGTTTACATCTTGGAAACCCTAAAAGTCTTTCTTCTAAACAAAACATTTAAATAGCCAACCTATTGAGTTACATAAGTCACGTACGCATACTCTAGGTTATTCTGGGTTATCAATAATGTCCTCTTCTTCATCTCTCTATGGTGGTTTTGCAAAGGGATTTCTTGAGAAAGGTTTTAGTCTTGAAGCAAAAGGAAGAAAGAAAAGAACTCTTGTGGAAGTTGGAGCACCTAATGCCTCATGCTACTATGCCTACTCACATAAAGATGTTGAGAATGAGGATATGGTGTCTGCTGAAGTGGTTCATGACTTTATGAAATACTTTGAGAAAGCAAAACTACAACTTATTGATACAATGAAGGACCTTGATGTGGTTAGAAGTGAGTTGAAAAAGGTTACTTCTGACCTTGGTCTCATGAAGTCACATGTTAAAGAACTTCTCAATAAGGATATTTTCTCCGAAGACGCAGTTGATAATGTGGATCACAAACTCAAAAGTCTTGAAACCCGTGACTGTCAAACATGAACTTTAGATCATGCATGGTTTATAGTAACTTGAGTTCTTATTGCCTAGTAAATCTTCTATTTTTTCTTGTTTTATTTAGAAGAATAACTAGTGTTTTGGAATAGCCATTATTGTGATTACACATAGCTATATCCAAAGTTTTCATCTTCTTGTTTTTAGATTTATTGGTTTAAATTATAAACTTGTTTGGAAGATGATTTTTGCAGTATTAATCTTTTTGGTATTGCAATATTGTTATGGGATATGTGCGTTTACATCCGTGAACTTGATTGTCCCATATTTTGTCAAAAGTAAAGTCGTTCATAAATTGATATGCAAATATAGATGAAAGAATGAATAGACTTTTGACAAACACAAAAGTTAAGCATATATTGTCAATTGTTGATGTAAGATAGGTTAAAATATTTTGTGATTCAAGGATTATGTCTATTGTATTTCATTGTGCAAATGGTGATGAAAATAGAATGAATCCTTTCTTATTCCATGGTATAAGGTCGATTCTCCGATCTACAATCTTTGTGTAAATACTGTGTTGTTCCATAAAGTGTCTTTTGTTGAGCACTAAAACAACAAAAGTTGATTGCCTTTGTGATTAGCTTAGTTGTTGTTCCGTAAGGTACTTTATGTTGAACATGATTAAACTAAATTAATCATCTTGTGTGATTATTTAGTTAGCACTCCATAAGTTTTCTTATGTTTGAGCACTTCTTTGACTAGGTTGGTTATTCATGATTAACTTAGTCATTGCTCCATAGATTTTCTTATGTCGAGTGTGACCAATTAAATTGATTACTTTTTTTAATTAGTTGGTTAAGTATGGCAATTAGATTATTTGCGAGTTTTCTTGTGATTAATCTAATTGATTTAAGTCTCCATAAGTTTACTTGTGTCGAGCATATTTAGTCAAATTAATCTTGGTTCTCCTTGGTTAATATGATTAAATACTCGTATGTGATTTCTTGAGTCTAAATAAATCCTTCCTTTCTTTTGAAATTAAGGTCACTCTTGTTGTTCCCTTGGGAATGACATTTTATGGGGGAGAGTTCTTTTGAACTTTTGCGTAATTGCCAAATCTTTGGGGGAGTGCGGCTGTGGAATATTAGAGGGGTTATCTTGTATCTTTATGAACTCCTTGATGAATGTATTTAGCTTCGGCTTTATGATTGCATCTAAACAAGATGATATATATTTACCTTTGGTCATGAAATGTCTCTTACGGAAATTTCATTAGGATCCCGTTCTTGCACCTTTGCCAATTTTATTGACAAAAATGGGGAGAATTAATATGTATTTCTTACTACAAATACATATGGTTTTCGGATCATTATGTAAGGGGGAGTGGTTTCCATGTGAGATGGAGTACTGACTAAGGGGGAGTGAAGTATCACCATAGTATTGTTGTTAAAATTGTGATGCAACTGGACTTTGACACTGTGTAATGATACTATGGCGCTGTATAACAATGATTGAGAACCATTGCTTTTCTCATTGTTATAGCTACAGATTTTCAACAACGATGGTGCTAAACTTACAACCTTTTGGATCATTGGATTACTTGGAAGTGACGAAGATTTCGAGTATTGTTGAAGATTAGACGACATGTGGAATAGGAGCTACAAAGTTTATTTATATATTTTGTATTCCATATGTATTAATAGTTTTGCCACTAAAATTGACAAAGGGGGAGATTGTCAGAGCACTGCTCGGTTGAACTCACATGCATTGCTATCTCAAGCATGTTTGTCAATATTAGTGATCAAAACTATAAAGTCTTTGATTTCTAGTCTACTATAGCTAAGGTCTCAGACTAGGATAGAAAGTGTAGTTGAGCTCAAGAACTCCATGACGATCATCATACAAGACGAAGGACTACTCAAGGAACCAGTGGATCTTCATCGACTAAAAGGTATGTGGAGACTTGAACTTATCTATCACTCAAAATTCTATCTATTCTATCTCCTATCTTGAGACAAAAATCATTTTACTATATAGACTAAGAATATACACATATAATATATCGAGATGAGTATATCTCGCTTATCTATTTCTCGAAATATGTGTTGGTAAAGCTTTCGCTTTATCCAAGTTCATCTTTACCTAGTGACGAAAGTCATGTTATGTTTCCACCATTTTGGAAATCGCTCTGACGAAAAATAGTTTGTGAATAACAACTATATAACGCCCTCTGAGAATGTTTCAATGATTGAAATGAGAGTTTAGACAATATAAACATTGGAGGATATAAGCATTGTTGTGGCAACACATATATGTATAAGTCCTTAGTGCTTGAACCGAAGTTTGTGAACTTTGTTGATCAAGTGAAACCGTAGAATTGCATGAGCTTCATTCCGCGAACCCAGTCTGTGAAATGGCGGAAGTTCTCAACTGAGAATTTCTGCTGGAGTTTGTGAACTCCATCCGGGAACTTAAGTCTACGAACCCTGTCTGCGAACTTGAGTAGGTTATGTCTAAAAATGATGTTTCTGTCTTGTGTAGTACATAAAGATCTAAGCAATTGAACAACTTTCTAACTAGTTCATTTGAGTCATTTGGACTAGTTATGGTGAAGAAGAATATGGTTGATATGAAAGTTATCATTTGTCTAACCATTTGGTTAACTAGTGTTGAACCAACTAATGTACAAGTTTGGGTACGGTTTTCACCAGCCTACAAACATACTGTACATGTGTGTATAACAAGCTATGTTTTCGATCTAACGGTTGATAAATATTAGCTTGTATCTAATCAGGTTTTCATCTAACAGGTGAATATTGAATGCTTTGTTACGAAGCTAACATTGATTGCAAACCCTGATTTGAAGACTATATAAGGGAGAACTCTAGCAACTGGGAAACCTAATCCCCACATATTCTGGGTGATGCTAGTTTGCTAATCTAGAGTCGATTCACCTTTTACCTTTGGTTTTCTTCTTCTAAAACTAGGTTAAAGACTTAAAGACTTCATTGGGATTGCGAAGCCAGACCGATACTACTTTTATCATAGTTGTGTGATCTTATATTAATTTTTTTATCGTACGAGTACAATTGTAATAATTGGCTTGAGATTTCTATCTCCGATAGGCAAGATATAAAAGTAGTCACAAACACTTCGTTTCATAGTTTGTGATTCCTCAATAATCTTCTTCGCTGCGTTGATTAAGTTTATTGTGAGGTGATTGATAAAGCTGAGCTATTCTTCGGGAATATAAGTCATGTTTTATCAATTGGTTCCTGTTCACCTTTATTTATCAAAAGACGGAACAAAACTCATAGGTTTATTCGTGGGAGACGAATTTATCTATCCTTGTAGACTTTTCTGTGTGAGACAGATTTGTTTATTAAAGTCTTCGAATTTGGGTCGTAGCAACTCTTGGTTGTGGGTGAGATCATCTAAGGGAATCAAGTGCGTAGTATCCTGCTGGGATCAGAGGTGTAGGAGCATAACTGTACCTTGGATCAGTGTGAGATTGGTACAATCCATACCGAAGTTATCTTGGAGTAGGCTAGTATTTGTAACGGCTTAATACAGTGTATGTTTAATCTGGACTAGGTCCTGAGGTTTTTCTGCATTTACGGTTTCCTCGTTAACAAATTTCTTTTTCGCATTATATTTTATTATATAATTGAAATAATACAGGTTGTGCGTTGTTCAATCAATTAGAATATTCGACCTTATTGGTTGTTGATTTAAATTGATTGACACTTGGATATTGGTCTTTGGTACCATCTAAGTTATCTCTCTTTGATTAAGACTCGCAGATTGTATTTTCTTGAGTAAATCAAATTGAGAGATTGAGATAATAACTCCTAGAGATATTTTCTACTGATTGAGTCTAGTTGATTCTCTAGAAAGTAACTCGGAGTTTTCCATACATATTGTTAATCGAAATATTGGGTGTGGTTGTTAGACCCCCCTCTTTTTCAGGGTTGGCCACTATGTCTACAAGGTAGGCAACTAAATCATATTATGGCCACATTCAGATGCCATCTCAGCAGCTGTGCGTTGAGATGGGTGTTCAACATTTTTGGTTTAGTAACTAAAGATGGATTTTCCCCATGAGTTAAAAGGAATGTAGCCGCACCTTGCCTGAATATACAATTTCGTTTTTATAACAATAATATATGAATTTACTAAAAGAAGGGATTTAGCTAATTACTAGTTGTTTATGGGTAAAAACTATTTCTGCTGGTTTTGGTAACTTTGGGTATGTGGATGAGAAATGAATCTAAACCCTAAATAAATGCACTTCACGGGAGTGTTTTTGATTCGAGAGATCAATCTATACAATTATGGCCTAAACCAAGAAATGGCCGTTCCAGGCTTGCTTCGGTCACAAAGTGAAGGAAATGGGGTTGATCTTAGGGAGGGAAGCGAATAAGGTGTTGAGATTGTGAAGGTGTTGGTTGTTTATGACTTGTATCAGAATATCGAACTGGCTTGCAATAATGTAAACAATCAGCTCTTGTGTTTTTTGGATACGAATGACAACACTTGGTTTTCGGTGCTTGTCCGTCCCTTTGGAAAATAGGCAAAGGACCTATTTATACAAGTCATAGAGCGCAAACCCTCATCTCGTAGGAAGTGGAGGAAGTTGAGTGATGGAGTAGTGGGGTCGTGTGGGTGATTGCACGATCACGTCTTAGCCAACTTATTTCATCATCGCTAACCGTCCATGCTTTCCTGACACGTTCTTGTGATAGCGCGTTGCACGCTGCACGTTGTAAACCTCCATACCAATACCCCAGTAAGTATCCCCCAGTTTGTGACATGTTTGATGTCTCGAGTGTGGATCGTGGGACCCAGGGGAAGTAGCATATGGTGCTAGGTTAAATAATTGAGTTATTTAGGAAATCGATATTCAATAAATATCGTGTATATTCTGTGCATGTAATGCATCGAATATATTTAATATGCATAAAGAATCGTTATTTTAAAGCTTAGCGGAGTAAGTCACGGATTAAGCGTCTTAAAACAGATACATGTCTAGCCATCTTCGAATGATCGTTTGGAGGATGCACAGGCAAGCCTTCCCTTGGACGATCACTCCATGTGGTAGAGTGACGGATGGTAATCACCACGACACTTTATTGGCCACTTAAATCCTAGCCTGGGCTGCCTAACCAAGCTGGTAGAGTTGGAAGGACGAGATGATCTATGTCGTTCATCTACGACCGTTGATGGAGGTTTAGGGCTTTGAGGAGGTGCGCAAGCATCACTCTTTAGCTTGACCGAAACCAAGCATGGGAGACGTCTTTGGCGGGATCTCATGAAGACGGCCTGCCAGTGTGCATGTCCGTTCCACCTTGTCTCATGAAGGTGCGATCTAGGCCACTCAATTTTTCTGGCAAAGAGGAGTGGTCGTGATCGTTTTGCGGCAGAAATCAATTGCCATAAAGGTTTTAGTGGCCATGCGTCATGCCTCCTTTGGGCGTGCATTTCGAGGCGCTCCGCCATGGTTGGCCTAGGTCGGTCACACACGTTGGTCTAGGTCGGTCACACACGTGTTTTTTTTCAAGAACATGTAACTAAGTAAATTTGAAACATTTGTATGTGTTTACATTGTGTTTAGCATGGATTTTGAACTGAAATTTTCTTATTTTGAACTTATTTTCGTTCTGAAAAACAGGTATTGTAAAACTATATTAGATAACGGTATTTATCGGTAATTTACCGATATCCGGCAACTTAACGAAACGGTAGCGGTTTAGATATTAAGAATTCCGCCGAAAATTATCGGTATCGGAATTCCGATAGAAATTATCGGTAACAATACCGGTAGAGGAAGTTACCGTTTCGATAGGTTCCATTGATAGCCCTACATATTTGATTATCCCATATCCTAGAGGATACAAGAACCCAACATAAAGTGAATGGGCTGAATTATGCATAACAGTCATCTTGCATGTCTGGAAAGAAAGGTGTAATGTGCACTTCAACGAAACTAAAGCCTTAAATCAGACCTTATCAAAAACAATTAACCATTTCATAAATATTAGGAAGGTAGCGGAGGACAAACACAAAAACAATTTTATGCATACAGGTTGTAGTAAGCATGAAGCTGAAAACAAAAACATTGAATTTAGAATACAATGGCTACCACCGTCTGTATTTACATTGAAATTAAATGTGGCAATTTTTTCAATAAAACTCTAAATGTTTATGGAATAGGATTAATTCTGTATGACTTTACAGAGGAGCACAAGGGCAAGAGGCATCGGGCACCTCCAAAAGAGCGTTCTAGAGGCAAAACGAATAGCTGCTCAGGAGACTTTCAAATGGGCGGCAGAACTGGTGAGTAGGATTGAAATTGAGTCGAACTCTTGCGATCTATGCTGAGTAGATACACCGGAGATTTCAGCTCAAGGAAGAAGTAGTTAAATATTTTTGAGATAGCTACTTGGAGTACCACAAACTCCAACCAAAACTATCTAGCTTTAAACTTAGCAAATTTCATTTCAAGTTGTAATTAATAGACAATGGGGGTTCTGAAATCCAAAACTTAGTGCAACAAATCTCAGAAGATATAGCGCTAAACAATGGGGAAGGGGAATTAACAACATAAAATGATTGGATCTCACATGAGGAACATCAATATGTTTGAGAACTAGGGTCACCAAATGTTACAGTAGAAGCTCTGATTAGCTTCCTTCTATTATAAAAAGCAAAATGGGAGTACTACCGACATGCAACTGGGACATGAAATTTTCCGCTTCAAGATTGTTAGGCTTTGGAGCTGGGAGAAAGATATGTTTTATTCCAACAGTAAATGTACTGTTCGCCAACCGGAAAATATCATGTCGGCAACATATTGTTCATGACTTTGTAATTTTCTGCTGCCATCGTTGGAATTTGGAAGAGCGATAACATAATATTGAGGAAGAGAAGATAAAAAAAAAAAAGACCCAGTAGAAAATGTTCAACTGGTTCCCCTAATAGCAAATTTGATAGAGCAGATTTTTCCCGCGATCCCTTTCTTCCTTCAGCGGAGATGCTAGTAGAAAGGTGCCGCATTGAGACTCCATATCAGGATTTCATCAGTGAAATTGTGCTTTATAGTAATTCCTTTGGTCAAGGATGAAGGGAGTGCAAGATGCTTGACCATCAACTGTATATGGGGAACTGCAGATCGAAGTATTAGAATTAACCAAGATCTAGCAAAAATAGCGACGAAAACACAATGAAATTAGCTCTGCACTGTGTTGACTCATCACCAGCAGCAAGACCGGAGGGTTCACGAAGTCTTACAACAACTGGAGAAAATCAAACCAGTTGAACTGCACGTCTGTTCCCGATAGGATGGCAAGGTGACTAAAAATGGTTTCTACGCCATCTTTCATTGTGAGATTAATAGCAAAAATACACCTATAATTCATTACTCTTTTGGTGAACCATAAAAGATATTAAATCAAAAGATATGGAGACAAATCATAATAATAACACCTAACACCAATATTACTAGATGTCTTTGAGCTATATTACTAGATGTCTTTAAGCAATATAACCCCTGATGTCCATTACAACTAGATAGCAATATAACCCCTGATGTCCATTACTTTAAGCAATATAACCCCTGATGTCCATTACAACTAGATAGCAATATAACCCCTGATGTCCATTACAACTAGTTTATGACGAGATATTAAATCTTCAGAACTTTTTCTTTGAGAACCTAGTGACCTACCTACAAAAGTGGAGCAAGAAAAACACGTGAACTTTCTCTTCAGATATATTCAATCTTTTCCCAGATATGATGGTATCATAATGGCCTCTGAACTCCAACTGCAAAAAAACATAAACGATAAGTTCCAAATTCCTTGCAACATTTATGTATACTATACATGTTTGTTCTGAATCTAACATATCAGTATCTATGTATATCAACATACCTAGCTTTGCCCGGATAGTAGATAAGCGCACAATCTTCTCTGGGTTGTCCACTATGTCCGAAAGGTAGTTAGCTAAATCATCATGGCCACGTTCAGAAGCGATACTAGCGGCCGTGCGTTCAAATGGGTATTCAGCATTTGATTTAGTAATTAAAGATGGATTTGCTCCATGAATTAGAAGTAACGTAGCCGCACCTTGCCTAAATATATAATTTTGGGTTAAAATAATGTAAGAATTTATATAGACAAGAGATTTAACTAAGGAAAAAAGAATTGAATAGAATAGGTACCTTCCATAAAATGCTGCCCAATGCAGCGGTGTCCACCCAGTCCTGTCTCTATAATTTACCCCGAAACTAGTCATCCGACATATTGCAATCGCCCATGTGTAACCCAAACAAGCGGAGAGGTGTAAAACTGCTTGACCATGAGTATCAAAAGGCTTACATGTTCGGTAACCTTCAAAAACCCAATCCTTGAGATGGTCCCTCAATATGAATTCAGAATGAGTATTCAAATTGTCACATTGTTCTAGTTTTCTGCACACATGATCGCCGTCTTTCTCTCCACGTACCAGCAAACGTGCTAATCTTTGTTCAAGTTCAAGATCAACTGTGGACTTGACAGTTTGAGATGCTATTTGAAGTTTCATAATTTGGCTAAGAGGTATCAAACCATCAAAACTCACATACACATCAACCCATCCAGGGAGATTAGGAAGTAAAATTGCCCTGTATACATTTTCAGACAAACGTTCTCCAGGAACGGCTACGTCACCAAATACAAAACAAAGATCTCTTTCAGCGACATGTGAATAATTTTCAGTGAAATTCCCAAATACGGTAACCTAAAACACAGGGCAGAAGTAAAATGTATGTCATCAGATAAGAAAAAAATCATTAAGACAGAAATTAAAAAACTGAAGCTCATGAGTCCAAACTAACCGATTCAAACCGCTTAACAAATCCTTTCTCTACAAAAAAGACACACTCATCCCGACAATCATCTGATCCTGCTTGATTTAAGTTATAAAAAAAAATAAAAAATTACTCCACCTTATAAATTATAGTGAAAATGTATTTAAAAATGAAATCTAGAATGTATTTTACTCGTACCCTTAAAAAATTCTGTTCCAAGATCGTGTCCACCGGTACTTATCCTCCTCCCATAAACCTCAGTCTCCATGAACCTCTGTGATGAAGAAAATCTAAAGCCCTAGAAGATAAACCAAACAGAAATTATCATAATCAATACATGTAACCCTCAATTCAAAGCTACCAACAAAATATTCCTTACCAATTTTTTCTTCTTTCCGCAGTCGATGTTCACTTTCACAGAATACAACCAGAGGAAAAAATTGGGGGAAAAGGAAGTTTTAGTTTTGTGCTGAAAAAACCCTCAAGGGTAAAAAGGTTGTCTTCCCTCAGAAACCATCTTTTCTGCCGTCTTATTAACTACTAAAAAGAAGGTGACGCTGATCCGCTTTTCTATTGGTCAAGTTATGAAGTTCACAGTGGTATTGATCACCCTAATTGACTATACAAAAACAGGTCACAACCCGTTATAACGGTAAGATTCACATAAGGGAAAATGAAAAATTAGGTTAAGGCCCCACCCATGGATAACCTATAATATGAGGCCCCTAGTTAAAAGAGTTTTAAAACCATGCCTCTAATTAAAAATAAATATTAATAGAGGTCGAAATGACCAGAATAACCTTAACTATATAACTATCAATTCTAGGTTTATTCTTACGCAAACACATTTATTTTCATTTTAGGAGAAAGAAACCAAATCTCATCTGAGAAACTGCAGAGCGAAAACTGAAAAATCCCAAAATAGAAAACTGAAATTTCAGAGTTGCAGATCGAAGAAAGGGAAACCAAAAACAAGTAGATTTTCTATCAAATCTTCTTCTTCATGTAATATATTTTCTTCTTCTTCGTGTTTTCGATCTGTTTTTGATATGTTTAATCTCAGTCGTTTTTTGATTCATTCTCTTTGTTTCATTCGTTTTTTAATTCATTCTCGATCTGTTATTTGATCTATTTTCGATCTGTTATTTGATTAATTCGTTTTTTGATTCAGTCGTTTTTTGATCAAAGAACAAGACAAAAGAAAGAAGACGAAAGAAGAAGAAGACGAAGGTAGGTTTTGCATCTGTTTTTGTTTTTTCTTTCAGAGATTTTTTTTTTATTCAGAGAAAACCAATGCAAATTGAGCATCAATTGATGTTTCTCAGTTTTCCTTTCTTCGATATGTTTTCTTAGAGAACATCAATTGATGTTTAGGAGTTTAGGACTACTGCAAATTAATACCTGTTTTTGATTCAGTTTAAATTGTTTAAACTGCAGATTAAGGTTCAATGGTGCAAGCAAGAAGAAATCCTCTTGAAGAAGATCCTGCCTTGAGAGGTATTAAGATGTGAAATTATTTGAGTATATGTGTTGTTATGATATCATGCATGCTAGTGATAACTATATATGTGATTTTGGTTGTGATGTCATGTTATAATCTAATGTAAAAGCTCTTGAATGTGTAACTATACGAACAAGGGCATGTGTAACTATAAGTTACACATTCAAAATCTCACTACTGACTGTATAGTGGTTTGTATATTGAGAGTGTAACTTGTAGTTACACATTCAAGATGTCACCACTGACTTGCCAAGGGGCTGTGTAATTATAAGTTACACATTTAGAATCTCATGTTTTGATCATATGTAATGCCTGTGAATGTGTAACTTTACAAAAATGTGCATGTGTAACTATAAGTTACACATTGAAAATCTAACCATTAACTTGCCAATTGACTGTGTAACTAGAAGTTACACATGCAAAATCTCACCACTGATTTTCCAATTGCCTATGTAACTAAAAGTTACACATGCAAAATAGCACCTATGACTGTATTGTGTTTGTAAATAATAGTTACACATCAAAAAATGACGTCTGTAAACCTATTTTTAAACCAGGTTTTGCTTGTAATGATGTCATGAACTAAATTTGATCTCATGCTATGCTTGTCACATGTGTAACTGACGTCTACACATCCAATTTGCATGTGTAACTTTCCTCTACAAATTCAATTTGCATGTGTAACTCTAAGTTACACATCCATACAATCAGATGAATATGAGTTTCTCTTACAAAGTTGTATTGAAATGCCTTGATCTGTAGGTTATACTCATAAAATTGTGTTTGTACTTATATTATTCAGATTACATATGCATGATATTGAGAGTAGGTATATATGATCTTGGATGGCACTAAAAGTATGTAGCTGACATGATATTGATGTAGTGGTTATGCTAGTGATTGTTATATGATAAGTTTTATATTAATTAGCTTGCATTTCTAGTTATGGCACTCTTCTTACAGTGGTGATGGTGGTTATAGGAGTATTGATGGTGCCGGTGGTAGTGGTGGTAGAATATCTAGTGAAAGTGTGATTTGAGTGAAATCAATTGTCAAAAGCGAAGAATGAAGATCAACATCGAGTGATCCGCCTATAAAATTTGATTTAAGAGTAATGTTTTGTGTCTTTTTTGTATTTTTTTTGTCTACATTGAGTGATTATCTTGTCTAAATTGAATATTATGCTTAAATTTGTATTTATTATTAATGATCTTGTTCAATCAAATGCAAATGTTTTTCTAGATATTGGTTGTCTTTGTCTGTAACTATAATTTTGTTACTCTTGTGTTGATGTAAAACATGTGTAACTTTCTTTTACACATAAAATTAGCATGTGTAACTTGTATCTACGCACCCAGTAAGCATGTATGTAACTTTCATTTACACATCTAATTAGCATGTGTAACTCGCAGTTACACATAAATATAGTGTGTTCTAGTTATGAGTCTGTTTTTTCTTTCAATTAGCATGTGTAACTTGCATTTACTATATTTTTTCCAATTAGCATGTGTAAATTTCGTCTACACATCCAATTAACATGTTTAACTTGTGTCTACACATTCAATTAACATGTGTAACTCGCAGTTACACATAAATATAGCTTGTTCCATTTTGAGTCTGTTTTTTTCTTATTCATTCCAACTCTCATTTTTATCTCTTTCAGAACAACAACAATCAAAATATTCTCAAGTACAAATTGTATGGAAAAAAAAATTGAATTTGGGTCACAAATCTAATTACTCGTTCTTGCTATTAAAGCAATAACAAATTAATGCAAAAAAATGAGCCAAAAAAACTTGTGATGTTTGTATAACAAAAACGCAGATCAGCTGCATATTTAAACCCTGGCAGATTTATTGGAAGTTTCCATGTTCCATGTTCAATGCAACTCACAACAACCATGACAACCTGAAAAATACAAACATACAATAAAAATATCAAAAAACAAACAAACGCAATTCCTATGCGGCAAGCTAAACATAAAATGAGCAACCAACATACTCAACAAAAGGAAAATAAGAGAAATATGAGAAAAGATATGTCTTAAAAGATACAAATGATAGAACTGTTTACAAATACACATGAAACAGGATATATATGTGTAACTTCAAGTTACACATGCTAAAAATACAACAGGATATATATGTGTAACCTCAAGTTACACATATTGTAACAAAAAACAGCATCTCTACATCAATTGTTTTCCTTCTGAAACAAAATTGTATCTTCATCCTCTTTACACATGCTAAAAATACAACATGATATATATGTGTAACCTCAAGTTACACATATTGTAACAAAATTAAAACAACATCTCTACATCAACTGTTTTCCTTCTGAAACAAAATTGTTGTCCTTCTGAAACAAAATTGTTGTTCTTCTGAAACGAAATTGAATCTTCATCCTCTTTACACATGCTAAAAATACAACAAGATGTATATGTGTAACCTCAAGTTACACATACTGTAACGAAAAACAACATCTCTACATCAACTGTTTTCCTTCTGAAATGAAATTGTTTTCCTTCTGAAACAAAATTGTTGTTCTTCTGAAACAAAATTGCATCTTCATCCTCTTTACACATGCTAAAAATACAACATGGTGTATATATGTAACCTCAAGTTACACGAGGTTACACATACTGTAAGAAAAAAACAACATGTCTAAATCAATCTAAAGTAGTTATTCTGAAACAAAATTATTTCTTCATACTCCTCTCAGTATCAATCAAAAATAAAACAACAAATCCACAATAAATTCTCAGATCGGAAATGCAAGAACAACAAATAATCAAAAAAAAAACAATTTGAAAAAAGTTATGAAATCAAACCAAAATAAAATTTGTACCTAGATTTGTTGTTTTCCTTCTTTTGAAACAATGTTATTTCTCTTCCTCTTCTCAGTATCAACCAAATCATGTTATCAGTATCAACCAAATCAAAAAATAAAATAAAATAAACGAAATAAGAAAGATTCAAATCATAAAAATCGAAATCAATAGAATTCAAAACTAGATCGAAAACACACCTATATTGATTTCTCTATTCCAACCTGTCTTCTTCCTCTTCTCAGACTCAACAAAATCAAAAAAAAAAAAAAAAAAACGGAAATCAGTAGAAGATCGAAATCAAAAAATTGATCATAAAAACTAGTGAATCAAATGTATTTGATACAAACAGAAAAGATAAATTGATACAAACCTATTTGTTGTTCTTCAATTCAGCTACTCTCTCTCGTCAGATCTGAAAACCAGTGAATAACATCAACAAATTGAGAAAAAAATTAACGAATTGTTGTTCTTCATCTAGTCTTCAACACAACAAACTAACGAACACTTGTTCTTCAATGTAACGATTCGTGTGAAGAACAAATTCCAATTTTGTTTCTGAAGAAAAAATCTACGAGAGCAGAGAGAAGAGAGAGCTAAAAAAAATTGATTTGATTTTTTGTTTCTGTTACTGTATAAAATGACTATAAATAGTAGAGGTTAGTTTTGGTATTTTTAGAAGAACGCGCAATTGGGGGATATGAAAACTAATTGGGGGATATAGCTATAAGACAAAATAGGTGTCCCAATAGCAATTCTGGGCGACCCCCTATGTAATTATTTTTTTAATTCCTAATCTAGCCCCCACTAATCAGGATTAGTGATTAATTAAAATTAGTAAAATGTTAGGTATTTGGGGGATAAATTAGTGTGTATTTATTCTTATTTGAATTTGTGTGGGTTAGTTGAGAGTGAAGGAGGGAAAAAAAAATTGAGTGGAATTTTTTTTTTTGAAAATAGAAGATGATTGTGATGAGAGAATTGCCGCTAAGAGGTTGAAAATTTGATTTTTTTTCCTTTCAATTCACCATTGTTGCAGCTGAAAAAGATCGGTGCCGGCATGGTATTCAACCAAAAAACCATGCCGGCATTTGTCGGAATTTTTCAAAAATTGATCTTCAAAACCTTTTTTTTTTAATAAGTCCACTGTCGGCATAGTATGTTAATTTTCGAGCATGCCGGTATTACTTCCGGCATGGTATTCAACCCAAATTTCTATGCCGGCACATGATGAAAAGTATCCAGAAAGTTTTTTTTTTTTTTTTCACTTGACTACCGACATTGATAGGGAGATCTCGAGCATGCCGACACTTGACTACCGGCATGGTATTCATCAATTCCGGCATGGTATTCATCACTTCCGTTATGAATTTTTTCTGGTTTTTTTTTCCTGGTTTTTTTCACTTGACTACCGGCATTGATAGGAATCTCTCGAGCATGCCGGCACTTGACTACCGGCATGGTCTTCATCACTTCCGTTATGAATATTTTCTGGGTTTTTTTTCTGGTTTTTTTCACTTGACTACCGGCATTGATCGGAAGTTCTCGAGCATGCCGGCACTTGACTACCGGCATGGTCTTCATCACTTTCAGCATGATCTTCATTACTTCCGAATTAAGAAGAAAAAAAATCGTTTCCAAAGTGAGGAGCCGGCGAGAATTTGATAGGGAGTGGGGAGAGTTTAGAATTTGAAAGGAAATGGGGTATATTTGGGTGTGGGGAGAGTTTAGAATTTGAAAGAGATTAATAAGAGGTGAAGATGGAAATGGGGGATATGATTTTGTTTTTTGTTTTTTTGTTTTTTTGATTTTAAGTTTTTTAATTTTTATTTGAAGGAAGGATATTTTAGTACTTTCATACCAAATGGTCACCCCTTAACGGAAATCATGGGTTGAGGGAAGTAATTCATATCCCCCAATTAGTTTTCATATCCCCCAATTGCACATTCTTTTAGAAAGTTGCTGACATCAGTAATCCGGAAGAATTCAAAACCTAGCCCCAAAAATAAAAGTTCTGGGCCTAGAAATATCAAAAAGTGAAAGTATGAAGTTGATAGTGAAGGATCCATTTAGTGGGGCTTTTATATATTGAACCCATATAGTAGGGTGGTTCTAGTATTTTTCACAAGGGAAAATTAGGTAAGGCCCACGATTAATTTTAGTTTCCCTCACACCCAAAATTATCCGAAATTATTAAGAATCGCTACATAACTCGTTATTCATACTATTTTTTCAGGAGTATAATTGTAAAGCAAACTTGGATATAACATATTTAAAAAACTGCGCCTTGGAATTTTATAAATTTTACATCGTTGGAAATCTTTTAAAGAGAGCTACGCAACGAGTACAAATAAGAATATCATTTTTTTTTTCACGAAAAAATCGGAGGTGATCATCATTTTAGGCAAAATTTTCGAAAACTTGATATATAACCATTATGCAGCCACCAAAAAAGATGCATAACACATTCTGCAGACGCATAACGAATTATGCAATCATTTTTTCCACTGCATAACAAATTATGCATCTATAACAAGTTATGTAGCCATTGTATAAGTGCGTACATAAAAAATTGATGCATTATGCATCTATTTTCTCGATGTATAAAACATTGTGCAACATTTTTCTCGATGCATAATGCATTATGCAACCATATTTTCGGATGCATAACAGGTTATGCATCCGTTTTCGCGATTGCATAACATGTTTTGCAGATATTATTGTAGGTGCATGACACGTTATGTAGTCTTTGTTTTTGTTGGTTTTAATAGTGACAAAAATATTGTTGCATAACGTGTTATGCAACCGTTTTCTGGACTGCATAACAAGTTATGCAACAAATTTTGTAGATGCATAATAGGTTATGCATTCATTTTCACGACTGCATAACATGTGACACAAACATTTTCTCGACTGCATGACAGGTTATGCAGTCATGATTTTCTTCTCAGCCCCTATTTATGAAGACATGCTTCTCTCTCGTGAAGTCATAGCTTCCTGGAGGAGCGTTTCTTCACACCATCTGTCTTTCATCTTCTTTATAAGTTAACTCTAAATAGAACACAAAAACTCCAAATCAAGAGACACCGGTGAGTTTCACCGACATAATTATCATCATCGGTTTCGAGGCAGAACCTGAACCTACCTCGAAAACAAAGCTATCACTTTTTTCACTACCTAATCAATCACCGAAACCAACAGGGATGTTAACACCACCAATAAGACCACCAACATCAGTTCCTTTCCAAATTCATCACCAGACCCCTTCCAACAAATCAACCCTCCTATCTTAGTCTTCTCAGCCCCGTCGCTGTCCAAATTCGACCTAATTTCTATCTCAGTTTCAAATTTTGTTCTTCTCCTGATCCCGATAACACCATCATCATCTTCAACTTCTAATTCCATCAATTTCTTTTAGAAACAATCTCAAACCCTAACTCATCAATCACCTACAGCAGCAACATGAACCCGATCTCTAATCTCCCTTCTAACACAACCTCAGCCGTAATCAATAAAACGATAGCTGGAAATAAACAAAAGCATAATTTCTAAAAATATGGGCTTGTGTAATTTTTTTTCTTCCAAAAACAGGGTGCGCACGTGAAGTTTTATGCCTATGGGTTTCACGGTGATGGAAGTTGAGAAAATGGGTTTGGTGGTAGTTTTCACTTCACATAACCTATCTTCAATTAAGACCGGCTAAGTGATTATGGAAGTAGAGCTTTCCTGTGTGATGTTATGAGCTTTGAAGTCTCCCTCTTCTCCAGGTGAAGATAAAACTCATGCTATATGGGACGTTTTGAAAAAGGAAGTGAAATTATGGTTGAAATCCTGTTGGTGACTACAATTATAGGGGTGAGCATTTTACCCGTAATCCGCGGATTTAACCGGGACCAACGGTATTTTTGCGGATGGATGCCCGGACCGTTCGCTAACGGGTTGGAAACGGATGATATTTTTGAAATCCAACGGATTGGACCCGGATGCAACCTTGAAAATCCGTTGGACATCCATATCCGTTAGATTAACGACATTTATATAGTTTCTAGAAAATATATAGATAGTTTAATTTGGAATTTTTAACGTGTTTGCACTTGAGATGCACTCATCATCAGCCAAATAGTATGCAGTCCACTGGCGATCACATTTGCACTCATGCTCCAGTTGAACCAAAGTGATGTATTTTCCGTCAAGTACATCATTCTTCATCAATAGCTTAAAATTAGCAAGATATTTGAAACACGGTATAAAGACACTGAAAGAGTGTCTTGGATGAATTAAACTGAAATTGTTGATATTAAAATGATAGTCTTTTATAAGTACATCAACAAAACGCTGTCTCCTCGCAATATCAAAGCACTTAGAGCATCTCCAAAAGAGGGTGAAGGTTTTATTTTTTATAGGACACATAGGATTTTAGACCCGCATTTACATTAAAATCATTTCCAACAGTAGGTCCTATTAATTATGAAGGGTGTCAAACTAAATATGAAGGTCTTGGAGAAAGTCTTATTTAGACCTTGAGAATGATCTCCACGTCATCTTTTTAACCATATTTTAAATTTTTATTTTTAAATAATTTTTTCTTAACCAATAGGAAAAAGAGAATTAATTTTATCATTATTCTGAAAAATAAATCCTCAAAATAAAACCCTCACTGTTGGAGATAGTCCATGAGAAAATCATTGTTATTTTACCACATAACTATAACCCCATAAATAAGGATCTAAATAAAAACTCCACGTAGGATTTTTAGCACCCACTGTTAGAGACGTTCTTATCAGAAATAACAATAATTTTGTTAGCAAATCAACCCATTTTTGAGAAATAGCAAGAAAACAAAATAAAAGATTAGAATTTTGTGCGATTTACTTTGTACTTGCTCACTCTTTCGTAATCCCAACATCCTTATATAGTAGACCAGACCCTAAACACAAATTAACCTTTTCAAAATCCCTAGAAAGTCCATCTGCCCGCATTTAATGCATGCATGTATATGCTTAGTTCCAAGTACAATTAGGTTCGTAGAACGTACGGACCGACCGCGAGAACAATTGTACTTGGTGGACTTATAATTAAATGGAGTTGCAACCTCCAAAATTAATACACAAGAAATTCGATCAAATTACATATAAGTTTCTGAATCAAACATGTAAAGTGCAATACAATTGTTTGTTCATGCATTATTTTCTTAGGATTTCCGAACGAGTAGTCGTGGATACAATAGTGGCATCCGACTCACCACTGCCAATTGACAAACATACCTAGCTCCATCCATCTCTGGTGAACTAAAATATGAATAATTTGACTAGTAATAGGAAACCAAGTGATGCAAGTAATCCCAGGATGTAGAGGCATGATTTGTCGATACTTTGCTCGATGCATCTCATCAACATTATTAATATCGATTTGGTGGGATATATTGCAATCCAAGATGATTCTCTTATTTTTCACTTAAAAGTAAATAAAAACTTGTCAAAACTTGTCCTAACATAGTTTCTCAATTAAAGTTTCATTTGTCAAATAACCTTTTGAGAATACGTCCTATAATACTAGGAAGTGAAACATACTAGAACCCCCTACTATATGGGTTCAACATATACAAACCCCACAAAATGGATCATTCATTGTCAACTCCATATATTAGGAAAATGATATTGCTAGGCCCAATAAATCAAATTTTCTTCAGATCTGGCCCATAATTAATTATTACGAATTTTAATAATACCAAGACTACCCTTTAGTATTTATACAAGAGGAATATCACAAGATATTTTCATTTTCTATTTCATTTTCTCTTTCTTCTCCTTTCATTTTCTCTTTCGACTCCGGTAGAAAAACCCCCGAAAACTTCTTCGTCGTCTCCAAATTTCACAGATCTTCATTTTTTTCATCGATTTCATCTCTGTAATCTCATATTTCGAATTTAGTCATCGATTTGTCATCATTTTAAGCTCAGATTCAGTGAAAATGCTATGAAATTAACTCATAATGCGATTTCTGTGATTCTTAAAGGCTATTCAAACTTAAAACCTCTAGTTAGAAAATATGCTGGTAAATCACAAGATCTGCTCAGATTCATCAAGATCTCTTGTTCGTCGGAGATTCAGTGAAAATCAATAGAAAATGAGTGATAATCATCATCAACAACAACTGAATCTGAAGATTCTCCTAGAAATCAAATGAACAGGTAGCGTTTCAGTTAAATCGGTTGATTTAATTCTTAGATTTTGCTTTTTATTATATACAAAATCATTTGAGAAACTTTAATAGTTTGATTTCAGTTCAAATCTGTCACTGAAATCATAAGCAGAGTTAGATCTGTTACAATCTCACCTCAATTTTACTTTTGAGAGAAAATTTTCAAAGAATTTTCAAAGAAAAATTTCTAGGGTTCTTGAATGAAATTCGATCTATCTTTTAACCTCTTATCTTGATCGAAAATCGGTTTTCAGATTCGAAATCTGTGAATAATTATCTATTTTACCCATTAATTTGATGTGAATTTCATTTAGTTTGATTTTCGAACTGATTTGAGCTCATCTTTGGTTGATTTTGTTCTTGGCAGATTGTTTGAAGTCCAATCCTTGTCCTGAAGAGGAAATATTAATCAATGAAGATACACGTAAGCGTAAGGTTGAATCTAAGCAGCTTCAACAACGATTTCGACAAAAACTCAGTGAAATTAGATAAGTTTCTTTGAACTTCTTTACGTTTCATGTGATTGATGGATAAAACTTGTAGAAAAGGAAGATAAAATATGTGTGAACTTTTTTTAATGTGATTGTTAAATGGAAATCAAATTTAATATTGAAACAGATTCACGAGTTATTACATAGAAGGCAAGCGAGCAACAAGCTGCGCCGCAAGCCCTTTTTGAATGGCAAGCCCTTTTATTCCCTTTGCCTTTGACACTTTTGGGTATTTAGCTCCGGAGGCGGTTGGACTCCTAGCGAGAGTTCAAATGTGATTAGGATTTGAAAGTATGATTTGTTTTAGTGTTTTATAGGTTTGTGTTTTTGAAATATGTGTATTATTGCAGTTCTGAAATAATTTCTCAACTCTCACATTCAAAAAGACATGTAGGTGGTTTGATACTGTAAAGTAAACAAATCTATATGTGAAGTAATGGTGATCTTTAACTTGTCTTATCTCTTATTTGCAAAGGGAAGTTCACTTGCATCGGTAAATCTAAGAGGAAATGCCTGGAAACAAGATTCCTTGGTAACCACAATTCTACATAAAAATATCCATATTGTTGTGTAACTTCTAGTTACACAAGCTAAAGTGGATGTGTAACTTTTATTTACACATACTGTATTTTTTCACATAATCATTTAAATCACTCTCAGACAATAGTCAGAATCTCTTTGTTCAACTATTTACTTGAAAATGTTGCATTCTTTCCATTAATGTTGCATTCTTTTCATTCTGGTTCGATTTTAGTTTGCTTATCTTGACTCTTGAGTCTTGGCCTACAAATATGTTGTTTGATTAAATAATTTGTGATGGTGGAGGTGCAGCTGCAGGTTTTGGAAGAGGATAAGGAGGCTGGGGTGGTAGTGCATCAGGTTTGGAGGATAATTCAGATTTGGAGTTAGTGGCAGTGTTTTGGTATGAAGCAGAGAGGTTTTCTATAGAGGCTGGAGCTGTACTGGATACTGTAAGTTTGATCTACTTTACATTCTGCTTGTATATTTTTTTTTTATATGTTGGTATTCATGATCTTGCTAAAAAATGTATGAACAATAGTAAGTTGATACTGGTTCTTCAGGTCGACTATTTATTGGTTTTAAATGCCAAATAGCTTTTAGCATTTGTTGAAGTAAGTGTAGGAGAAACTAGTGAAATAACAGAAATGATCAACTTGTTGTGAACGCTTATAAACTATTAGCTTTTAGTATGATTCCTTCAGACTTTACGAGAACGCAATGATAATTGGATATGTAGATACTACTTACACATGCTAATTATATGTGTAAATACGAGTTACACATGCTAATTATATGTGTAAATACGAGTTACACATACTAATTGGATGTGTAACTGCTTATCTTCTTGTAAGTATATTATATCTTCTTGTTCAATATAATACTGTGATGTTAACATTGTGCAGTTAGGTTATACATTCCAATTTATATTAGTCTGTTGCTAAACCGCAACAAAATGTGACTGAATCTGTTCAATAAATGCATGAGAATCTTAAGAATGTAACATTTAGGATTGGCGATGAAACCGAAATTTCATTGTATGCTTAGATTGGGAAGGGAATGGATGATTTAGGTAATATTTCCTTTCTAGAATTTAGCCAGCTAGATGTTGGGAGTATTGTTTATGGTTGTTGCTATGGAAATATGTGATATAACGGACTTTTCTTCTTGGAGTTGTAGCAAAACCAGGAGCTAGATATATGTGTAACATATATGCTCTGAGTACACAAGGCATATAGATGTGTAACTTCAGGCTACACAAGCCATATGCATGTGTAATTGCAGGTTACACAAGGCATATAGATGTGTAAATGCAGGTTACACAAGCCATATGCATGTGTAACTGCAGGTTACACAAGGCATATAGATGTGTAAATGCAGGTTACACAAGCCATATGCATGTGTAACTGCAGGTTACACCAGCCATATGAGTCAGGCTTCTCTTTGCTCAGCGTATAAATTGTCTGAAGATCGGTAATAACGAATAAATTTGTTCAGTACCATGGTTGTTCTTGAAACACAAGTGGTCTTCTAGTTGGTGTGTTTTCATAGTGTTGTAATAGATGTAGTAGCAAAAAATTTCTTGTTTGAGCTTATGCTAGGTGGTTGGATAAGTATTAGCTTTAAGTGTCTCCAGATTACATGGGTCATTTTCACAGTGTTTGTAATGCTTAATTGTTTTTCTTTGTCACTGGTCTTGCTGAGATTATATTTCAGTAGTTATATGGATGTGTAACTACTAGTTACACAAGCTATATGGATGTGTAACTGCTAGTTACACATGCTGTAAAACCACATATATGACTCAAATTCTTCTTTGTTCTTTGCCCTTTCAAGTTCTTACTCAAAATTCTTATTAATTGCAGGTGTATATTCGATTACATTTACATTTACCAACTGTTGTAGTTACACGGTATGTCCTGGATTGTTAGAAAGTGCAGGGTCACCACCACTGGATACTACATGCTTCGCTCTTCAATAAGGAGAATCTAAGTTGATTCCGGCCCCGGTATGATCAGGTCGTTTTTGGGGACGAACCCTTTATAGTTAAGATTCTACAAAGGTCAATTCACTTGTGTAACAGGGTGATTGTGGTTCAGGACAGATTGTGGTCCTGGTGGAACCCATATGCAGTTGGAGTTGCTGGTTTAAATGCATGTTTAAGACAGGGAAGTGCAATAGCAGGTACTTGTGGTTCTTAGTTTGCAGCTGGTTGGTTGTACTGGTGCTGGGAAGATACAGGTGTGGTGGATGTGGTAGGCAGTGCAGGTGATGGTGAACATACAAATTATTGTAAATTATTTCTTGGATTTCTCTTTCCATATCTCGTGTTTTAATTCGTTTATTGTGTTCAAACAACCAATTACTATGATTGTAGTAATTGATGAACGGACAAATTATTGTAAATGAAAATTAAAGTAATACATGTATTTTATGATGAATAACTTGTAGATAACCTTACATATAGCATATGTAATAAAAAGTTACACATGCATATGGTTGTGTAACTTGTAGATACACATTCCATACGCATGTGTAACTTCTGCATACACATGTGTAACTACAGAGTACACATCTATGTACAAGTGTAACTTTGCATTACACATTTTATATTAATGTGTAACTTATGGATACGCATGTCATATGCATGTGTAAGTTCCGTGTACACATCATGTTGGTGGTGGTCGGCAGTGTTGGCGGCGCCTCCGTCGGCGGTGGTGGTTGGCGTCGGTGGTCGGAGGTGGTGGACGGTGGTGGTGGTCGGAGGTGGTTTGATTGTGGTGGTCGGAGGCGGATGGCGGTGGTGGTCGGAGGTGGTTGGTGGAGGTGGCGGTCGGAGGTGGTTGGCGGTGGATGTGGTGGTCGGAGGTGGTTGAAACATCATCACATAATATTTTAATAATTTTGGGCCTAAATTTAAATTTTATTTAATTATGGGCTTGACAATATGCATAAGGGTATCAAGGTCTTTTAATAATTTGGGGCCTAGATTTAAACTTCTTTTAATTAAGGGCCTCAAATAATTTGGGGCCTACTAGTAATTCACATCATACCCATGGATAATACAAATTCAAAGGTAAGCAATGATCTTGAAGTTCATATATACACGGATGAAATTCCAGCTATTTTCATGTCTAATAGAGTGCAACCAGTTATTGGTGGTAGTCAAATCCAATTGAGTAACAATGGTGATTTTGAAGGAGGTATTCAAGGTGGTGGTAAAATGATTGTCGGTGATGATCATGATGAAAGTGATGACGATGATTATGAAGATGTTGGTCCGAGAATTATCGTTCAACCTTCTATGTGGAGTTACTCCATCAAAAGAAGAATGATGCTTAAAAATAATGGGGATGTTGGTGATTACATGGAAGTGAAATATGAAGTTCTTGTACTTGTTGGGACTCGGGTTTCGAGGTAGCATATATGGATGTTGTTTTCCATAGTGAAAATCCAGAGTTAGCGCAGCAATGATAGACACACCGAGGTGTGTGTACCGCGATGGGCACCAAAGGGATCGAACGGCTGCTAGGGGGTGGGCCATTATGTGGGGTCCACAAAAAAATATGTCTCACACTTTGTCTCCGCGGTACAGTTCACGGTGCACCTTTTCGGTGCATCTAACATTTTTGGAGTTAGGGACACAACCCTTCACTGTTGTTGGAGGAAAAGAGATTTTTTTTTTTTTTTTTTTTTTTTGCAAATCATCTTATCTTATACTATAATAAAGAAAAGAGAGACTTTTCGACCGGGTGTTCCTTTTACATGGACCCTAAAATTACTAGACTAACTCGATATTAAATCCTAGCTTAACAGAAGAATTAAGGACCTTCACGACATTTCAAGTTTTCTTTTTCCTTCTATTCTTTCATCTTCTTCTTCTCTTCCTAATCTAACAGTATCGAATCAACGAACTTCTATTCTTTTTTGTCGATCTCTTTTCTTATCTCTTTCCATCCCCAAGTGGAGTACGCCTATCTCTAATTTGAGCAACGAGAATAGAAAGATATAACATCTCAGCATCAAAAGTGGAAATTATAATCTACTTAATTGTATTTTCCATTCTGATGTTGTGTTGTTGTTTGATTTTAAGGAGAAATCACATCGAATCGAATTGGTACAAGAATTGGATTAAAGGCTACAGGTATTTTGATTCTTTGTCCTTATGAGATTATCGATTATTTTAATCTTTCGATTATTTCATTCAGTATAAAATTTGGGTATGTGTCTGTCTCAGATTTGTAATGGTTTTGGTAATTTTAGTTAGTTTTGGATAAGAGTTGAAGAGCTGATTCTGGGTATGACTTCAATTAAAACTTAGAAAATAAAATCCCCTAATTTCAGTTTGAGGTTAAATGTTCAATATTTTTCCATACTTCTAACTCTTTGTTGAAATTCTTAATAGAAAATAACGTTTAGTTTTTCTTTAGTTCTTAAATTCTTAAAGAATTCATGTGTTTATATAAACTCTATAATGTTAAATTTGATGTTGTGCTTTATGGTAATGGTCTAATGGAATATACACATACTTAAGGAGTTCAGGTGAGGGTTACAAATTACAAATTTCCTATTGAATGTCAGCCTGAAAATTATAGAAACACAACACTGTAGTTAATCATACACATTGAATGCCCATAAGATTGCCTTTCATACACCTAAATTGGTCAGTCTTCATACACATTATTTGCCTTTCAATACTGGGTAGTCTGGGTTTAAAGATGATAGGCATATATAGGTATTTTATTTCCATGAAAATTTACGGAAGCAAGAGTTGATGCACTACACCTCCAGACCATGAAGCAAGTGGTAATCTTGGGCATGAATTATCTTTTTATAGTCAGATCTTACAGTAAATACTCATGCTTACTATACAATTTTTAACATGTGCAGCAAGTGTTGCATTCCCTGCCGAGGACTATAAATAAGAATGAAGTTTCACATCCCCCCCCACCCCCCTTCAAACTGTCAGAATTGAGCTGCAACAGTGACGACTTCAACTAGAAAGGTGCCGCACTGCACAAATGGAAAGATGAAGGTCAATGCCTAAAAATAAAAAAATCGTGGATCCGTGAACAACTTGGTGCATCCATGAATCATTTGGCAATAAATTTATTTTTTTGCCAACTGTTTTGCTAATCCAACTTTTGGCATTTGATTTATAGAATTGGAGCGCAATCAAGGTTGTTATTAGTGACCTCCGCAGAAGCGCCCGACTGATAAAGTAGGCTGGACTTTTATCAGGCCGAACGTCAAAAATCATTAAATCCACAAAACCAAATTAATGTCGTGCCATAGTCCAAATATTGCATCAATACGGTTGGAAAACATCTTGGAGATCACACAAATTTTGGTAATCCAATTTCTGCAACGGCAAAGAGCAATCAGACTCTATCAGGTACCTAATATGACATGACATGACTGCTAGCAAATTTTGGTAATCCAATTTGAAGCTTCATAGAAGCCCATGATGATCCACGGAGCAATATCAAAGTCGAGAATTGTTACTGTAAAACAAGTTAAAAAAAGTAAGCCTTCCCTCAAGGATGATACTTCGGTTGTTCTTTTTCACATTTCAATTAAGAGGGAATGCTCAAGAAAAATGTTTGCATACAAGGAAATTTTCCTTCTTAAAAGTATTGCAGTGTCATATATGTATTATAGGTACAGAAAAACACTCCTCCACGTGTCCGAGGTAGATTGAACGAGACGATCAGGAGAATCTTCGAGAAAGATATTATTCAACACTCCCAAAGAGGTGTAAGTTAATAGTCAAATCAAATGTCAGATCTGCCACGAAGTAGCACTAACTTGCTCGGAAAGACAGCTAGCGAAGTAAATAAGGAGTCTGAGGTATGAATTTCTGCACAAGAAAAGAAGAGACCTGCGAAGTCGAGTACGCGAAGTTCGACTTGTTGTCCAAGAAATAGAAAGACTCCCGAAGTATATCGAGCGAAGTATGGATTGTTGTGCAAGAAATTGGACAGCTGTCCCCGACCGGAGCCGATCTTTAAGGCGAAAAGGGGGCATAAAGTTGTTCTGAGCGAAGTAAAAAGTGTATCTCTGAGATAAATCGAGTTGTATCCCACTATGTAACCCTCCCCTATAAAAGGAGGACTTAATCTTCCTTGAAAGGGGTTGGATCCTTAAGGGAAGAGAGAGAGGATACTTGTGAGAGAGCGGTTTTTTCTTGAGAGTGTTCTTGAGCGGCTTGTAACTTAGATACTAAAAGATTTAATAAACAAAGATCTGTTGGAAAACTTATACTTGCTTAACTTCGTATTAGTCAAATTAGAAAGAGGGTGTAACTATGGATTTTATGTAGTTATATTTTGGCGCTAGAAACAGGGATCTCAAGTTGAGATTTCAGTCTCACTTGAGATAGATGGAGAGATCTGTTGTTAAGTAAATTAGTAAGCAAGTTATTACTTCACAAGGATTGGAGAGCAGTGATCAGGAAAACATAATAACATCGAGAAAAGGTAGATCTGAGATCTGCTGCCCAGTAGGTGAGCAAGTTAGATCTGGTCAAAATCCGGTGAATCGGAGAAGGAAAGTTTACAGGTTATCCATGGCAAGAGTACCGGAACGATCACGACACCTCATCGCATCAAGGAGAAGCTTGCGTCTAGCAGGAAGAGAATGAGGAAGGATGGAGAGGGGCGAAACATCAAATAGAGGAGGGAGACAAGATGAAATCCAACAGGAGGAGAATGAACGTTATCGAGAGGGATCGATCCATACCGCTAACACCGAAATGGAGGAAGAGGAAGAACCCGTTCAAGAAAACGGAGAGGAGGACAACGGTGAAGAAAATATGACATTAGATCAGATCAGAGAGGTGTTGCGTTTAGAAAGATAAAGACAGAGAGCTCTAATGGAGCAAAGGACCATACTCATGAGGCAGAACGCGATCTTGGTGCAGCAAAATAACCAACTTAATGAAGAAAGGACTGTTCGAGATGTGCGAGATGAATCTGGTACAGGGGAAAACGTAACCCAAGGAGGAGAGATACCACATGAGGAACATGGAGGAGAAAGGGGATAACGGAGGAGGAGGCGTCGAAGGGAAAGCAGCGAAGAAAGGTTGCTGAGCAGAGCTTTGGAGGAAACTAGGTGGGAAGACCAAAGGCGGCGGTTTGAGGAAGAAAAAACTCGGGAGGAGGAGAGACTTCGGAAAGAGGAAAGGCGAAGATAAGATGAAAGGATACAAATGGAGGAAAGATCTCGGAAAGAACAAAGACAACGTGAACAACTATGGCAAGAGGAAGCGAGGAAATACGCGGAAGAGGAAGAAGAGAGACATAGAGAAGAGAAAAGAAGACACGAGGAAGAAGGGAGAGAAGATGATGATGAGCGAGATAGAAGAAGGAGAAGGCAAAGATGAGATGAAGGAAGAGATGAGGTTAATCAAACAGTCATGAACGAAATACATGAGATGAAAGCGTTACTCAACAATCCACGAAGAGGAGGAAGAGTGCAGCTGGCAGAGGAAATTGTGGAAGCTGACAAATCGCCATTCTCGCGCGAAGTACTGAAGGGAAGAATCCCAGGAAGGTGTTCACTGCCAACCTTAGAAAGTATCTTCGACAGAACAGGAAATGTTGTACAACACCTAAAATAGTACACCCTCTCACTGATGCAGTGAGCGAGGTACGAAACGGTACTGTGCTAATATTTTCCAGCTAGCTTAACTGGGGAAGCCTCAAAATGGTTTGAAGGGTTAGCGGAAGGATAAATTTCTTCGTTCAAATATTTACAAAGAATATTCTTGACAACTTACATAAGCAATAATATGTTAAGACCTGAGATAGAAACCTTGTTCAACTTGAGAAGGAAACCAGGCGAAAATCTGCGAAGTCTAATTACGAGATGGAGAATAGTATGCAGTGAACTCGCAGGAAGAGTAGATGAGAGAAATTTCATCCTGGCCTTCGTTAACGCGTTAATACCAACCGACCTCTTGCACACACAACTTTTCGTAATTCGCAACACGATATCGATGAGTGAACTCCGAGAGTATCAGGAGGAGTACGTGGCATTGGAAGAAAAAAAAAGGGAGGCTATTAAGGAAGTCACGATTCAATCCAAGGAATGGAACTCGCGTTTGCTACCAAAAATAGCGAACGTAATAGAAGATAACACGAAATATGTGGACGCAGAGCCGTTAGCAACAATCCCAGCGAAGTTGGTAGAAGTTTCCAGCGGAGACCAAGAGTGGATAGATCAACATCCGAGGTATGTCGACCCCAGACCTCGGAACTATGAGTCCCGAGGTGACAATCCGAGGAATTCGCGAAGATACAATACTGGACAGCAATACGGAGGGAAGAGGCCACAGTTCGAAGACGTAGTATTACCTGAACTTAACACCACAGTCGAGAAGATATGTGAGTCAATTGTTCTAACAGAAGAAATTCCTCCCCCGACAAATTTTGGGGTGGAACCCTTTTCAAGTGTGAGAAATAACGACTTTTGCAAGTATCATTATTTTCACGGACATCGCACGGAAGATTGCAGAAACATCCGACGGATAATACTTCGTCTAATCGAAAAGGGGAAACTCAAGCATTTATTGGCAGATTCAAAACCCTTACCACCACCACCACCTCGGAAGGATGATCAAAAACAAACAAAAATATACAGAATCGAAATCGATAGAGGAACCCAAAGGTTAAATTGTAACTTCATTATTCATTCTGCGAAGAATATACATAACTTTCATGATAATATGTTACAAAGGGTTCATAAGCGGGATTTTGAAGGAAATGATATATACAACATAGCAAAGAACGAGCCATTGGAAGAATGGTAGAAAATAATTATTTCCTTCTCAGCAGGAGACGCCCCAGAGGGAGGAGCTTCGCATATAGATCCTTTGGTGATCACTTTGAACTTCGGGGAACATACAAAGTGGGAAGAAAGTCTCACGAGAAAAAAGAAAATATGGGAAATAGACAGGATCTTGGTGGACACAGGCAGTTCGGTGGATATACTCTTTTATCATGCATTTCAAACAATAGGCTACCGAGATTCGGACCTGTTGCCGTCGACTTATAATATCTATGGGTTTAACGGAGTGGCATCAAAGCCGAGAGGGGAATTAACCGTGAAGATATTTGCGGAGGAACTAGAAACCGAGGTAACGGTATGTGTGGTGGATGTAGAATCCCCTTACAATGCTCTAATTAGGCGGCCATGGATACATGGAATCAATGGAATATCATCTACTTACCACCAAGCTATCCGATTTCCAATGCCAAGTGGAATCGGCGAAATCACAAGAGATCAAAAGGAAGCCAGAGAATGTAACGACGAAGATGTGCATAACTATGACGAGAAGATAAGACGAAGGAAAGAACAAAAGAAGAGAGTGCAAAAAGCAAAGAGGGAAGAAGAATTAATGGTATATATGGTCAAAGCGAAAGAAGGGTGGGCTATTCCGAGCGAAATTTCGGAAGACAAGGATAAGCCTTTATAGCAATTAAAGGAACCGTTCCCACTTGGGGAACCGATCATGAACTTCGCGGCGGTAGAACCCACGCGAGAGGTATACTTGGGTAGCGAAGATGAAGCGAAAACGGTGAGGATTGGGACAAGAATGGAGGCAGACGAGGAAGAAAACCTGATAAAGTTGATAAGAGAGTACCTTGATATATTTGCATGGGGCATGAACGAGATGCCTGGGATAGACCCTGAAGTCACTTGTCACCGACTGGATCTGAATCCAGCAATCAAACCAATAAGGAAACGAATACGAAAGATAGCAACTGCATACCACGAGCAAATATAACAAGAATTACAGAAAATGCTGGACTCGGGAATAATAAGACCCGCGAAGTACCCAACGTGGATAGCTGTCACACCTTCGAATGCTCCAAGCAATTTTTCGCGAAGTTATAACCCGGCAATACAGTGGTTCAGTGATATCTTATCACCCAATGTATTTCAGCCTTATAAGATTGTACCAATATAATCAACCAACTCTACCAAGAGTATGCAACGGAAGACTCACTTAGATTTTATCTACCAATCAATGTAGCCCATACTACAAAGAGGTTCTTGCCATGTTTATGCTTCACAGAATTAGGGGAGTATAACAAATCAACAGGAAACCAAAGCCAAAGGTATAAGCCAACAAACTCACTTTTATTAGCTTAATGGAAAGATACAAAAACGTCCAACCAATGGACTTTTCAAGCTTATTCTCTAAGCCTATGCAGCAATCACTCTCTACTGCCTAAATGGTTCCTCAACACTCGAACTATTGAACAACTAGTTTACAAGGGTTCTCTGGTTATTTATAATGCCAAGAACCAGGGCCAATCCATATGCAACTCTGTTGCACGCCCCATGAACATCCATCTGTCCATGGGAAGTTCCCCTAACCGCCAGTTCCACTTTTTAACTGCCAGCTTTAGTGTTGGCTTGCTTAATGACTCCACACCTGTCTTCAACGGTTAGGGTAATGCCAAACTCGGTTATAAAGCACTTTATAACCGTCTCTAACTTGCTCGCATGCTTCAGCACGCTTGAACTTAAGTCCCGCAACAACTCCACTTGCAACTCAGCTTTCACTTTCACCAATTACTGCTATTATGGCCTCGGATACGCTATTATAGCTTGCATTGTACACTTCTCATTTGAATTCCATCATTCAAGTATTATGCCAACTGAGTCTTGACTTGATTAGTTCCATATCCATGCTTCATATGCATCATTTGCATCTCTTTTATCGAGCAACTATCACCAATGGCGTGTTTGGCCTCACCATTGATGCATATGCATAGTCTAAGTCTTGGCCACAACTTAGAACCATGCCAAAGTCATTCCATGACTTTGCATCTCATCCTTTATTCCTTCCTTGAGCTGGGCTAACTCTGAATAAGGATACATAACACTATCGCATAATGTTGTCAATGCTAAGTAACCTTTCTTGTCTCAGCCATTCTGGCGCTACATCGTCGGACATGCAGCTCCATCTGCCAGGTTACCATTTCCGTGACGCGCCATGATTATGCGTCACTATGCGGACCGGTCATAGACCTCCCCCACCCAATATGTTCAACGTCCTCGTTGGACGCAACATCCGTTCAGTCTCTACTGAACTTTCCTTGGCCTTGTACGCATCTGAGCCACTCTCAGAATCAACAACTTTGTTTGGCCTTTAACTTTGCCAAACCTTTTCTGCCTAGTACTTTACGCCACCACTTAGTTTGTTTGCCTTGCCATTGAGCCTGTAAATTCCAGCTTCTTTGTCGCATCGTCGACTATGCTTCAATCTCTACTTCATTCACATCTCAACACCCAAATGCCACTTGCAATCTGTTGCTATGCCCCTTGCATCAGCACACAAATTTTCTTCCAAGCCATTCCGTGCCTAAGTGTACACTTCAAATAGCCAACATATCTGGGTGATATATATAACTTAGCTTACTTGCCTTCAATTTCGACTGACATTTCACTCTTGCAATTCAACAGGCCTTACTGTAGACTAAGTGTTTTTCAATCATGTTGCAACACTCCTTTGCAAACTCGACTGAAATGCATGACATTAGCCATGACTTAGGATACCCCTAACATTAGACCGACTCTCCCACCGAGCCAAGGTTTCTCTTCACGTGCCTTTTAAACTAACAAGGCCTCACTTTTTCCTTCAAACTGCTACACTTTAATGTAGCGGAAAAACAACATCATGTTCTTCCTAACTATGAGTTACTCTTAACTCATATGCTTGATGGACTTACATCTTCATTCTTGCTGCGTTACTCCATGATATCGCTGCCAAATACTGTCGCACTTATACGTAACTCTCCCAACAGCAAACTCGCCTATGCCACCAACTCTACTTCTTTGCTTGGTTTTGCTTTCAGCGTTTCTTATTGTATACTTTGGCTAAGTATACTTGTAGTGCTTCCCCAATGAACTAGTTTTACAGTAAGCAAAAAGAGACAAGGTTTTTGCTTAAACACCACCTTCATTCATTACACTAGCCTTACATAAGAAACTTAGGGACTCCTTCCCTTTTACACCACTGGCCAACACTCGGCCTTACCGAAAGAAAATTGCATTACCAAAGCAAATACACCAACTAAAGTGTGCTGTCTTTTTAAGACCATAAGATCAGCAACTCTCAACTTAACTTGAAAACAGAAACAGCAAACAGACAATATGCCAAAGTCTCCATACTTCAGCAACCTTGCAGGTTCAGGCACTTGCAAACAGTAATGCAATGCCCCTGCAACATACATGTGCTAATCACGGCGAACAAAGGATGCTAAGATCCATAGGATATCCAAATTCCATATGAATTTCAGCTAAGCTTTCTTCGAACGAACGAACTGGTGCAAACTCACTTGCCTTCCATTTGTCGCATTTCATTTCAACCGGACTAACTCTCCCTACACCCTTCACGAAACAAGGTGCACTGGGACTTTGTATGAAAATCCCACCAAGGTGAGGCCTCACCGTTGCCTCTGCTTCTTTGAAAAATTTGTTACCAAGGATCATCTCGAAATCATTGAGATGCATCACCATTATGCTAATCTGGCCACGCCATGTTCCAACTTCAACATTCGCCACTGCCATCCCCTTGATTGGCTTAGATATATCATTCACTGTCTTCATGCAGTGATCAGCTTGATATACTTCTAAACCTAAGTACTCTGCCATCGACAAACTCATCACAGTATGTGACGCACCCGTGTCTGCCATGCCCCAGAGACGATGGTTGTGTATGCCAACTTTCACATAAACCAGGCCAGCACCCATCAGCCCATGATGTACTGCTGCCGTTTGTGCTACTATGTTGCATAGTTGAATAGGATTAACATTCTCCACTTGATCAGCTTCTTCTTTGTCACCACTACACTCAGTGACGATTGCGGACAATTTTTCTTTCTTTGGACAATCATGCGCAAGGTGAGGACCCTTGCATAAGAAACAGCCACCTGCCTTGTTGTTCCTTGAAGCCAAACTATCATCCCTTTGATAGCTTCTTTCCTTGGACTCAGAACTTTTCTTATCCTTGTCCTTACACTTCTGGTTTTTCTTATCCTTTTCTTCCTACTAGCATCAGTTGAGGTATTGACTGATCTATAATCAGAAAGGCTGTCCACGATTGCAATGGATGAAGGTAGGTCTTTGGCACCCTGCCTTCTCACTTAAGCCTGAGCCCACGGCTGCAAACCAGATATGAAATTAAACAACTTGTCTTCCTCCGACATATTGCGGATGTCTAGCATCAGAGACGAGAACTCTTTCACGTATTCCCGTGGTGTACCGGTATGCTTCAACTTACGCAAGCTCTCTCTGGCTAGCCAAGCAGCATTGCTTAGTAAGAATTGACTCTTCAATTCTTCTTTCATGACATTCCATGTCATGATGCCTGGACGACCAGCAGTAAGGTCATCATCAGTTCTAGTTCTCTACCATAATTTCGCATCACCCTCCAGGTACATGCTAACGAGAGTAACCTTTTGTTCTTTTCTCGGTTCGGCGGCCTTGAAGTATTGGTCCATGTCCCACATGAAATTCTCCAATGCCTTCGCATATCTTGCGCCAGAAAATGTCTTAGGTTCTGGGACTTTAATCTTCGTAAAGTCACTGCCACTACCACCTGCAGTATCTTGATCTGTTCCAATTATACCCACCATTCGCCTCAAGACACTGATCTCATCAGTTAGTTCTTTCAAGGCTACTGTGAACATGGTCTTAACAGTATTGGTTTGGCCTTCCAAATCACCATGCTTCATAGTTGCATTCTGGCTTGCCACAAGCATATCAGCAACATATGTGTCTAATGCTTGAATGCGAGCCATTACCGTAGCATCATAATTAGCATCACTGGGATGGCGCACCTCTTAACCAACCCTGTCTTCCAAGTCCGCTACCCTATCAGTTAAGGCATCCAACAAACTCTTCTTACCAACCATTACGATCTAACAATTTCAGCAACTAAACTCGAGCAAAACAGAGAAAATCTTCCAAAAACAAAGTCGAAACAGAGCAAACCGTGCTCTGATACCTGTACTGTCACACCTTCGAATGCTCCAAGAAATTTTTCGCGAAGTTATAACCCGGCAATACAGTGGTTCAGTGATCTCTTATCACCCAATGTATTTTAGCCTTATAAGATTGTACCAATACAATCATCCAACTATACCAAGAGTATGCAACGGAAGACTAACTTAGATTTTCTCTACCAATCAATGTAGCCCATACTACAAAGAGGTTCTTGCCATGTTTATGCTTCACAGAATTAGGGGAGTATAACAAATCAACAGGAAACCAAAGACAAACGTATAAGCCAACAAACTCACTTTTATTAGCTTAAGGGGAAGATACAAAAACGTCCAACCAATGGACTTTTCAAGCTTATTCTCTAAGCCTATGCATCAATCACTCTTTACTGTCTAAATGGTTCCTCAACACTCGAAATATTGAACAACTAGTTTACAAGGGTTCTCTGGCTATTTATAATTCCAAGAACCAGGGCCAATCCGTATGCAACTCTGTTTCACGCCCCCACGAACATCCATCTGTCCATGGGCAGTTCCCCTAATCGCAAGTTCCACTTTTTAACTGCCAGCTTTAGTGTTGGCTTGCTTAATGACGCCACACCTGTCTTCAACGGTTAGGGTAATGCCAAACTCGGTTATAAAGCACTTTATAACCGTCTCTAACTTGCTCACACGCTTCAGCACGTTTGAACTTAAGTCCCGCAACAACGCCACTTGCAACTCAGCTTGAACTTTCACCAATTACTGCTATTATGGCCTCGGATGCTCTATTATAGCTTGCATTGTACACTTCTCATTTGAATGCCATCATTCAAGTATTATGCCAACTGAGTCTTGACTTGATTAGTTCCATCTCCATGCTTCATATGCATCACTTGCATCTCTTTTATCGATCAACTATCACCAATGGCGTGTTTGGCCTCACCATTGATGCATATGCATAGTCTAAGTCTTTGCCACAACTTAGAACCATGCCAAAGTCATTCCATGACTTTGCATCTCATCCTTTATTCCTTCCTTGAGCTGGGCTAACTCTGAATAAGGATACACAACACTATCGCATAATGTTGTCAATGCTAAGTAACCTTTCTTGTCTCAGCCATTCTGGCGCTACATCGTCGGACATGCAGCTCCATCTGCCAGGTTACCATTTCCGTGACGCGCCATGATTATGCGTCACTATGCGGACCGGTCATAATATCCAACATGGTGATTGTACCAAAAAAGACTATAGGAATAAGAATATGCATAGATTTTAGTGACTTGAATACTGCCTCCGAAAGATAGTTTCCCACTACCCAACATAACGCAAATGGTGGAGTCTGCATCTGGGTACAAGCGGCTGACGTTAATAGACGGTTATTGTGGATACAATCAGATACCACTCGCGGAGGAAGACCAAGAGCACACAGCTTTCTTCACCCCTAGGGGGTTGTATAGATATACAAGAATGCCATTTGGATTAAAAAATGCGGGAGCAACCTACCAACGAATGGTCGAGAAGATTTTCGCTAAATGGGTACACAATAAACTGGAAGTCTACGTCGACGACATGATGGTAAAAACAAAGGAGTCAGGGGATCATGTTGAGGATTTAAAAGAAATCTTTGAACAGATGAGGGCGTACAAAATAAAAATAAATCCTGCGAAGTGTATATTTGGTGTAGAATCAGCGAAGTTTCTGGGGCATATCGTGTCCGATAAGGGAATTGAAGTGGACTCGGCAAAGGTTCAGGCCATATTGGACATGCCATCGCCAGCAACGATAAAGGACGTGCAAAAACTAAATGGGCAGTTGGCAGCTTTGGGTAGATTCGTTTCCAAATCTTCGGATAGATGCAAACCCTTCTTCGACATCTTGAAGAAGGGAGCAAAATTTTCGTGGACACAAGAATGTGAGCAAGCACTGCAAAATATAAAAGAATATCTCATTAACTTATCAATTCTCCAGAAGCCCAAACCAGATGAAGAATTACTAATCTGTCTCGCAGCTACACCAAATACAATAAGTTCAGTATTAATTCGAACAGATGAAGGCGTCGAAAAGCCTATCTTTTACGTCAGCAAAACCCTCAATGCTGCTGAGAAGAATTACCCAAAGATAGAAAAGTTAATCCTAGCATTGGTGTACTCGTCAGAAAAATTGAGAACCTATTTTCAGACTCACAAAATAAAGGTTCTAACCAGAGTCCCAATAGAGTCAACTTTAAAAAATACGAGGAGAGTTGGGCGAGTTGAAAGATGGAATACCCGAATTGATCAATTCGGTTTAAAATACGAAGTCCAGACTTCGACGAAATCACACATAATCGCAGAATTTCTGGCCGAGTTTCCAATAGAAGAAAATGAAGGAGTGGAAGAGATGTTAGATATAGATGAGGAGCGTCCGGATCCTACAGATCTACTGAAATAAAATCACCCAAGGAGATGGGAAATATTTGTGGATGGATCCTCCAACAGCGCTGGAGGAGGAATGGGAATAGTATTTACTTCGCCAAAAGGAGCGAGGACGGTATTTTGCTTTCGCATGGAATATAAGGCTACTAATAACGAAACATAATATGAGGCAGTCATACAATCTCTGAGGCTAGCCATCGACATGAAGTTGGAAGAAATAAGAATAACCAGCGACTCTCAGCTGGTAGTCGGGCAGATAGAAGGAAGGTACCAAGAGAATGATGCCGTGATGAACCGATATTTGAAACTTGTGAAAAAACATTCAAAGATAATACCAAATATAATATGGAGGCAAGTAAGCAGAGATAATAATAGGCATGCCGATGCCTTAGCCTTCATCGCATCCATGATCGAAGATACCTTGGAGAAATGTATCTGAATTGAAAGGTTAATGCGCCCGTCGGTAACCAACGAGTTGGAAGATGAAAAGTCCATAATGATAATAGAGGATAGCATACCTGACGAATTGGGTGAAGATGACTGGAGAGCACCTATTCACAAGTACCTCGAAAAGGGAGACTTGCCTAGGGACAGATTTAAGGCACACAAAATCAAAGGGAGATCCACAAACTATGAATTAAGAGAAGGAATCCTATATCGGAGATCATTCCTAGGACCACTGCTGCGATGCTTGTCACAGGAAGAAGGAGTTCAAATCATGAAGGAAATACATTACGGTGATGCTGGAAATCACATCGGAACTAGATCGTTGGCCTACAAAAACAAAACGCAAGGATACTTCTGGCCGAGCATGCATAAAGACGCAAAAGGTGTAGCAACAAGGTGTGAAGCTTGTCAAAGATTCGGAAAAAGTACACATGCACCCTCGACAAACTTGAACTCTGTACTAAGTGTGTGGCCATTTTCCATGTGGGGGATAGACATCGTGGGTCCGTTTGTTGCTGGAAGAATGTAGCGAAAATACTTAATAGTGGCAACAGACTATTTCACTAAGTGGGTGGAAGCCAAGCCGGTGAAGAATACGCGATATGGCGACATATACGATTTTATACTAGAGCATATCATATGTAGATTCGGAATCCCACTGCAATTAGTCTCATATAACGGAATGCAATTCGAAGGGGAGAACGTGAAGATGTTATTTAACACTTTTAAGATACAGTCCGCGAAGTCAACTTCGCTATACCCACAGAGTAATGGACAAGCAGAGGCAACAAACAAAACGATAGCATCCACTCTAAAAAAGAAGCTAGACGGGCACCTGCAAAACTGGTGCAAAGAAGTTCCGAAGGTGCTGTGGTCATACAAAACCACCAGACGAGAAGCAACCGGAATGTCCCCTTTTTGTTTGGCATATGGAGTAGAGGCAGTTCTGCCTACTGAGATCATGTTTCCAACCACAAAACGGGAGGCCTGGAAAAAGGGCATGAACTCGGACCTGATCTTAGCAAAGCTATATTACTTAGAAGAGAACATGGAGATTACCCTGCAACATATGACAAACTATCACCGAAGACTATCTCGTGATTACAACAAGAAAGTGAAAGAGATAGGCTTCGTTCCAGGGGAATTAGTTCTGCGAGAGATACCTCCGTATCAAAGGGGGCCCGGAGGAAAGCTGGAACCTACGTGGGAAGGACCTTTCATCGTGAAAAGAAGAGTAGGGAACAGATCCTATGAACTCGCGGACTGTGAAGGGAAAGATACAGATAGCAACGGAGATATGATATACGGCGAAGCAAAAAGACAGGGTCGCAGACTAGACCATCCATGGAATCCAATTTACATCAAGAAGTATTATCCATGAGAAACCGGAACTCATAAAATAAAAATAAATAAATAAATGTAGTTGCAGAATAACCTACAACTACACCCTCAGTAGAATTTGTAAAACTTAAGAAGTTCTTGATGATGAATGAAAATTTTCTTATTAATTCTCTCAATTGATTACAAAGAGGTATCTAAATGGAACTAGAATAGTTACAACTTTCTCTATTCTCTTTCCTAAGATATTTTCTAACACTCATTAAAAGAACCTCTCGAATTTTACATTTGAACTCCTATTTATAGTAAAATTTGTACAACTGTATATGTGTTGCGAAGTATCATAACATATCTTCGCAAGATTATTTTATGCTCGCAAATCTTTCATACTTCCCCGTGCTTCCTCTATCATCGCATTGTTTTGTATCTCTTTACTCTTATATTTATTACGATGTTCGTAAGCTAATATCTTGACACTTCCTCTTATAGTCGCCGCTATATTCGCAACCCAAAATCTTGCGATATTCGGTACCTACATCTTGCCTCTTCTCATGTCATTTCTGCGAAGAAGTAATGATCGTGATAATATAACCGTTATTTATTCTTTTTATTTGGACATGTATTTTGTAACCGTTCTTTTCTAACTATTTCCTTATATATAAACTCCTTTTATTCCATTCCTTATCTTTCTCTCACTTTCCCTTTTCGCTTCTGTAACTCCATCTTCTTATTACACTTTCAGTTATCATTCTATCTTCTTGTTTTACCTCATCATGAGCTATCCAAGGTAATTTTCTTCTATCTCTCGCGTCTTTCATTTGTTTATATCTTTGATTTCCGACTAATTTATTGTTTGATTTTGATTTGTTTCAGCAAAATTATTCCTCAGGAGAAACCTTCAACCAAAAACTCAAGTCCTAATCTCCGAAGAAGAAAATCCGAGAATCAAAAGGTAGTTAAAATACTCTGTTTTCCTTTTTAATCAATATATTGTTGCCTCAGTTTTTAATCCACCTTTTGATTAGTAGGTTGGTGAAAAATCAAAACCCAATAAGAGATCTCGAGTAACTAAACCCACACCATTAATTTTAATCGATGACTTCCTTCCTGAAGTTGATGAAGAATTTCCCTCTCCCCCTCGTGGAAATACTTCTTCGCAAACTCCTGCCTCTACTCCATTACCCAGTTTTCAATCTCCCACCAATGTCAATTTATCAACACTTCTTCGAGATCAACCTTCACAAGATACTTCCTCAACTTCGTCTCCCAAAAAACCTATTTTTACCCCTAATCCCTTGAATGCTGTTGCTCTAAGCAATTTACAACTTGCTCTATCAAATTCTTCTCCTCTTTCTCAAGAAGCTCGAGACGGAATTTATTCAACTTTCCAAATGCTATCCGAGGTCTTAAGTAGTACTGCGAAGTCTTCAAACGTTCGTTCGCAATCTGAATTTTGTGAAGTGCTTAATAATTTTATCAATCCTGATATTTCTATTTCACGCCAATCTTTGGAAAAAGAAGTTGAATTGCTTCGCCAATCTCAGGAATCCTTGAAAGCGGAATGTGAGAGTCTTCATAAAGTGAATCATCAGCTTCAGAATGATTCTCTAGATTGTGCGATCCTTCGCAAGAGGAATGATGCATTAAAAGGTATTACTATTATCTCTATATTTTTTTTCCCTTTGTTTACTTATATTCCTCACATGCTTGAAACATCCATTTAAACCCATTCCCCTTTATATAATCTATCCAGAAATGTAGAAAGTTGGTACTTCATCATGAATCAGACGTACAAGAATCTCAAGCCAAACATGCAAGTCTTTTGAATCAATTCTCCCACTTGTCTAATCTTCATTCATGTGCTCTTGATAATTTTGATGCCCTTTTCCAAGAGAATACTTAATTAATTTACGATCAGAAATTTTTGAATGATGAAATATCTCAGCTCAATTCTTCTTTAACTAAATCTGATTTAAGGATAGAATCCATAGTAGAAGAGAATGAAACCTTATAAAAAGAACGATGTATATACTTGAATACAATGAATGCTTCTTCGCAACAATTAAATATTCTTCAGAGTAAATGTTGCGATCAAGAAAATCTCCTTTATTTGTTAAAAGGTGAACTTGAGGAATTGAAAAGGTCTTCAGATGCCGAAAGAAGTTCATTTGCTGCCGAGAAGAAATCCCTTCTTAATAAGAATATGATATTAAGCACTAAGAGAAATAAACTTAAAGAAGATTACTCTCAACTAGAAAGTATTAATGCCAAACTTGCGAAGATAAAAATTATCTTCTTTCCAAAGATCAAAAGCTTCAATCTAGACTTAAAGGATTAGTTGGCGATGGTTTTGACAATGCGATGGATCAGATGAAGAGTTGTTGTCTATCTTTAGCTCAATTTATTTCTTCACAAAGAGAAGGTAGTCATTAAAATTTAACTGCCTTTGGTATACCTTTCAATTTTGTTATACTCGCAATACTGATTCTTTAAATTTTGTTTCATTCGCAGAATCTGAAAACAACCTCCGCAGTGCTAAAGTTGGACTAAAAGCCTCTTGTTCTGAGCTTCGCAATAAAAATGCTCTGCTTTCTACTCGTTTGATCAACTCTCGTGATCGTGCCACTCGAAGATTCAACTATCTTGCTTACGCCAAAGATATCGAAGATACCAACCATCAGAAGCCTATACTTCGTGAAAGTCATCTGAAAGCTCAAGTCTTTGCGAATAACATTCTCTTATCAAGGTCCTTGCCTCCGTGAGAATTACACCTCTGAAAATATCTGATGATGAGGTTGATCGTGATCCTGATAGTGATTTTGATTACGAGAGTGACGATGAAGGACTTGATTTGGAAAAAGAATCTATCCCTCAAGGAGATGTTCCTGTTGATGATCCTACCCCTCCTAAAGATCCAGTACAAAACGTTGATGAGGAGCTTTAAGCATGATGGATTATTCTACTGTTATTCTTGTTTTTAACAACTTTGTTTTCCTTTCTTTTGAATTCTTTCTCTTAGTTACTGTTGATTCTATTTTCTATGAACGATTCTGCTTACTGCTTGTTTTCCTTAAGAAGCATACTTTGTACTTTGCGATACTACTTTGATATTTCCCTAGATTTTCATGACTTGATCATATGAAGAGAAATACTATGTCTTGAAAACTTAACTTAGTATTCCCTTTATCCTTATTATTGCACTTCAGATGATCAATTATTGTTGTAGGATATTAAGATTGTAGTTGCAGGAATTCCCACACTACACCCTATTCAAGAATTTACCAACATCTATGACATAATTTGAAGATTAAAGATACTTTTTATTAATTTGATCTTAAGGAATTACAGAAATCAAGAACACAGAACACTTGATAAAGATTTTATCTCTCCTAAAAACTTTCCTAACACTCAAAAATTCCTCCCTTCTCTGGAACTATTCATCTCCTTTATATAGGTATTTACATAGTGGATTACAGCTCATGACAACTCATTTACAGCTAAGATTCCCTTCAATTTCGGATATGAGTTCTTGCGATAAATCGCATTTAGTACCGCCTTTAACTTTCGCAAGTTTTATTGATCTATCGCAGACATGTCACACTTTCTTCGTGTTTCTGTCGTTTTCAGTCATTACGTCATTGTTTAAGTCATCTTTGGATGTGTCGCAGAATATTACTGATGTATCGCAGAGTAGTTCGTTTATTATCGATATATCGCAAAACAGTCGTTTATTTCTCAGGAATATTGTTGTGACATTTGCATTAAAAATTTCGTCCCGTTCTTATATATTTTTAGGCGATTTGCACCCTTATTATGCATTTGCATTAAAAATTCTTATATGATTAGAAATCACCAACTTTTTCTTTTTAATAGAAAAATTTCTCATTTTTGAGCAGAGTTTTTCTTATATGATTCAAAATCATCTTGTTTTTCGATTGTTCGCAATATGATATTGTTGCACTTCTTTTCTTCTGTGATGAATGATTATTCACAACTTCTTGTTACTTATTTATTTTCTTGCGAGAAACGGTTCATCGCAACATCTTATACTTTTTGTGCTCCTGCGAAGAATAAAGATTCCAACTTTTCCCCATCTTCGTATCATTAATCGTTATTGAATCTTTTGGAACAAACTATTCTTGAAGTATACCCTTTCCCGCAACTCTATATTGTCCACCATCAATTTCTCATCTCTCTGATTTTGCCTCCTGTTATGTTGCCAATTACGATTTCGGGCGCTTCTTTCTTCGCAAGTATTAATGTCAACTTCATAACACTTTTTGCCTTCAAACCAATCACCTTTAATTATCCCAATACCATGAGGATGTGGAAACTTTATGCATTGATGATATGTTGATGCTATTCCCAAGATCCCATGGATCCAAGGCCTTCCAATTAAAGCATTGTAAGGAGATTCTATATCCACTACGCAAAACTTAATTTTTGAAGATATCTTGTTCAATGGAATTTCCATAGTAATTTCTCCTTTTGGCTTGTTTGCGGTGCCATTAAAACCATAGATCTTGTAAGTTGAAGGGATTAGCTCATCATCTCTTCCACCCATTATGCGATAAGTATGATAAAACAAAATATCCACCGAGCTACCAGTGTCAATTAAAACTTTATCTATTGCCCAAGAATCACTTGCTGCATCATCATTATCTTCTTCTTCTCTGTATTTTGGATTTATCTCTAACTTCACCACCAATGGGTTGTCATGCATCTTCCCAGGCTCTGGTATCTCTTCTGCAGTAAAAGAGATAACTTGTTTCTTCCATTCTTCTAACGGAGAAACCTTCGCAATATTCATCACATCTCTTCCCTCTATGTCTCTTGCAAATACTCTGCTTAGCACATTGTCATGGAAATCCTCTATCGTTTTTTGTGAATGTACAATTGAATTGCAAAATAGATTTTTTGCTATAGCTCCTACTTCAACGACAAATGTTTCTGCTTCTTTTGCAGCATTGACTCTGCGAATTTCTGTTGCTTGCGGCAATTGCTGCGGTTGTAAATATCTTGCTAGAAAATGATTTAATTTTCCTTGTTCAATCACTCGCAAAATGATTCTTTTCACATTTCTACAATTATCCACAGAATGACCATGAAAATGATGATAAGGACAAAATTCTTGATTGTGGTTGTTGGGATGTGGTTCCTTCCCCATGTTCCAGGGTGACGGTATATTCTCCATTAAAATAATCGCTTCCCAAATCTTGTCTATACCAGTATTTAAAGGTGGCAATTTGATATCTTCCCACATATTCCTCTGACCTCTTTGCTCTCTTGAATAATTCTTCCTCTGTCCACCATAAGTTTCCTGCGGTTGATCAAACCTTGGGACCTTATTATTGTTATTGCGATTATAAAAATTTCTCTCTTTTTCTAATTCTTCCTGATCTCTACTCCCCATTGCTACTTTCTTAAGTTGATTATCAGTCTCCATTTTCTCTCGCGGATTTTGGGAAGTAATCGCTACTGTATTAATCATCCTTGGTAACAAGCTTCCATTTGCTGCGGCTAAACCTGTGCCTATGAGAATTGGATAAGACTCCATCTCATTTTGTTTTTCCTCCAAAGCGATATATTCCTCTTGCAATTCTCGCAACTCTGTCATAGTGATTGTGTTTTTAACTCTGAAGACCTAGATGTATAATAGATTTGTCGCAAACATAGCATTTATGAAGGAAAAAAATGAGATATCTTTCATCTACTCTTCCTGCCATTTCACTACACATTGTCCTCCATCTTATGGTTAAGTGCTTCAAACTCTCACCAACCCTCTGTTTCAATCCAAACACATCTTCAATTCCAGGTCACGCAGAATTATTGCTGATGTAGGATCCTAATAAAGTGGTTTGCAAGTGCATGAACGAAGTTATTGTATTCTTGGGAAGACTTTCGAACCACTTCAATGCTTCGCCAGTTAAACTTGACGCAAAATATTTGCACAAAACGACATCATGGTTCTCCCATTGTAGCATACATCGAATATAAGCTTTGATATGTTGGACAACACACGTAGTTCCATCAAATATACTGGTCAACACCGGTAAATTGCATTTGGGAGGTATCCCTCCTAATTGTACCTCTTGAGTAAATGGAGTTTTCGCAGCCTCTTCGATTGCCTCATCAAGTTGCCTTCTTCATCCTTCTCTTCTGTTATTTATCATTCCTCTCATTTCTGCCAATTCTCGCAAGATTTGTTCATTCCTATCAGAATTTTTCTCCATTGGTCTTTTCAACGCAGCTTCTCTTTGTCTGAGTTCATGCCCTTCTTGTCTTGCGATGTTTCTCGCTTCTTCTCCAACATCTTGGTTTTGACTTCTTCTGCAACTTTCTTCTTCTTGCAAGTTAATTTGTCTTTCATTCTCTTCTCCATGAATTTCCTCATCCCTTACTGTTTCTCTTCGTTGCATTTCTATGTCTCTGCGAATTCTCTCATATTCCTCATTGAGATTATCATTATTACAATTTTGCGCACGTCGTATTTCTCGATTGTCATGATTATTCTGACGCAACGCTGATTGAATTTCTTACTCTTCTGCTCGCAATCTCTCTCTTTCTCCTGCTAAGCGTACTTGCTCAATATAATGCCTCTCAATATCATCTTCGATAATCCTGCGATTTCTTCGAATCTCTTCATCACGTAACATTCTCCTTCTCTCTTCTTGATTTTCTCCCTCATCCTGATTATGTCTAATGTCTAAAGTTTCCATGCGTGGAATATAACGATCATTTATCAAATTCTCCCCAATATTTTGTATAGGGAGATTTTTCCTTGTTTCTTCTCTATATGATCTTGAATTTGATCTCATGCTGCTTCTCGATCTTCTGTTTTGCAACCTCAAATTTTCCATTCTTAATTCATGATTTTGTCTTGTAAGATTGGCACGCTCTTCTGCCTCTAATCTTCTTTCTTCCCGTATCCTTTGTCTTAAACCATCTTCCATTTCATGTTCTTCATGAATTAATCCTCCATCCATTTCTTGATTTCTTTCCTCTTCTTGATTTTCCGCCTCTTCTATCGAATCTGTCCTCCAAGTATGCACACTTACTCTATCATAATCCATATTTCTATCTTGTGCTCGTGTTTGTTGATTTGGTGGTTGGATTGAACTTTCTGCTCCATTTCTCATTCTACTTCTTCCTGACCTGTTCTTTAAAGATCCTTCCAATTCACTTGTTCCTTCCCCTGCAATTATTTTACTTCTTCTCACCGTTGTTGGTGGTTCTGATGTATTTCTTCTCCTTCTAGCTATTTCTCTTCAATTCTAACAATTTCTTCAAGTCTTCAAACTGTAATTTGAAATTTCTCAAATTTGATAATCCCTGTTTCTGGGCGCCAAAATGTAGTTGCAGGAATTGCCACACTACACCCTATTCAAGAATTTACCAACATCTATGACATAATTTGAAGATTAAAGATACTTTTTATTAATTTGATCTTAAGGAATTACAGAAATCAAGAACACAAAACACTTGATAAAGATTTTCTCTCTCCTAAAAACTTTCCTAACACTCAAAAATTCCTCCCTTCTCTGGAACTATTCATCTCCTTTATATAGGTATTTACATAGTGGATTACAGCTCATGACAACTCATTTACAGCTAAGATTCCCTTCAATTTCGGATCTGAGTTCTTGCGATAAATCGCAGTTAGCACCTCCTTTAACTTTCGCAAGTTTTATTGATATATCGCAGACATGTCACACTTTCTTCGTGTTTCTGTCGTTTTCAGTCATTACTTCATTGTTTAAGTCATCTTTGGATGTGTCGCAGAATATTACTGATGTATCGCAGAGTAGTTCGTTTATTATCGATATATCACAGAACAGTCGTTTATTTCTCAGGAATATTGTTGTGACATTTGCATTAAAAATTTCGTCCCGTTCTTATATATTTTTGCACAAATATGACAAGTCTTTATGTTTTTGCAAACAAAAAGCCTCGTGACATTTGCGTCTTATAGCACGTATCATCTCCCTAATGGAGGGTGCTGCCCTTTATCTTCCCCTTGGTTGCCCCTTCAAGGAAGCGTACATCGACCATACAAGGTTAGCTCTTCCCATCCGGTTCTGAAAACAACCATCTTTTGATCGCAACCTCTTATCCTTTTTGCCTATAGGGCTTATAGTTACGAGGTTGCACCCTATGGGGTATCTTTGGGCCAAGTGCATCATTTTCCAAGACTTATCAAGAATGACAGATGTGCTTCAAACCCATCCGGCACTCTTAACTCAACCGTGTACCTCGGCGCCTTGATAGTTTTCTACACTTCTTGAGAAAGACAGTATGCCTTAGTCTCCCAACCTATATCTTGGTACTTCGCAAGATTAGATTCAGAATCCAAGGTGTCTAACCCGGATAGGTACCCCGCTTTTGGGTTGTACCCCGTAATGTCCATGTACTCAGGTTCCTTGGTGGTGTTCCGGTTTCCCTGAGCCATGCTTATAGGTACCCCCTTAAATGACGTAATTTAGGACTTTGCCTCTTACGAAATGTTGCTTCGCGAACTAGGGTGTACGCCACAAAGGTTTGCATGTGTAAAATTTCTGGCTCTCTTTCTTTTTTGAAAGCTAATCACAGTTTGCGGTCTTTTATTCGCAAGTAATTTTTGCGTCTCTCTTTAATGAAAGCTAATCGCAATAAGATTTAAAAATTCGTAATTTAAGCTTCGCACGAGCAAACCATATTCGCAAAATATATCATGAGGTTTATGGATAATACCTTTTTAAATACAATATGTTCCAGGGTCGACCAAGTCTTAAACCCATATCTCTCCCTTCTGGATCCATCAGTCGATAAGCTCCACTTCCCACAACCTCTTTGATGACATATGGTCCATCCCATTTTGGTGCTAATTTTCCTCCATTTTCTTTCTGGTATGGAGGTGTTTCTCGCATAACCAAATCCCCTGGCTTGAACTCACGTTCGATAACTCTCTTGTTATATTCTCGAGATAATCTTTCTTGATAAACTTTCATATATCGCAACACCTTTTCTCTTTTTTCTTCTAAATCATCCAATTCACTTAATATCACCCTTGCGCTTAAATTTCTTTCCCAGGCTTCTTTCTTTGTAGTCGGAATTATAACCTCTGTTGGTAATACAGCTTCTACTCCATATGTTAAGCAATAAGGAGACATTCCAGTTGCCTCTCTTCTAGTTGTATTGTATGCCCAAACTGCGCTAGGTACTTGTTCGCACCACCCTTTGAGATGTCCTTCTAATTTATTTTTGATCGTGTCTGCGATTGTTTTGTTTGTTGCCTCTGCCAGTCCATTAGCTTGTGGATATAATGGAGTTGATTTCCCACATTTTATCCTAAAAGCACTGAGTAACATCTCTATATTATGCCCTTCAAATTGTTTCCCATTGTCAGATACTAATTGTGCTGGAACTCCATACCTACAAATGATATTCTCAAATATGAATGTAAAAACATCCTTATCACGAATATGTTGTACTGCATTTACTTCTGCGAGTTTCATGAAATAATCTGTTGCGACTATTAAAAATCTTCTCTGCCCTGATCCAGGTAAGAATGGGCCAACAATGTCCAATCCCCATTTCCCAAAAGGCCAGCAGCTTGTTGAAGAAGTTAATGTTGCTCCTGGTGCGTGAGTCCTTTTCCCATGTCGTTGGCATTCTTTACATCGTCTTACTAACAATTTTGCGTCTGGGTGCATATAAGGCCAGTAATATCCTTGTATTTTTTCCCTGTACGCCTGAGATCGTCCCCCACTATGATTTCCAGCTTCTCCTCCGTGTAAAATCTTCAATATTTTTTCTCCTTCTTCACGAGTTAAACATCTTAGAGGTGGTCCACTGAAAGATTTTATGTATAAAATCCCTTCTCGTAGTTCATAATTTGTTGCAAGACTCTTTAATTTATGTGCTTCTAGTCTGTTCCTGGATACTTCTCCTGTTGCGAGATATGCATGAATTTCCTTTCTCCAATCTGCGATGTTTTCTTCAATGTTATCTAGTAGTTCCCTTTCTACTTCCATCGCAATTGCTTCTTCAATTTCTTCTTCCTCTTTATTTACTGATGGGTGTTGAATTGTTTGGATTTTGATATTTCTTGCATTAGGGTTTGTCATCATACTTGGAATGAATGCAAAATCATCTGCGAGTCGATTGTATTTCCTTGTGATATGCCTCCATTTTAGCTTTGGTATCTTCGCAGATAATTCATCAACGAGTTTCTTGTATTTCTTCAAGGAAAACTCATTCGTGGTATATTCCCCTTTAATTTGAAAAATTACCAACTGAGAATCACTTGTTATTCTTATACTTTCAAGCTTCTTTTCTATTGCGATCTTCAATGCATGCACTACAACCGTTAGTACTCTATTTCATTATTCGTAGATGCAAATTCGGTTTGAATGAAAATGCTTGTTCTTTCTCCTTCTTGTGAAATGAACACAACTCCTACTCCATTCCCCTCACGTTGGGACGATCCATCTACTAGAATTTCCCATCTATTTGGTTCTGTTAACAAATCTTTTGGATTCCCAAATTCTTCTTCAACATCCATCATCTCTTCTACTGCCTCGTCTTCTTCCAAAGGAAATTCTGCCAAAAAATCTGCGACAACTTGTGATTTTTGCGATGATAATACTTCGTACTTTATCTTGTAATGGTTTATTTGTGCATTCCACCTTTCTATTCTTCCTGATCTTTTTGTGTTCTTCATAACTGACTCAATTGGAACTTTGGTAACCACTTTTATTACATGTGCTTGAAAGTATATTCACAATTTGAATGATGCATAAACCAGAGCTAAAATTAACTTCTCCATTTTAGAATAATTCCTCTCTGTTGTATTAAAAGTTTTACTGATGTAGTAAATGGGCCTTTCTACTCATGCGTCCGTTCGCAACAAAACTGTACTTAAGGCGTATTGAGTTGTTGCGAGGTATACCAATAATTCTTCATCTTTCTATGGTTTCTGTAATATGGATGTATTCGTGAGATACTCCTTGATCCCTTGAAAATCTTTTTCACATTCATCAGTCCACCTGAATTTTGCTCCCTTCTTAAGTATGTTGAAGAAATGTTTGCACTTATCTGACATTCGCGAAATAAACCTTCCAAGTGAAGCTAAGAGCCCATTCAGCTTTTGCACTTCTTTTACTGTTGCAGGTGTTGGCATGTCACGAACTGCTTGTAAATTTTCTGGATCAACTTGTATTCCCTCCTTTGATACTATGTATCTCAAGAATTTTCCTGACGCAACTCCAATTATACATTTTTTAGGATTTAATTTGATGTTGAATTTTCTCATTTGTTTAAATATTTCCTTCAAGTCCCGCACATGGTCTTTGGCTTCTTTAATTTTTATCAACATATTGTCTACATATACCTCTAAGGTTTTATGTATCCACTTTGCGAACACCTTTTCAACCATTCGTTGATAAGTAGCACCCGCATTTCGTAAACCAAATGGCATCTTCACATAGCAATATAAACCTCTTGGAGCAAAAAATGCAGTATGTTCTTGGTCTTCTTCTGTGAGTGATATTTGATTGTACCCTTTATACCCATCAAGTGAAGTGACTCTGTCATGTCCTGCAGCTGATTCCACCATTTGTGGTATATCTGGCAATGGAAAACTATCTTTTGGACATGATTTGTTTAGATCAGTGAAATCTATGCAAATCCTTATCCCTTTATTCTTCTTCGAAACAATGACCATATTCGTAATCCATTCTGGATATTTTTCTTCTCTTATGATTCCCGCATCCAACATCTTTTGCAATTCTTCTTCTATTTGTGTATGGTAATTTTGCGAAATCTTTCTAATTCTTTGCTTAAATGGTCTCACACTTTTATCTATGTTCAATCTATGACACGCCACTGATGGATCAATTCCTGGTATTTCATCTACACCTCCTGCGAATATATCTTTGTATTCTCGTAAAAAATCAATAGTTCTTTTTTCTTCTTCTTCATCCATCTTAGTTCCAATTAGCAAGATTAAAGGCTCCTCTTTACTTCCAATATTTATTTCTTTGGTTGGTTCTGCTGCGACATAACTAGGACTTTGCTCTCCCATAGGTGTTGGTTCTTTGATTACTTTCATTGGCTCTCCTTCTTTTTCTGGGATCTCACTTGGTATTCCTCTTCCTTCTTTTGTTCTTATTGTGTACACCCTGAACTCTTCTTCCTTTTTTGCTTCTCTCGCAAGTTTTCGGCGGAACTGTTTCTTTCTGGCTCTTCCTCCACATTGTTTTACTTCAATCTGATAACAAAATTTTGCACTATCAAGATCTCCTTTTATCTCTTGTATTCCTCTTGGTGTAGGAAACTTAATTGATTGATGTAATGTCGAAACGACAGCTTTAATCGCATGAATCCATGGTCTCTCTATCAGCATATTATATGGAGATTCCATATCTATTACATATAAAACTATGTGTGTTTCAATTTCTCCCAGCGATACTCGTAACATTATTTCCCCTTTGGATTTTGTTGCAGATTTTCCCAATCCATGGATAAGATATTCTGAATTTGTAATTTCTTCATCTTTGATCCCCATCCCCTTAAGTGCATGATAGAATATAATATCAACAGAACTCCCTGTATCAATCAAAACTCGGTTTAATTTCCATTTTTCTATAGATTTTGTAGCTTTCTTCTCTTCTCGCATGATCGGGATTGTGACTACTAATGGTGAAGTGTGATTCAAGTTTTCATCTGGAATTTATGCTACTGAAAACGTGATTTTCTGCTTTTCCCATTCTTTCAAAGTTGTTATCTTCTCCACCTCCATGATCTTTCTTCCTCTACAATCTCGTTTGTGTATTTTTCCCTTTATGTTGTTATGAAATTCATCAATCATTGTCTTTGTGATCATATTACATTCTTCTTTTTTACAACCTTCATCTACTGATTCCATTTGATCTTCAAATTTCCTAAATTCCTTTAAATTTCTGCTATGATGATCAACAGAAATCCCTGTTTCTAGAGCCAATTATGTAGTTGCAGAATAACCTACAACTACACCCTCAGTAGAATTTGTAAAACTTAAGAAATTCTTGATGATGAATGACAATTTTCTTATTAATTCTCTCAATTGATTACAAAGAGGTCTCTAAATGGAACTAGAATAGTTACAACTTTCTATATTCTCTTTCCTAAGATATTTTCTAACACTCATTAAAAGAACCTCTCGAATTTTACATTTGAACTCCTATTTATAGTAAAATTTGTACAACTGTATATGTGTTGCGAAGTATTGTAACATATCTTCGCAAGATTATTTTATGCTCGCAAATCTTTCATACTTCCCCGTGCTTCCTCTATCATCGCATTGTTTTGTAGCTCTTTCCTCTTATATTTATTACGATGTTCGTAAGCTAATATCTTGACACTTCCTCTTATAGTCGTTGCTATATTCGCAACCCAAACTCTTGCGATATTCGGTACCTACAATAAATAAATAAATAAATAAATATATATATAAATAAATAAATAAATATATATATATATATATATCATTTTTTTGACAGCCAGGAAATGAAATGAAGCGTTTATTTTTCGAGCAACAAAGACAACGTAGAAAACAAGATACAAATTCGAATATATATGAATGCAAAGGTCAAAAATGAGACCTCATCAGGAGGTTGCATAAGACCCAAATAAGATACGTGCAGAAGAATAGGCGATCGTAATCCCTATAAAAAACCTCTACATAGGGAGGCTGAGACCTCGTGGCGTGCAGCCTAGTTCGCACAAAGTGCAAGAGGAAAATGTAAGACCTAACACGCGTCACGAGATAATCTCGGGATATGGATAACAACCATCAGCTAGGGGCAAGAAGTAAGACCCATCCGTCGGGGGCCCCAATTGGGTAACCACTCGGTAAGGGGTGTAATAACTAGCTAGTGGAGAAGAAGATGGACTAGTATAGTTCTTCCGCTCGGTCCCAAAACCACCTCAACTAGGGTGTGACTTCGTACCCAAGACCTATATCGGCGAAAGGGCACGAGGTCACGAAATAACTGATACCTAATCCCAAAATCACGGGGGTACTTAGAGGGGAAGGGACGACACCCTCCTTTAGGGAGCTGAGTGACCACAAAAGTCGGCAATATTACGGTTCTGGTACTCACAGGAATAGGTAGGCCTGTGATATTGTTGCATAATAAGACCTCAATGAGCGAGATAAGGCGAGGTTGATGGATCTTCACTTCGCAAGAGTAAAGAGCACCTGAGACCTCGTCGAAAAGCCCTGACCAACGGGGTGGGCATAATAAGACCTTAACTAGGAGGTAAGATAAGACCCCGGACTGATGAGAGAGATGTGAGGCAAGACATGAGACCTGAGGCAAAACAAAAGGCAAGATACAAATCAAAGCAAGAGGCAAGGGCATCACAAAGCTTGATCACACAAATCTTTGCAAGCCAAAGATTAATCAATCAAAAGTCTCTACCTCGTGGTGATAAGTCACGCAAATACCCTAAGGAATACTCGTATTGCATAAGAAATACTCGTAACCGAAATATTACACATAATGATGTATACATTAACTTAATTATGTTATGAGCTAAATATTAATAATTTCAGCGAATTAATAGAAATGCAAGGCCGAACACGGATGGACGGATAAGGCAATGAAAGTAAGGCCGTTGAAAGCTGAAAGCACAAGGCGTGCTAAATAAATCCACGAAATAATAATAGGCAAGTATATACTTTAAATACGATTTTATTCTCTCGAGCATTTATTTCGCAATAAGATAAGGGAACAACTACTTCGGAAACACCCAAAGAATAAGAGGCAAGTATATAATTTAAGTAAACTTATTATTCTTTGATTATTTCCTTCGTCAAGTATATACTTGGTATAACGGATTGATTCCGAGATATCAGGATGAGGCAACCACTAACAAACATGCATATTACATATATGATGACCATGGTAAACACAGTAAGCATAAAAGCCAATATACTAAGGCAAAGGCAAAATAAGAGTGTGAAACCAAGCAGAAAAGCTGATATACTAAGGCATAAAAGAAGAAATTGTCATGCCCCCCAAGCTTGGGAGTGCCCAGATAAAATGTCAAAAGAATGAAGAACTAAAGTATCAAACGAACATCAAAGAAAGTGATCAAGGATTGTTGGCCTCTTTTTCATCAAGACCGTCATTGGCTCCTCCAACGCCGACACCAGCCCCAGCATCACCGATACCTCCTGTGCTTTGAGGAACCTCGTGGTGAGGTCCCCCGATGTCTTCATCCGTCTCAGTATCTTCGCTCTCAGCTTCTTCTTCGACATCATGGTTATCATCGGAGAAAACTTCGAGATTCATGTCAGGAATGTCGATGTCGTGGGAATTGCAAAGCTTAGTGACGAATTTCACCTTTTCCTCTTGGGAGTTTCTGAGAGTAAACTTTGCAACTCTCTTGGCATCCTTCTCCATCTGGTCACAATCCTCGTTCAAAGATGAAAGGCTTTCCTTCAGATCGGACACTTCTTTGGCCAAACCATCCCTCTGGTGAGACAAGTGCAGAATTTGATTCTTTATACTTTCCTCGGATTCTGCGAAGATAACAGCGAAATGAGAAACATGAACAACAGAACAAAGTGCGAAGCACAATAATAACACCTAGAGCTACCTTCTTTCTGTGAAATAACAGAATTTAAAGTTTTCTGAACGTCGAGGTTAAAGTGATCAAGTCTTTATATTTCTGATTCAAGGAAGCTGTGAAATTCAAGAGATGATTTGTCCATGTCTTCACCATGACCAGGCACGGGTTTATCACCATCAGGAGACCCTATAACAAGTTTACCACTTATCGGAGGAACAACAAGCTTCTTCTTCGCAGGAGGAACGGGAGCTATTTTCTTGCCCTGAAGTCTCTCTAAGAGGGCCAGGACAGAGGACATATCGCTATTTAACTCGCTATTTTCATTTCTCAACCCAATGTTATCAGCCTTTAACTTTTCATGTTTAAGTTTTAACTCGGAAATCTCATTCCTGAGCCTGCGAAGTTCAACTTCGGATTTGTCCTTCCTTTTAATTATCCTATCTTTGTCTTCCTCAAGACGCTTAATCTGATCCATTGATGAGGAGTGTAGGTTACGGGAAGTAGTGAGGGAATTACTGACTCGTCGAAGTTCATCCTTCAAACGTTCATTCTCTTCGTGAAGATGGAAATTCAATTCTTCATTGTTAGCAGACTCATTAGCTAGACAATCATCCAGGGAATATGACGTCGTTAGCTTTTCGTTCAAGATATCATTTTCGGATAGATAACAGTTGATCTGGGATAAGAGGTTCGCTTGTTCAGCTTGGCAATCATCCACGGTCGACTTGGATTCTTCGAAACTCATATAATACTTCGCAGAACGGGCTTGACGAAAATAACAAGGATAGTAAAGATGGGAACGAGATAGAATTAAAAACCGAGAAGAGGTTAAACTTATTGCTGAGTTCCGAAATCCTCTGGTCTTTCTTGATAGAGCGCTCCTTCTCATCAACGAGATCATTCTTAAGATCTTGTATACGTTCTTGGGCAGTTCTCAGATTTTCGCGAGATGTCTTCATTTCCACAAGCTGAGCCATGTGACGGTTGAATTCCTGCGAAGTATTCGAAGTGAGATAGGGATTTGTATATAAGTTACATGTAAGATCGATAGCACTAACCAAGGCCATAATAGCAGCGTGCTGATTGGTGGAGAGGTTTAATGAAGCATTCTGCATAAAGGACTGATCTTGAGCTAGAAAAGTGTCGGTGCTGAATGAGATCACGGACTCCATAGCTGCAGATCTGGTGGAGGGCGCATTCCGAGTCAAAATGAAGGAATTTCTCAAGAAGTTCATATCGGGGGTGTAGTCCGGATCCTCCACCTCGAAGACTTTCCGAGTTTTAGCATCAGAAGGACCGGCAGATGATTTAACCGGTGAGTCATCCACAGTGATGCGAGGAGTTGGTATCGGGATCTTCGGAAGAGGAGTGGATTCTAGAGGCACTTCGGACTCATTCTTGGTAGAAGGAGAAGGAGACTCTGCGGGTTTCTTGGATGAAGGAACCCGGGTGAGTTCCCCCATGTCCAAAACTCTGCGCTGTTTGGGAGGCTCATTGGCAGGAATGTATTGAGAAGGAACCTGAAAACGGAAAATTAGTATTTTTGAATCATATGAAGACTGAGGCAGCGAGAATACGGATGTCACTTCGGAAAAGGCACGGCAGCGAAGTACCTTAGTAGCATCAATAGCAGAAGAGCTCTCTCGGCGATCCCGCTTCTTAGAAATACGAGGAGAAACAATGGGAGGCTCTACGAACTCCTCTTCCTACGAAGCATTAAAGTTAAACCCTGAAAATAAAAAAAATACACCAAAAACGAAACAGGAAATGGGATACCTGATCAGGAACTGGAGAACCAGCAGTGGATTTCTTGGAAGATCTATCCTTAATCAAACCAGGAGCAGGCCGTACATACTAAAGAAAAAAACAAACAACAACAAGAAATTCAGGCAAAGGAACGAAAAATAAAACAGAGAAAGTCTAGCGAGCTTACATTGGAGGGTCTCTCGGACCAACTGAACTTCCAAGGTTCATAAGCAGCAAGGCGAGCATGGTCGGGGAGAGGACCATCCCAAGATTTCCCTGATTTATCAAAGCCCCAGACAAGGGGACCCTCAACAACGACTGGGAACATCATCCAGTCTTCATCATTAGTCAAGCGGAGAGAGGGGCCCTTAGGAGATTTATTTGAAGAACAGACAGGCTCGACATCCAGGAGAAAAACTTTAGAGGGATCCTTCAGGGACTTCCGATGTAAAGCAATACCCCACTCTTGATACTTCCTTCTACGACCTTGGGTCTTATCGATATAATTTTCCGAGAATGAGACAATATTGTAATCGGAGGAGTCGAAACCCTCTGCCATTGAGGGGATTTGAGATAGACCAGCAGAAGAACGCCTCACAAAATCGTTACCAATCCTAATTGCATTGCCACTCAGCTGGAAAACTCCCCTGTTGATATAAGCGAGAATCTCATAAAAAAGTGGATTCTGAGCGTCATACAGAGGAAAGGTTAAACCTTCTCTAAGCTGACTGAAGGTGGTAATCATTCTGGTAGATAACCATGTTTCCGCCTCAATCCAGCGACAATTTAATTCCATATGTCTGGTTGCAACCACCGGAGGTGTGACGGAGGAATCCACCGCCGACGACAGAGATAAACCTAATTTCTTGAAATCGTCCTGGAAATCTTCAAGATACTTTGATGTAGTGGCAGGAGGAAACTTCTTGGGCGCCATTGTTGAAAAAAGAGGTGGTAGAAAAGGGAAATTGAAGAAGAATCGAGAACAGCAGGAAAGAGGAGTGAATGAAACCTATCAGAGAACGGTACCGGAGAAGAAGGAGTTGGAGAACGTAAAGAATAAAAAAAGGTGAGAAAGAAGACTATTTATAATGGACCAAGGCATGACCGGGAGAAACGGTTACGTGAGGAGGGGAACCGACTGGTAACTGTTGATGGGAATCGTGGGAGACAAGATAGTGAAAAATCCGGGTACATGGCGGTTATGAATCTAATGCGGGATTCTCTTTCCTTTCTTGGTTCCCGCAAACGGAATGAGAAAAGGCAAAATGTAGGTACAGAAAAACACTCCGCCACGTGTCCGAGGTAGATTTAACGAGACGATCAGGAGAATCTTCGAGAAAGATATTATTCACCACTTCCAAAGAGGTGTAAGTGAATAGTCAAATCAAATGTCAGATCTGCCACGAAGTAGAACTAACTTGCTCGGAAAGACAGCTAGCGAAGTAAATAAGGAGTGCGAGGTATGAATTGCTGCACAAGAAAAGAAGAGACTTGCGAAGTCGAGTACGCGAAGTTAGACTTGTTGTCCAAGAAATAGAAAGACTCCCGAAGTATATCAAGCGAAGTATGGATTGTTGTGCAAGAAATTGGACAGCTGTCCCCGACCGGAGCCGATCTTTAAGGCGAAAAGGGGGCATAAAGTTGTTCTGAGCGAAGTAAAAAGTGTATCTCCGAGATAAATCGAGTTGTATCCCACTATGTAATCCTCCCCTATAAAAGGAGGAATTAATCTTCCTTGAAAGGGGTTGGATCCTTAAGGGAAGAGAGAGAGGATACTTGTGAGAGAGAGGTTTGTTCTTGAGAGTGTTCTTGAGCGGCTTGTAACTTAGATACTAAAAGATTCAATAAACAAAGATCTGTTGGAAAACTTATACTTGCTTAACTTCGTATTAGTCAAATTAGAAAGAGGGTGTAACTATGGATTTTCTGTAGTTACATGTATCATGTAAAATAATTCAGAAAAATGACTCAATTTTTGTGTGAACGAATATTTCGGAACTAAAACTATTGAATGAAGAGTTCGACTTTTTTTGGAAACGGAACTCGCATTGCGCGTGCGTATTTACTAGTGTATATGAAGAAAACATCGAAGTTCTACACCCACAAAACTCGAACTAGTCCATCCACAAGTGGAAAGATGCAGGTTGACAAGTGAAAAGTCAAGTTTATCTGTTTATTTTGTCCTATTTCATGTTTAAGGATCACATGCACAAAAGATAAATTTTATGAAAATCTTTATTTGCTTGTTATTATCGTATATTTCTTTTATTGTTTGGTTGTTTATTATCTGTATTTTATTTTTTTGCCATTTTTATTTATATCTTACTCCATCCGTCCCACTATTAAGTGACCTAGTTTATAACTAAATTTAGTTATAAAGTAGGTCACTTATTAGTGGGACAGACGTAGTATGTCTTTATTAGAAGTGAGAATTTTGTGTTTCAAAGGAGGACAATAGATTGAAAGGTTTATGATCCTAAATTATGTTTGTCCGACGAACAATATTATTTAATCTTGTTTTAAAAGAGACTTTGTCGAAAGCAAGCTTGTTGTGTCGTTTATAGATTTGATTCGAGGTTGTTATATAAATATCTACCCGAATCAATGTTGTTACATTTACTGTAGACATTAGGTACACAATGGGAGACATCATATTCATAATCAGAACAATAAAAGATAACAATTTAAACTTGTTGACTTCATATCCATAATTACAGACTTCAGATCCATAATCAGATACTTCAGTGAAAAAAGACATAATTGACACTTATTTAAAGTGCAGGTATGATACATAATGGTTTAAGAACCTAATGTTGCAACATGTCAAATATTATTAAAAGTCGGATATTTACAATATGTTCTTTTCAACAAATGGTATGCAACCATGGTTTCGGCTGCAATTCAAGATGCTAAAAAATTATGAAGGAGACAATTGATCCGGTTGAGGATATGGCTCTGAAAAAACAATAGTACCTTGAGAAGGAAAATGATGATTTGACCGATGGATTTTGATGAGATAAAAGGTGTACCCAATATGAAGTAGTAGTTGATCTTGAAGTAAAGAGGGATGACAAGTATAAATAAATAAATACACAAAATGTACTTCTTGTACAATCTTATAGTACAAGCTAGAAATTTGGGTGGGGATGGCGTGGGATACGAAAATGCTTTGTGTATCGGGAGAATCTTCCGGGACAAATACCGTGTGAGAGAAGGGAATGGGACCCACTTTACCCATTCCCAATCTCGATGTTTAGAGCGCTGATATCTGTCATCCATTCCCCACCCGGGATTTTTTACGGTTTTGTACACGGTCCGTGTAGCATCACTCCGTGGGATAGGGGTAGAGGTTTATGTATTAGACGATAATGATTATACTACGAGAAAAGCTCGAATAGCCGACTGGAACAATGTAGTGGAGATAATAGTTGTGAGGAGCCTTGGGCCACCAAAAACATGTAGTTGGCATGAGAGTCAGGCATAGCTTTCATGTGAGAACTTTTGTCCAACTCCGCACTTACATAAACTTTGGGCCATTGAAAAACTGTGAGCAGAAAAATCAGTTGCCATGGGTCGCGACTAAATTTGAACCACCAAATTTTTGAGTTGGAAAGTATTTAAAGGAGTCACTTTAACTTTGAACCACCACATTTTAGAGTTGGAAAGTATTTGAATCAGTGTGGGAAGTTTCATGGGATACTAAAATTGGTAGTTACCACATGATTACTCTAAGGGTAGAATTACTTAACTTTGTACTTAATGTATAGTTGGTGAAAATGCGGGGTCTAACAACCACACCCAATAATTCGTTTGGCAATCTGAGAGGACTTACTCCAATACACTTTCTAGAGAATCAACTAGACAGTCAGACTCAATCTAGAGTAAAGTATATCAAAGAGTGTAAATATCTCTAAATTTTAATTCAATTCGCAATCAGCAAATAGAAATCTGCGAGTCATATTGAATATAAGAGGAGTTATTTGAACGGTACCAAAGACCAATGTTCAAGTGTCAATCAATGTAAATCAAAAACCAAAGGTTGGATATTCTAATTGATTGATCTTAACGCACAACCTGTGATATTTCAATTATATAACAAAATATAATGCGGAAAAGAAATAACACAGACACCAGAATTTTGTTAACGAGGAAACCGCAAATGCAGAAAAACCCCGGGACCTAGTCCACATTGAACACCACATTGTATTAAGACGCTACAGACACTAGACTACTACAAATTAACTTCAGACTGAACCGTAGTTGAACCCTAATCAATCTCATATTGATTCAAGGTATAGTTAAACTCCTTACGTCTCTGATCCCAGCAGGATATTATGCACTTGATTCCCGTAGATGATCTCACCCACAACCAAGATTTCCTATGACCCAAATCCGAAGACTTTATAAACAAATATGTATCATACAGAAAAGTCTACAAGATTGAATAAATATGTCTCCCACAGAAATACCCAAGAGTTTTTGTTCTATATTTTGATAAATCAAGGTGAATAAGAACCAATTGATAAACCAGACTTATATTTCCGAAGAACAGCCTAGTATTATGAATCACCTCACAATAAACTTAATCGACTAGCGAAACAATTTATTGTGGAATCACAAACGATGAGACGAATATGTTTGTGATTACTTTTATCTTGCCTATCGGAGATATAAAATCTCGAGTCAATTATTCCAATTGTACTCAACAAGATATAAACAGCAAGATCAGACCACACAACTATAAAGATAATAGTTGGGTCTGGCTTCACAATCCCAATGAAGTCTTCAAGTCGTTAACCTACGGGGTCTCGAGAAGAAACCTAAGGTTAAAGGAGAATCGACTATAGTTATGCAACTAGTAACACACATAAGGTGTGGGGATTAGGTTTCCCAATTGTTAGAGTTGTCCCTTATATAGTTTTCAAATCAGGGTTTGCAATCTAAGTTACCTTGGTAACAAATCATTCAATAATCATTGTTAGATGAAAAAACTGATTCAACCAAGCTAATATCTTTCAACCGTTAGATCGAAATTAGCTTGTTACACACCAATGAAATGTACCCTCATTTAGGTTTATATAGCCGTACCTAAACGTGTACACCATGTTGGTTCATAAATAGTTAACCGAGGTTAGCCATATGATTACTCTCATATCAACCTTATTCATCTTAACCATAACTAGTTCAAATGACTCAAATGAAACTAGTTAATAATCGTTCAATTACTATATTCTCATGAATTATACAAGAACACAATTGAAGACAAATCGGTTTGATTCACTTAAATCAATCATGAACATTATATCCATGGTTTGCAAAGATTGCATTCCTTAAGATTTAAATGTTTAAGTTCATGAACAAACCGATTTGATAAAAATAACCAGCTTAAGCATGCATAAGGGTATGCGTACTTAAGCAACCGGATTTTGAGTTTGTTAAGTTTCCAAACTCAACAGAAATTCTTCGTTTGAAAACTTCCGCCAGTATGCATACTGGTACGCATACTTAAGGTGACTAGTTTATAAATTTGTAATTCCCAAACCCAGCAGATATTTTCGGTTCGAAAACTTCCGCAAGTATGCGTACGGGTACGCATACTTATCTTGTCTCCTTCACCAATTTTGTATACACACATATGCATACACCTGGCTCTCGGTTTATGGATTTATACACTAATGAGCGAAAACACTATATATGCTTATATCTTATCAACTCTACATTCCAATCATTGAAACATTCTTCTATAATGACAATAGCCGTTTTCACACACTATTAGCATCAAAGAAATTTTCAAGTTATTGAAATGTCAACATGACTTTCGTCACGAGTAAAGATGAACATGGCTAAAGCGAAAGCTTTCCAACACATATTTTGAGGAATATGTAAGCGATATATACTCAACTCGAAATCTCAAATGTGTATAGTAGAAAACTATGTCGTAAAACGACTTATGTCCCAATTATAGGAGATAGAGTAGAAATAGACTTTCCAAGTGATAGATGAGTTCAAGTCTCTACATACCTTTTGTCGATGAAGTTCCACAAGATTCCCTTAGTAGCTCTCCGTCTTTAAGTGATGAATGCCAAGAAACCTAAGCTCAACTACACTATTTATGTCCTAGTCCGAGACATTTATAAATAGGCTAGAAATCAAGACTTATAGTTTTGATCACTAACATTGACAAACATGCTTGAGATAGCAACGCATGCGAGTTTGACAGAGCAATGCTCTAAAAATCTCCCCCTTTGTCAATTTTAGTAACAAAACTATCAATACATATGGATTAAAAAATAAATAGAATTGTAGCTTCTCATCCACATGCTTGATCTCCTTGACATCTTCAACATGACTCGAAATCTTCGTCACTTCCAAGTACTCCAATGATTCCAAAGGTTGTAAGTTTAGCACCATTGTTAGTTGAAGATCTATAGCTATAACAATGAGAAGAAAATGCTCTCAATCATTTTTATACAATGTCATAATATTATTACACAACATCAAAGTTCAATTGTATCACAACTTTGACAATAACACTATGTTGATATGTATCACTCCCCCTTAGTCAATACTTTATCTCAACATGAAAACCACTCCCCCTTATATAATGATCCGTAAACCATATGTATTTGTAGTGTGAATACACATTAATTCTCCCCCTTTTGTCAAACAAATTGGCAAAGGTACGAAAATTAGTGGGATCCTAATGAAATTTCCAGGGAAACATTCTTCATGAACAAAGGTGTATTAACATACCAACAAATTTAGATACAATCATATATCCGAAGCTAAATGCATTCATCAAGGAGTTTATAAAGATAAAGAAAACCCCTATAATATTCCACATCCACACTCCCAACAAAGATATGAAAATTAAGCACAAATTCGAAAGAACTCCCCCCCATAAAATTTCATTCCCGAAAGAACAACAAAGGCGACCTTACTTTCACAAGAAAAAAAGGATTTCTTTGGAAAAACCAAATCACATGAAAACATGAATTTGTATCCAAAGTTTTAAATTGAAATAACCACAAGAGAACCCATGACTAATTCAATCAAAATGCACAACTAAATTAATCACAAGAAAACTAATAATTAATTTATTCGGTTTACACTACTAAACTAACCACAATGTGATCATTTCAATTGGTCATGCTCATCATAAGAGAACTTACAGAGAAACAACAAACTGACCACAAGAGAATGATCAATTCAATTGGTCATGCTCAAACATAAGAAAACTTATGGAGCAACACAATATATGCACAAGAATGTGGACCAGAGATTGACCAAATATTGCGAAATTATACAACGATTCATTCTATTTTCCATCATTATTTTCACAATGACATATAATAGAATTAATCCTTGTAAACAAAAGATTTATCCCTTTTTCCATCAAAATAATGACATAAAAGGATTTAACTTTTGTAATTACAAAAGTTCATTCTATCTTCTATCAATACATCCATATCGACATAATAGAGATAACTTTTGAACAAGTATGGGACAGTCAAGGTTCACGGACGTAAACAACATATCCCATAACAATTTGCAATATACCAAATCATAAAGATTAAAATTGCAAAAATCATCTTCCAAAATACTTAGAATATAAACAAATAAATCTAGAAACATGAAGATGAGAATTGTTGGACATAACTATGTGTACTCACAATAATGTCTATTCCAAACCCTAGTTATTCTTCTAAGAAACATGAAAAACAAGATTTACTAGAAATTGTAGAGCTTTCTCAAGGCATCTACATAGAATTCCTTCTCATTATTAAAAAAAAACCATTGATGATGGGATCATTCAATTCCTCCAAATCTTCAGAAATATCGGTTAACTCACTAAGTTATCTTTTTAGTTCACGCAGAGTGTTTTTTGTTAGAGACAACATTTGTTCATAGTGAGAGATATCTCTTATAGAAGAAATGATTCGAGATTTTAAATCATTTCTCTTCCTGATGAAATCCTTCACCATAGCCCTAAAGTTATTATCAGAATGACAAACATACAATAGGAAAATAGAGGAAGAACCTGGATTATCAGTCGTGTTCTTCGCCTCCCTTTTCCTTGAGGAAGAAATTCCTTCACACAGATACACATTAACTGCTTCTACAACATCTCTTTTCGTGATGCCTCTTGTTATAGGGGCCATGAGACTGTATCTTTAGAAAAGATAGAAGGTGAAGAACAATGATGTTCACATGTGCACAAAAACAAACTCTAGGATATCAAAACCCTAAAGGACCTTGAAAAAGTCTTCGCGGTTCATGATCCATCATCAATTTTAACAATAAAATATTTACCTTCTCAAAATGGAACAGAGAATCAACAAAAGATATACAAGACTTGAATAACCTTGAAGTAATCCTTATTTTTTAAGTCCAAAAATAAGGATATTGCTTATTACTATGTTTTAGATAGTAATAGAGTGAACAAAGTGTTCACATCTTGTGTCACCGGGTGAAATTTCAAGGTTTGATGATTAAATGAACTTACCTCATCTAACTCTGATTCTTTTGTATTTCTTATTGTACCCAAGCGCCTCTGACTATTTTTCCAGAGACAGATTTATATTTTGCATGTCATTTTGAAGTTTAGTAATTCTTTTACAGTTCCTTTTGAATCTCCAACACTTACCTTGAACATGACCCGTATTTCCATAAAAAAGATCAGAGCAAGGTAGATTTGTTTTGTGAAGCTGAGATCTGTTTAACACAACATTCTTGACTGATTGATTCAGACCTGGTTGGAATAATCAAGTTTTTTGTGCTTGCAGTCTTACTTTTGAACCCTAAACCTTGTGTGTTTCGAAAATATTTTTGACCAAATAACATTGCTAAAATTTTGTCGGAGCTTCCTGACAACCTTTGCAGGTCACACTTGAGGAAATTGATCTCTTTTTCTTTTAGAAATAGCATTATGGTGAATTTATCATTAAGACGGTCAATCTCAAGAGTTTTTCACCTGTAGTGATGATTCAAGATTATTCAATAATTCTTTTATTTGAATATTTTCTTTGTGAATTTCTTCAAACTCATCCAGAAATTCTCGAATTTCAGTGTCAGTCTCACATTCAGAGTCAGAATTCAAGTTATATGGAACTTCTGCTAAGAGTCCAGCAATTTCCGTACACGCTTTATCAATATGTATGATATTGAGAGGCTGAGACCATTTTTCTTGACTTGAATCATCCGAAGCAATAAAGAGAGAAAATGATTTCTCGGATCTTTAGATTTTCTTCACCATATCCTTGATATTTTGTGTAATTCGTGAAGGAGGATTAGAACAACTTTCATTAGCCCATGACAATTTATAAGCTTCACTTGTAATGGTTACATCGTTGAACGCAGAGGCTCTGACCGAATTCTGATCAAGATCAAGTAATTTAATCTTTTCAACAAGAGTGCTTCTGGAAAGAGCATCAAGGTTATTTCCCTCTATGATGGCATGCTTATTAGAATCGTATCTAGATGGCAGCGATCTGAGAATTTTCATCACAATGTCCTTTTTAGGAATAGTCTTATCCAACGCAAAGGATGCATTAACAATTTCAGACCCTTTGTGACAAGACTCATAAAATGAATCTTCATCTTCCATACGAAGGTTTTCCTAATCGGAATTTAGGTTTTGAAGCCTGGCTTCCTTTTCACAGGTATTCCCTTCAAATACATTTTCTAAGATATCCCAAACATCTTTAGACCAAGTGCACATAGTCACATGGTGCTGAAGATCTGGGATAATGGCATGTATGATAGCATTCAAACCGTCAGAGTTTTTCTTTATAACAAGTATCTCACCAGCGTCATATGAAGTTCCACAAGCTTCCCTTAGTATTTTTTCGTCTTCAAATGATGAACGCCGAAAAATCTAAGATCAACTACACTATCTATGTCCTAGTCCGAGACATTTATAAATAGGCTAGAAATCAATACTTATAGTTTTGATCACTAAAATTGACAAGCATGCTTGAGATAGAAACACATGCGAGTTCGACCGAGCAATGATCTAACAGTTGGTCTAAACATCCATCCGCCAAACTGGTTGGTAGCTGTTAGAACATAGCTCGGTTGAACCCACCAAGTATTGGTTTGTCAAGTTTGGTTGTCATATTTTAGTGAATCAAAACTCAATTTAAGAGTCGCTTGATTATGTACTAGAGACAACTTCGTATAGGTTAGGCTAGAAAGATTAGGATAATGAGACATATACAAGTATTACTCGAAGACTTGAAGAATGTGAAGAAGTAAAGAGGTACATCGACGATATCATCCTTCCTCTTGAGGTTAGTAATATTTTGACTTGAACTGTTTCATACCCAACGTATCTTTCAAGTCGTGTTATATTTAAAACATAACTGCAAAGCTATGAATGATTATACTCTAGTAGACATAGTTTTAAGGAATTAGAATAAGAAGTATAACGCTTATCTTTTGAACTTCGTATATAAGACATCGACATAATCGTATGAATGCTATTGTGATTATGTGTATGGGTATGGGTGAAGATCTTGTCTTAGGAAACAATGTTTACATTCGTTTAAAGGAAGTACATTCATGAACTTGTTTTATGAATCGAAAGGGAAATCGCTAGGCTTATTAGTATTGTTATTCATTGCATATGTTTGTATTACCAATATGTGTGAGTTAGTAGAACCGATCATAACTTGTTATGTATCTTGGTAAAACTAGTCACAATGCCTAACTTATGTATTTGTATGACTTTTATTAGGGTAACCGATCCTAAGTAATCACCTAAGATGGTATGATCGATATTTGGAATTGGTGTGACCAATCCTAGTAATTGGTGTAACCGATCCTCGTAATTGGTGTAACTGATCCTAGTAATTAGTGTGACCGATCACAAAAGAGTGTGTAATCGATCCTTGTAATTGGTGGAACCGGTCCTGGTAATTGGTGTAACCGATCCGGGTAACTGGTGTGACCGATCACAAGAAATACCATGAGAATATGGTAACCGGTCCTGGTAATTGATGTAACCGATCCAGGTAAATGATGTAACCGGTCCCATTAACCATATTAAGGTAGAACCGATCCTTGTATTTGGTAGAACCGTAAACCCATGATTAGTGTATTGATATTTGATCAATCACATAGTTCTTGGAAGTCAGATGAACCAATTCTAAACTTGTTTGGAAGTGTTGTATATTCGGTTCCAAGATTGTAAATATGAAAGAGGGTTTACAAAGAAATAATATGTCGACATACTTTGAACATGTTCAGTAACTCTTATCTTTTATTGTGCAAAGATATTCCTTAATAACTCAAGGAGATCCCGGACCGAAATAATTTGAGAATCTTCTAATTAAGGTTGTTAATTTTATATGCTTTTTAATTACTAGAAATTAAAATGCGTATCTATGGAAAATAAAAATTGGTAATGTGCATTTACTAATTGGAGATTTTCTAGTAGGATTTTGGTTGAATTTGGACAGAGCATTTCCAGGAATAATAAAAACTGATTTTGGAAATATTATTGCATATCTTAAGAATATTTCGGTTTTGGAAATTCCGTGGTGTCCAAACTTCCTTGGTCTATAAATACCCAAGTTTTCATTTTGAACAAACTATCCTAAGAGCCAGTAAAACTACCTTGTTGTGTTGTTACTGGTGGAGCCGTCTATTCGGAGAGGAAAGTACCCTACTGTTTATGGGTAAAAACTATTTCTGCTGTTTTAGTAATTTTGGGTGTGTGGATGAGAAATGAATATAAACCCTAAACAAATGAACTGCATGGGAGTGCTTTTGATTCGAGATATCAATCTATACAATTCTGGCCTAAACCAAGAAATAGCCGTTCCAGACTTGCTTCGGTCACAAAGTGAAGGAGATGGGGTTGATCTTAGGGAGGGAAGCGAAGAAGGTGTTGAGAATGTGAAGGTGTTATCTGTTTATGACTTGTATCAGAATATAAAATTGGCTTGCAATAATGTAAGCAACCAGCTCTGGTGTTTTCTGAATACGAATGACAACACTTGGTTTTCTGTGCTTGTATGTCTTGTTTGGAAAATAAGCAAAGAACCTATTTATACAAGTCATAGAGCGCAAACCTTCATCTCGTAGGAAGTGGAGGAAGTTCAGTGATGGAGTAGTGGGGTCGTGTGGGTGATTGTACGATCACGTCTTGGCCCACTTCTCCCATCATCACTAACCTTCCATGTCTTCCTAACACGTTCTTGTGATAGCGCGTTTCACGCTGTAAACCGCCAGACCAATACCCCAGTAAGTATCCCCCAGTTTGTGACATGCTTTATGTATCGATTGTGTGGATCGTGGGACCCACATAAGGTAGCATACGGTGCTAGGTTAAATAACTAAGTTATTTGGGAAATCGATATTTATAAAATATCGTGTGTATTCTTTGCATGTAATGCATTGAATATATTCAACATGTATGAAGCCTCACTGTTTTAAGGCTTAACGGAGTAAGTCATGAATAAGCGCCTTAAAATAGCATCACGTCCAACCATATTCGAGTGACCGTTTGGAGACTGTATGTGTCAAGCCATGCTTTGGCCGATCACTCTATATGGAAGAGTGGAAGACGGTGATCATGGGGATGCTTCATTAGTCGCTTAACTCATAGCCATGGCTGACTAACCAATCTGGTAGAGTTGGATGGTCGAGATGATCTATGAGATCATCCGCGATCGTTGATGGAGGTTTTAGGGTTTTGAAGAGGTGCGCAGGCATCACTCTTCAGCTTGATCGAAACCAAGCATGGGAGGTGTTTTAGGTAGGACCGACCGGGCATGCGTATAGATGGCGTGCCGGTGTACATGTTCGTACCTCACTGTCCCATGTAGGTGCGATCTAGGCCACTCAATTTGACCAGCAAAGGGGAGTGGTTGAGATCGATTTGCAACAGAAATCCCATGCGGCAAAGGAGTTGCAAATCGCGCGCCATGCCAACTACGGGCGCACATTTAGAGATATCCGGCCTTGGTCGATCGGTCAGGAATGTATATGGGCCCACGATGATCATATTGACATGCTCGGGACCTTTTAAGTATACATCTACGCCCTCCATCCAAGCTTGCGAAGATGGACGCTCGTGATCGATTAGCGACACATGTAACATGCCGCAAACCCTAATTAGGGTTTTGTATAGTTCACACCCTTGCAACTTCACCCGATCGGTTTTGCATGTTATGCTCCAGTTTTGCATGTTATGCTCCTCCCTTGGGGAGGCCGATCATATGGGGCCCACATTGGGCAGGCGGTGAACATGCTAGTACCTGTTCCACGGCCATAGGTTTGATCTTATCCATCCAAACATGCCGGTGAAGTTGGATGGTTGTGATCAAACTGCGACGCATAACCCTTTAAAGCATCACGCCAACCTTGTTTTGAGCAAACATTTATTGCTCCAAGGGTTGCTCGTGAGAAGGTCAGCCAGGTAGGTAGGAAGGGGGCCCGTCGGTGTGCAGGACAAGCTTGTCCGACCAGTCATGGGATGATCCAAGCCGTCCAACTTTGCTTGCGAAGTTGGATGGTCGCGACTTCTTTGAGACTGTTTTTGACATCCTTGCGCATATGAGCTACTCCATACCAGCTCGGCCATCCTTCTTCAGGGATGGCATTTGGTGGTTGTTTGGGGGCATAGAACATGTTCGACCGACCAGGGCATAAACGGGCCCGCTAATGGTCAATGCGGTGATAACCTGCTCCTGCTGAGGTTCGTCTAGGCTGGTTAAATCATGCGGCCAACTTGCGTGGCCGTGATCGTTTCTGAGACTGATATGGACAGTCCAGATTTCCCTTAGGAAATTAAACATGCTCAATCGGGCTAGTATAACACACCGAGAGATGTATGCTCAATCGGGCTAGTATAACACACTAAGAGAGGTATTTCGTGCATGCCTCATTATTGATACTTGGATATTCATGTTACTCTGCTGAGAGCAACAATCAATCATCATGTCGCACCAATAATGAGAGTCCTGCTGAGAACATCACATGAAATACAAGGCTAGTCATGCATTAATTAACAATGTTGTAAATTCACAGAATAGGGATTGTTGCTACATGCACCATTCTGGGTAAATTTTGTTTATTTATCGAATTGCTTCAAATAAATAAAATGAGAGGATTTTTGCGCACATCGTTTGTCAAATGGCCTTACCCTTTGCAGGATGTCGGCACAAAAATTGGTTTTACAACTTTAGCTCTGAACTAAAATCCACCATCAACAGCTACATAGGCGAAATCTCTTACGACCGCTCGTTTAAAGATTTCTTTAGGATCAAGAAGCTCTATGAGTACCATTGGTTGGTAGGCTCGAAAACCCACAATAAAATACTGCAAGTGCACAGTGTCCAACTAGTAGACAATGGAAAGTACAGGTCATTCCCACGAGGAGTGTGAAATAATACTACCAACTAATATCTCTAATTTCCAACCAAAAAGATGATGTTGTAAAGAGCTTTCAGGAATTCAAACAAAATGAAATAATAATAATTCTAAAAATAAACACAATGGAAATGGGTTATTAGGATTTTCGGTTTCCACCAATTAATTACCCAAACTCTACTAATCTTTAAAAATATATTCCATGCATTTTCAAATATTGTTTCTCCGCTATAGTTTTTTTTTATTATTCATATGTAGTGATTCTAAAGCATTACCTATCAATCCTAAAGCATATCACGTCACGGGATTTAACCAAAACACGAAATATCAATTGTAAAGCATAAATAATCAAGAAAATCACATGAACAATTAAATACCAAGCTATATGAAGAAAAACTATTAATCAATCAAATCATTATTAAGCATATAAATGTAGAGTTTACGCAAATTAAATTGGTTTCTACCTATACTCTAACAATCAATTTAGCTAGACATGACTTTCCAAAATGAAATCTCTAGCTAATCATAAACGTAATCGAAAGAGAAAACTTCAAACCCTAGTTATTCACTGTTTACGCCTCTGCCCCCCACCCCCCCTTTTCTTCTCTGTTTAGTTCTAAATACTCCCCCCGTCCCACTATTAAGTGACCTAGTTTAAATTTGCACAATTTTTAAGGCAAGCAAGGAAAGTAGTACTTTTAAGCATTTTTTACTATTATACCATTATGGATAATAACTTGTGAAATTTAGAAATGATTTATATCTCAAACTACTCCACGGATGTTGGCAAACTTCGTACCATTGAAAAGCATTTTAAAACACCTATGTAACGAGTATAAACATGCCTATCAAATTATGCATATTTCTTATATTTTTTTATAATGAATTAAAAGGATAATTTTAGAAATATCTCCTTGTTTAGTGATATAAGTCATTTATTAGTGGGACAAAATCTAAAATTAAATAGGTCATTTAATAGTGGGACGGAGGGAGTATATACATGCTGCTGCGAATCTAAAATAAGACCTAGAAATCTTCCAAGGCCCAGTCCAGTTAAGTGCAGCCAGCGCACCCACCTTACATTAGATACTTACGGCATCAATTTCAGGCCTTGAGTCTGACTTCAGAAATCAACGGCACCTATCTCCGCCACCGTCTAACTTCACCGACTGCAAGCATCACCATCGACTGCTCCAGACAATCCATTCCACTAAATCTGTTAGTTTTACTGCTAGAACAAGTTCCACAACACACTGCCCAAACTGCAAGTTCGAACTCCATTCCATTCCAACCAAGAAACCCATACTCGAACATAAACTCGCACCGCCAGCCGATAAGACTTCACATGCAGCTCCTTGTTGTCTTGAATTAGATAATGACTTCATACCCATTTGAACTTTCAAATCTCCATCTCAACAACTGCATACAACCGCTACAACCAACTTCCAGAACCGCAGAACGAATCAGAAGTTCACAGTAAGAACCATTCACAACTGCAAATTCAATCTTCCTTCTCCATTCGAATCTTTGAGTTCCCATTGCAGTCGCTCCATTAGCTCATAGAAAATAGGCTTGTTGTTCTTCTTCATCGGCATACAACCACCAGACTCGCACCAATTCACTCTTTGCGTCTTCTCTGAGCCACAACAATCATTCTCATGTCTCCTTGTATATAGTCATTACCATGGCAGCATCGGACCCCACTCCAGTTCAAATCCAAGACATCTCCAAACAAGGCTACAGCTCCATGAGTCCCTTGCACTTCTAGCCATGTCTTGGGCACCCATCAGAATTTAGTTAGCAGCAGCAAAGAAAACAAACCAACAGCATCATCTAACTTCTTCTCGAACTAAAATCCATTCCGCCAACAGATGAAACGACTTCTCTGTCGGTATTGCACATCGACTCCATCTCAACTCAAACCATGTTCATGTTGCTGTGTTTATTCATCGACCAAGAACCTTCCCATATACTCAAACATCTGTCCTTATAACTTCAGCTCGTGCCTAGAACCCACTTTTTAATCATTCGAAAGCTCAGAGCATCCATAGCATCAGCATCTCCACCAGTTGGTCTCCATCCGGCCAAAGCACTTTTAATGCCCCGAATGCAACCATCTCAGCTAATACATCTTTATCCAGGTCCAACAACAACATCTGCCATTCAGCCCCTTTCACGTCTGCATGCAAGTACCAAGACCGACACCGGTATAAGAAAGTAGCACCAACTCCATTTGTCTTGCTGCCAATAATCTTTCATTCCTGAGCTCCTAAACTCCTCCATTTTAAGTTCACGACAACATTTTGACTCCCTTGTGTTGTCATGGTAACTATACTGGTTGCTGAAATATGGAAATACCAGGACAACCCCATTTCATCATGGTGGTTGCTGATACATGGAAATACCAGGCCAACCCCATTTCATCGTTGTGGTTGCTGATACATGGAGATACCAGGCCAACCCCATTTCATCGTTGTGGTTGCTTTTTTTTTTTTTGATTAACAATAAAATTTTATTAGAAACCGAAGAGGTTTAAAAAATTACAAACCAAAGAAGTGTAATAAGAAATAACAAAACAAAGGCTCATGGAAATTATTAACAAAATCTAAAAAACACTTGATCTGGGCTTCAAGGCAGCCCAGGAAGTCTGGTTTCACTTCATAGATTCTATGTTCACCAAGTTGAAAAGAGCACCCCTCTTGGCCATTTTGTCAGCAGATGGATTAGCTTCTCTGTAGCTATGGGTAAAACTCCAAGATATAACAACAATAGATATCCTTTCCCATCTTGATACAGCAAACCAAGGGACCTTGTTGTATTGGAAGGCATATTGGACTGATTGTGAGTCTGTTCTAAAGATAATTTCCCTAAAACCATTACTCACTGCCCATTCTTCTGCAATAAGTATAGCAAAAACTTCTGAATAATAATTTGTAGATACTCCAATTCCTCCTGAAAGTGCAATCACAAAATCTCCATTGTGTTTCCTCCCAACTACTTCATAATCAGCCATCCCTGGATTGCCTCTAGATGCACCATCACAGCAGAGCAATACTTTTCCTTGACTTGGAAGCTGGAAATATACTTCTTTGATTGTGAGAGTCTTCACCCTTCTTGTCTTCAATCCAATAAAACTTGAGAACTTGTAAGTCATACTGCCTGTTCCACATATGAGTCTTCATTCTAACTTCACTGTCACATATGACTTTCATGATTCTCATTTTAGAGCTATTGATATTAAATTTTCCATTTCCATATGTACATTCATTCCTCAAAAAACAGAGTTCCTTCATAGTGCAGAAAGCACTTAGTATCCATAGTTCTTGGATAGTTGTACTCTTGTTCTTAGCTAAGTGAAAAATGTCTTCAAAAGTTCTTGGATTTTTAAAATTAAAGACACCTCCCAACCATTTCCAAATAATTTCACTGTAATCACAGAACCAAAGCATATGTTCTCTAGTTTCTTCACTATTTTTGTAGAAAATGAATCTAGATGCTAAGATGAAATTTCTCTTTTTCATATTCTCATAAATTTCACAAACATTTCTACTTAGTTTCCATATATTACTAGCAATGCTAGGATGGATTGAGTTGTGCCATACCTTTTTGGTCCAATGCAATTCTGGGAATTCACATCTCAAAAACTTCAACTGCTGAGCTCACAGTGAATTGTCATGTAATAGTTCCAGTCCACACTCTTATGTCTTCTCCTCCACTAAGAGTTGGTAATTCCAAGATGTTTATCCTTGCCATAATTTCTGTAGGAACTATCCATTCACCATCAAGAATAAGATCTGCCACTATCATATTGGGAAACTGCAACAAATATGCATTTTCAAGGTACATTTCCTGCAAAGGTAACTCCTTAATCCATCTATCTTTCCAAACAGAAATATTGCTACCATCACCAACAATCCATCTTGTATGATCTTCTACTGCATCAATTATCCATTTAATTCCAGACCAAATTGAAGATTTATTATAGTAAGATATCCATTCACCTTTTTTATTCTTATATTTTCCTTGAAAAAATCTTGAAAATTCATCTGTACCATTTTGTATTCTCCATAGTAGCTTCATTAAAAGAGCTTTATTGATGATCTCTATTCTTCTCAGACCAAGACCACCTTCCCTTATTGGAGAACATATCTTATTCCATTACAGGGATATCATCTTTTTTGTAGAAGGGTCCCCTGACCATAAAAAATTCCTCATGATTCTTTCACACTCCCTTATTACCCTCTTAGGACATTTATACACTGACATTGAATAAATTGGAAAACTAATACCAAGAACATGCTTTACTAAAATGAGTCTTTCTTGGAAAGATAAATTTTTACCCTTCCAAACAGCTAAACTCTCCTGCATCATATACACCACCTGCCAAACATGGTTTGTTCTAACACTTCCTTGAGTCAACATTATCCCCAAATATTTATCTGGAAAGTCAGCCAACATTACATTACATTCTTATGAAATGTGCACCCTTCTACTCTGACTGGTTCCACCCATGAAGCATTTGCTTTTTTCCAGATTTATTTGTTGCCCTGATGAAGCTTGGTACTTAGTCAATAAGCACATTAATCTTCTCACTTTTTTATTTTTCACCATTGCAAAACAGAAAAATATCATCAGCAAAAAGAATATGTGAAGGTTTTACTCCACCTCTCTCCACCATTGCTTTTAAGCTACCATCTTGGATCATTTTTGTTATGTTTCTGCTCAATATGTCTTCAGCTAATACAAAGAGCATATGTGACAATGGGTGACCCTGTCTCAATCCTCTACCAACTTGGAAATACCCTTCAGGCCCACCATTTACTAACACTGAAACTCTTGCAGATTGTAACAAAACTTGTAACCAGTGCAATCCTTTGTCAGATAAACCAAAGCTATGCAAGGCTTGAAATAAGAAAGACCAGCTGAGTGAATCATATGATTGAGTAATATCAAGTTTAAGACCAAAATTACCTCCCTTTCTCTTTGTTTCCATTTCATTTATCATTTCAGATACCATGACAACTTGCTCTTGTATTGTTCTACCTTTTATAAATGCACCTTGTTGAGGAGACACAATTTTTTCTATAATTTTCTCCAATCTAGAAGACAAAATTTTGGTAAATACCTTGAAGCTGAAATTCATAAGTCCTATATGTCTAAACTGTTTTACTTTTTTTGTATTACTTAAGCAGTTTCAAGAAATTTGCATTTAGCCCTATAGGGATGGACCCTTTTCTCCAACAGAATTGAACTGCATTTGTAAATACTGGACCAATAACCTCCCATGCATACCTATAGAACCAACCTGTAAACCCATTAGGACCTGGTGCACTTTCAGTATATAGAGCAAAAACTGCAGTTTTAATTTCTTCAACAGATGGAATATCATTTATCATTGTATTCTCTTCACTTGTAATTACCTTTGTAACACAAGTAAATAAAGATTCATCTATATTAACCTCTTGATATCTGAATTTTGACTCATAATGGTTCACCAATTCAGCTGCAATCTCTTTTTGGTCTGTGATAATTCGACCTGCATCATTTTCAAGCTCAATAACCATACTTTGAGCTTGTCTTAACTTCATTTGAATATGGAAGTATCTTGAATTAGATGCTCCATCTTTTAACCAGCTTACTCTTGACTTTTGAAGAATTATCTCTCTTTCTTGCTGCATTAAAACTTCTTGTTTACCCCTTAAAGTAACAAGATTATTTAAAAGAAAAATATCTGAAGGATTGTTATCTGATGCTAAAAATGCTGCCAGTACTTCTTCATCTGCTTGCGTCAGTTTTTTATTTACATCCCCAAAAACAGACCAATTCCACTCCTTCAAATCCACTTTAAGTTTTTTTATTTTGCTCATAAAGACAAATGCAGGGTTACCCTCAACAACCTGATCCAAGACTTAGAAATAGTACTTAAAAATTCATGGTGAGACTTCTAAGATTTTAGAGCTCTAAAGGGTGTATTTTTTGGTTTTGAAATATCAGGAGAACCACCATATAGAGCATTATGATCAGATATACCTCTATTGCCAACCTTATAGCCCCTACTTGGGAATTTTTCCATCCATTTATCATTAAAGACAACTATGTCAAGGTTACACACAATTCTTGTTTTTCCAGCTCTATTGTTGCACCATGAGAACTTAACACCATTTTTTGGAGCTTGTATCAAACCAAATTGGTGAAGACAATTGTTGAATTCTAACATGGAAATCAGCATAGGTTGGGAACCACCTTTTTTCTCTTTTGGTCTCATAATAGTATTAAAATCCCCAATGGATAACCAAGGTTTATCTAACTTGATAATTGTGGACAAATCATTCCATAAGCTTCTCATTTTTATTGTTAAAGTTGTAGCATGAGTTCCAGTTATTAAAGTATCTCCAACTTCCACAGTTATAGCTTGTTTAGAATACATCACCACATTTGGTTTCTGAATGTAAGAACTCCACATTATCCATGTATTTCCTCCCCCCATTAATTGAGTTGTGAATAGCTTCAAAATGAATACCCTGTAATTTTAATTTTTTGCAAAAATCAGAAGAATAATGCACTTTAGGTTCTGCAATGATAACAATTGAAGGATTAAAAGATTTAACTAAATTCCTAAGATTATATTTGGACCTTATTCTTCTCAGGCCTCTGAGATTCCAAAATATAATTCTCATTTAGAAGGATGGGATTGGGAAGGGATACTTCTCAAGTCCCTATTTGCAGCTTGCCTTGTAGTTACCACTGGTTTCTGCTTCACTTTAGGTTTCTCAATAATAGGCCTACCAATTGGAGGAATGATTATACTTTTCTTTGTTACTTCTGGGGCACCAACAACAACATTTAACATTTTCTCAACTGATAGAGCTGGAAACTCAATATTAGAGTTATAAAATTCTTCATTCAAATTATGCAGTAACTAAAATTTTCCTGAATTATTAGATATTGTATTGGAAGGTGTTACCACTTGAGTTGGTATTCATGCAGAAGAGCTTGAAGGTGTATATGAAATACTGTGAATATTAGAAGTAGGTGCAGTAATCAATGCTGGTGAAGGTTGTGTTGGAGGTGATTTATGTTCTGAAGCTATATCAAAACCCACAGGATGTGGGGTCTTCTTCTTATTCACAACTCTCCAAACTTTCTCTGGTACCTTGACACCTTCATTAACTAGTGCATCCTCTTTCCTTTTGGATTTTATACATTCTGCAGTGTGATGACCAACAATCTTGCAGTTATAGATGAACTTTGGCAAAATAGGAATATTAACTGTTTGCTCAAAGACACTATACTTAGATTTAACACAGATTTTACTGGGAATTTCTTTTGTTACATCCATTTCCACCTGAATACTAGAATAGAATCCTGCTTCCTTCTTAATTGTTGCCTCATCTACTCTTATTGGTCTCCCCAAAGATTTTACAATGTTCATAAGAATTTTCTCCTTCCAATACTCAATGCTTAGTCCAGGGAGTTGTACCCAAACATATGCCAGAGAAGTTTTATGAGATTGTGGGTTAAATGTTTTCTCCCATACCCTAATTTTAAGCTCATGTGATTCAACTTCCCATATCCCATTCCATATCAAGTTCTTATCATTTTCATTTTCAAGCTTGATTATGAAATAACCTTTTCCAATGGGGATTAATTGAACTTTACCCGAAAGCTTCCATTGTCTCCTTAAAGATGCCTCTGCAACACCAAATTTTAGCTGAACTAGGTCTAATCTCCCAATTAGACTATATTTCCATTAATCCAAGCTTTCATCAATATCCTTATCAGAGATATAAGTAACAAAGTCTGAATAATTTTGATTAACTTCATTGGATTTTAAAATTTCATTTGGATTTGACATAGATCCAGAAAACTCACCAGATTTATGACCTAGTGATTTCATCGTTGTGGTTGCTGATACATGGAGATACCAGGCCAACCCCATTTCATCATGGTGGTTGATGATACATGGAAATACCAGGCAAACCCTGTTTTAGCATTGTGTTGCTGATACATGGAAATACAAGGCCAACATAATAAGTGTTGCTGATATATAAAAATACCAGGCTAGGATAATAAGTGCTACTGATATATAAAAATACCAGACAATCATATTTGATCATTGTGGTTGCTGATATATGGAAATACCAGGCTAACCCCATTTCATCATTTAGCCGTTATTTTTTTCGCACATCGAATTCACTTTTACTTTCTGTAAAAGTATCAAAATAGTGTTGTTAGCGAAAATATCAAATCCTAGCTAGTATATTTTTTTTTTCGCTCAATCAAAAAAGATTTCATTAATCAATTATCATAACAGAGATGATTACAAGAGCCCAAAGGCTTTACAACATTTTTATTTTGAATCAATAGAATCTATAATAAGACTGAAATGGGGATTCTAGAATGAAAGAGTTACTTTCATTGTAAATTTTAACAATGTTTTTGGCAAGCCCACTGCCCTCTTTTGCTAGATTATTAGCATTGTAGTTGATCTCCCTGTAGTTGTGCACAATCTCATAATTCTGAAGACTATCATATACTCTATTCCACCTTGTGACAACATGCCATGGCAGTTTATTACCTTGTACTTATAAGACATCAACATGTGAGTCAGTTCTGAAGAATACTTGCAAATGATTATTTTGAATGGCCCATTCCCATGCACACACTACAACCATGACTTCTGCCAGAAAATTTGTAGCCACTCCAATCCCACCTGACACATCTGTTAAAAACACACCCAAATGGGTCCTTGCTATAAATCCATAACCTGTAGCTCATGGGTTTCCCTTAGATTCTCCATCACAGCAAATCATAATATTAGGAGAAGGAGGCAAAGTAAAGAAAATCTCCCTTACTATAATATTGTATGTCTGCATGTACTTGATCCCAAAAAAACTTAAAATTTGTAGATCATATTCTTCATTTGTCATAAAACCCTTTAGCCTAAATTCACATTCTCCTGTGAGAAAGACAATTTTTCTCTTTATTGATTCTAAAGTTTCCACCTCTTCCTCAAACACCAGACTATTTCTATGAAACCAAATTTCCTTTAAGGTGATTAGGGCTGCTGCCAACCACAATTCTTGTATCACTGAACTTTTATGTCTTGCAAGACCCAAAATATCACTGATTGAACTTGGATTTATGAATCTGAATACATTGCTAATCCAAGACCAGAGTGAGGTACTGAAATTAAAATTCCAGAGGACATGGTGTAAGGATTCTTCACATTGTAAGCAAATATAGCATCTAGAGGCTAAATTTCTTCCCCTTTTATTCATTTTATCATTTGTAGGACCAGAATATCGCCACAATTATATTCACGAGAGATTAACGACACTTCTGCGAGCGTCACCGAAAACTCTTCAACAACATTTTCACCAACGCCACAAAGTAATTCAAAGAATGACGTAATAAACAACGACATCATAAAACATGAGAAAAATGTGAAGATTTTTTAGTTAAAGAGAATGCTCGCGAGCACAAGGCGGGAGATCGCGAGAGAAAGGTAGGAAATTAAGATTTTGTGGTTATAGAAGAGTCTCGTGAGCACGATATCAGATCCTGCGAGCACCATAGAAGAGTCTCGCGAGCACGATAGCAGATCCTGCGAGCACCATAGAAGAGTCTCGCAAAAATCCTTAAAAATGGGAAATATGTGTTGAATATGAGTTGTCACCCACCATAAAGATACCTATATAAAGAGAAGAGCAGGAGAGAGAAAGGGGAGAGGACAATTTTTAGGAGAGAGATATTTTGCAGAGAGATTTTTAGAGAGAGAAAATGTATTTTTCTTTATCATCTTCTTCCCCAAAGCTAGATCTAGAATTCCATTAATGGAGATTATCAATGTAAATCAAATGTAAATTTAAACAATCATAGTGAAGAATCATGGATGTAGATCAAATTGATCGAACCATGTAAAAATCCACGTGTCTATTTATAATTTTTAAAATTTTAATCATACTTTTAATATCAAATTAATTTAGATCAAGAGATTATTATCAAGATATTACAAGGGGTGTGTTGTGGGAAATCCCACAACTACATTTTGGCGCTAGAAACGTGGACAACTACTTGTCAAATTGAAGAGGATTCAAAGAAATTGGTTATCATTAGAATTGGATTTCACTAGATCTAAAAATTTCAAGATCAAATATGGAAGCTACAACTAAAGATCATGATTATACAACAAATAAAGAGAAGGAGATATATTAAGGAGCGGATGAAGAAAATATCAGCAAAATTGTGTCAACAAATCATCAAAAAGGACAAATTTCTTATTCTTTGTTTCATTTTTCAGATCTGGGAATTTCAAAACACAAATTGAAAAATAGATTTTTTGTAAAATCTAAACTTTGCTTTTTGTAGAAATTTGATTTATTATGGAAGTCTTGAATCTAAAAATGTTTTGCTACGAATTTGTAGTAACCAAACTTCGTTTTACAAATCTGTTTAATGAATTTCTAAAAATGTCAAATTTCGAGATTTTCTGTTGATTAGAGATTTACACTTCGTAAGAACAAAATTAAGAAGATTTCATTGAAAGTTTTCATTCTTCGTAGGGATAAATTACTCATCTTAATGCTCTATAGACTGCTAACCAAATTTACTGATCGTTTGTGATTCTAGGAAAAATTTCATCAATATGGATTTTCAAAGAAAAATGTATGATGGAAACCAATCACTCGTGAAGAATACAATTAACAATAACAACGGGATCAATTCAAGTTTATCAGCGATGGTTCCAGAAAGTCTACCAGCTCAAATTCCAGCAAACAAACATACCAAATGTGGAGTATATAACCTGAGAGAGAGTTTAGTTAGTGGTGCAAAGTTTCATGACCATGAGTCCACCGCAACCATCAACCAAACAGCGAGAAGAAGAACATGGATACTTTAGTCCAGGGAAGTTTATACACAATACAAAGTCCAGCGAGCAAGGCAAAAGACTGGGGAGATACAAGGAAATCTACAGATTCGCAGCATCCAACGATGGTCAACAAAGAAGCACTAGTGCAAAGAGAACTTGTTAATTCTCAACGTCACTAGTGATCTTCATCGCCAACACATGGTCAAAGGAAAAATGATAATATCGCAGCTCCCGCCTAATGGATTATTATCACCAACTATTGACGAAGGATTAATATTTGCAGCTTTTGAATTCTATGACTGAGACTGAAAATTAAATTCTCTTTTCTGTTTCTTTTATTTCTTTTGATCTTTGTAGGCCTCCTTACTGAGTTATACAAGTGTGATATCTTTGGTTGTTAGATCTTTTTATCTATAGGTGGTGTCCAATTTCGTCTTACGTATTCAGAAAGTCAAGCTCGCCTTGGAAGAAAAGGGTATTGATTACACATCAAATCACGCCAATCCTCTAACAGGAAAGAACATGGACGCTTCATTCTTCCAATCAAAGACAAGCAATAAAGAAAAGGAGAGGATATACATTTGTAGCAACGCGGACAAGCAATGATCAAAGAAATTTTACACGCCCTTGAGGTTGAATGATTTGACGATAATGGGAGAAAATAAAAACAAAAATAAACTATTGTTACTACAGGATAAATCATAAACAGAAGAAACCAATCCAGCGAAAAGAATCCTAGCGATGGAAGGAAACAGAAGAAGCTAATCCAGCGAGAGGCAACCGCGAGCAAAATAAAGAAAGATGAAGTTTATAAATCACCAGCGAATAGAACCAACACATAATCCTCCACGAAAATAAAAGATGCAATAACTATCAAAGTTGATCTCGCCAACTATCATCTAACTATCAAAGAAGACATATTACTAATGAATAAAAATATTACAAGATCATTTTTGCCATTAGTTGATAGCGAGAAAGAGTTTAACCTTGTCAAAATCTTTCTAAATGGTAGTAAGTTTGTACGCAGTAATTTAGCGGAATCACTGACGATCCAGCGATCAATAGCATCTAAAAACAAGAATACAATGATCTGCGTTTAACAATATGCAAACCTAGCTTTCATGCGGAGAATGAATTGAGTCACTTACTTTAGTTAACATATAGCGAAGATGCAATCCACTTTGTGACCAAAGACGATTAGCAATCAGTAAAGAAGAAATACGAAAAGTGAAGAGATGATGAGGCAACTAGGGAGGAAGAATTTCTGCGAAGAAGAGCCTACATCGTACTTCTAATAAAATCAATTTATTTCTGCAAAAAAGGCTTCACCGAAGAAAATGGAACGAGATAAAGCTTTTGAAGAAACTAATGAATAGGAGTAAAAAAATTCTGCGAATGTATCAGACCTAAAACATAATGATATACGTGGAAGAATGAACCTGCTTGTACGCGAAATAACAAAGCTACAATCCAGTGGAAGATATCCATAATGGCAAAGATTTGTGGCAGTGATGAGAAATTTTTAGTGCAAAGAGCAAATTTGATGAAAAGAAAACATTGCATGAAGGGAGACAGAACAAATAGATGGTTACATGCATGATGCTCATGACGTCAGAGTTGCAAGCCAATGAAGTCTACATACAGAAACTATACAATGTTGGACGTTCAATTAGAGTTTCTAATTAATTCTTAATGTATGGTATCACATACAACAGCAAAGAAAATGACGATGTTCATCATATTCAACGATGATACTATGCAAAGAATAAACAATGATTAGTTTCTGCGAACCGCTAAAGCCCAGTTTTCTTTCGCAGGTGAGTACAGATGGTCAGTCAGGAAGAAAAAGAGTTAATTAATGCGGATCTTCCCAAGTGCCAACTTCAATAAGAAATGAGTAGCAGGAAAAATTGATTAAATATTCAAGCCTAGTTTGTCCAAGCTATTTCACGCAGGTTACATCCACCAATCTATTTCACGCAAGTAATTGACTAAGATCTTTGGTTATTTCATAAGAAAATGAAGTCTAATTTTAGCGGTTCAAAGTTGGTTAGAGGCAAAATTTTTTGTATTTTATTACTTCTCAAGATCTTTGGTTATTTCATAATATTTAATTTGAAGAAAATGGGAGATTATTTCAAAACATTTCAAAGATTTTTTATTAGATTGGCAAAAAGATACATATTCAAAATTTGTCAAAAGATTACAATAAATGGTTTTTCAAAGAAAAGTTTGTCATGGCTAAGTTACAACATTATACAAAATTTTAAAATTTTAAGATTAACAAAGAGTGATACAGATCAAGAGTTAATTTTTAACAAAAAATTTTTTGATTTAACATTTCTCATTTCAAAGAAGATTTCAAAGATCAATTTTCAAGATGTTATTCAAATCATATACTTCGACAAAGGGGACAACCTTTATGGCGTGCACCCTAGTTCGCGAACAAAATTTCGTAAATCTCTTCTAAGAAGTGCAGAGTATGACCAAGGCGCTGAGGTACACGGTTGAGCCAAGAGTGCCCGGAGCGTACGAAACTCTCTTTCCATTCTTGGTAAGTCTTGGCTATGATGCACTTGGCCTGAAGAAAACCCCACTTAGGGTGCAGTCTTGTAACTATAAGCCATATAGGCATAAAGGACAAGAGGCTGCGAAAATAACTGGTTGTTGGTAAATTCGGATGGGGGGAGCTAGTCTTGTATGGCCGATGTGCCCTCCTTGAAGGGGAAACCAGGGGGAGATAAGGGCGGAACCCTCCATTAGGGAGCTGATAAGTGTCTTAAGACGGCAATGTCATGGGGATTTATGATCGCAAAAATATTTAGGCCTGTCATATTGTCACGTGACGTAAATTATACAGAGGCAACAAGCCACAAGAGAAAAAGTTAAGATGAGATCAATGGGTTTGTACATGAAAATGTAAAGACGTCCAGCGATTTCATCGCAAGACGGCAATGTCATGAGGCTTTGATCTCGCGAGGGAACTTAGACTTGTCATATTGTCGCAATACAATCAAGGAATAATGATAAGGCAAGATCAATGGGTCAATACATGCAAATGTAAAGACGTCCTGCGATTTTGTCGCAAAAAAGAAAAATTGGAAAAATAAGACCTTTAACTAGGAAGGCAAAATAAGACCAATAGAATAATCTCAAACATTAACTATTTTCTTTAAGAATGCAGGAACGATTTGTTCATCGCAAGAGAGATAGCAAGTACTATTTAGAATCTCTAGGAAATACTATTCAGAATTTCTCAGAAGTATTATTCAGAGTCTCTCAAGAAGATTATCTACAATCTCGCAGAACTACATCAGCTTGCAGAATAATTCATCAGCTCGCAGAACTATTCATCACAGAACTATTCATCGCAACACTATTCACGTCACTATTTCAGAATCTCGCAGAAACATTCATAAGCTTGCAAACTCATTCAGCATTTCGCAGGAAATTTGATTATTTCGCAGAATATGATTATTTTATTGAAAGAGGCAGAGGTAATTCGTTCATTTAACATTTTCTCAGGGATTCTTCCTTCATAGATAAAGAATAGAGGCAACTATGGATTACCAAGAAAACATTTTATGTTCTTTATCTACTCGGCAAGAATCATTTCCAAAATGGACAAGGATTTTCACCAGAAATGAAGTAATAATTTCGCGTGAATAGAGGCAATACTTATGATTTTCATTAAAGGACGAATACTTCTTTATATTTTGAGGATTGAGTACTTCTTATATTTCTTCAAGGATACTTCATACTTCGAATACTTCAAGAGTTAATACTTCTTATTTACTTAGCAAAGATATGGAACTTCACAAAAGAATAGGGGCAAGTACGTACTTTTCAAGTCTAGTATTCTTTCGCTCGTTCCTTCATCAACAAAGATCAAAGATTACTACAACAACAGATTTTTTCTTAAAGATTACTTTTCAAGCAATATTCAAGAAAAAAGAGGCAAGATGTAGGACCACAATATCACAATTATATTCACGAGAGATTAACGACACTTCTGCGAGCGTCACCGAAAACTCTTCAACAACATTTTCACCAGCGCCACAAAGTAATTCAAAGAATGACGTAATAAACAACGACAGCATAAAACATGAGAAAAATGTGAAGATTTTGTAGTTAAAGAGAATGCTCACGAGAACAAGGCGGGAGCTCGCGAGATCAAGGTAGGAAATGAAGATTTTGTGGTTATAGAAGAGTCTCGCGAGCACGATAGCATATCCTGCTAGCACCATATAAGAGTCTCGCGAGCACGATAGCAGATCCAGCGAGGAGCATAGCAAAAATCCTTAAAAATGGGAATTATGAGTTGAATATGAGCTGTCACCCACCATAAAGATACCTATATAAAGAGAAGAGCAGGAGAGAGAAATGGGAGAGGACAATTTTTAGGAGAGATATTTTAAAGAGAGATTTTTAGAGAGAGAAAATGTATTTTTATTTATCTTCTTCTTCCTCAAAGCTAGATCTAGAATTCCATTAATGGAGATTATCAATGTAAATCAAATGTAAATTTAAACAATCATACTGAAGAATCATGGATGTAGATCAAATTGATCAACCATGTAAAAATCCGCGTGTCTATTTACAATTTTTAGAATTTTAATCATACTTTTAATATCAAATTAATTTAGATCAAGAGATTATTATCAAGATATTACAAGGGGTGTGTTGTGGGAAATCCCGCAACTACATCATTAGTGGCACAAACTTCTCTTGCTATTTTCCACACTGCTCCTGCAACTGAAGGGTGAATACAAGCCTTCCAAATCTGTTTTAAATCATTACATGGATGAAATTTACTTCTAATGCAATGCACAACTGAGGCCATACTAAATTCCCATGTTATTGTACAACTCCAAATTCTTCTATCAGCTTTACCATCTAAAACTGGAAGCTCTTGAATATTAAAAAAACTGTAACATTTCAGCTGGAATTTGCCACTCTCCATTAGTTATGATTGAACTGACTTTTTGTTGTTGATGGAGTTTTATGTATTCATTGTCAGGGAATATGCTACTCAGAGGTTGTTCCTTTAACCAAACATCATTCCACAGATCAATATCTTTACCATCTCCCACAACCCATCTTGAATTGTTTTTAACCTCAGGAAGTACACTCCTCAGACCTAGCCATATAGATGATTTCTTATAGTAAGATATCCACTCACCATTCCTTTTCTTGTACTTAGCTTTAAAGAATTTAGATCATTCTTCATCACCTTGCTGAACTTTCAAAAGTAACTTCATTAGTAGGGATCTATTAATGATTTCAAGCCTTTTAATACCCAATCCTCCCTCTTCTAATGAGGAACAAACCTTGTCCCATTTCAGAGTAACAGATCTTCTTACATTTGGATCCCTTGTCCATAGAAAGTTTCTTATGATTCTTTCTCATTCATTTATCACACTTTTTGGCCATCTATATATTGACATATTGTAAACTGGGATACTACACAAAACTGTCTTGATCAGAGTAAGTCTTTCTTGAAAATCTAGCATTTTCCCTTTCCATCCTGCAAGATTATTCTGAATTTTCTCCACCATACTCCAAATATGACAAGATTTAACTCTACCTGAAAATAGCATAACACCTAAATATATGTCAGGGAAAGAAGAAAGTTTCATATCACATTCAGTTGCAATGGGCACTTTTCTAGATTGTGATGTACCATCTACAAAAAATTTACTTTTAGTAGAGCTTATTATCTGGCCTGAGGATTGTTGATAGTTGTCTAAAGTCTTCTTCAATCTTTTAATATTTCTTAAATCACCATTGCAGAAAATAAACATATCATCTGCAAATAAGATATGAGTAAGGCAGAAACCACTTCTGTTAACCATTGGAGATAGTTTTTTTCCACCAATATTTTAGATATTTCTCTACTAAGTACATCTTCAACAATAATAAACAAAATTGGTGATAGGGGATCCCCATGTCTTAGACCTCTACTCATTGAGAAGTATCCTTCTGGGCCACCATTAACCAATACTGAAATTCTTGCATATGATAATAGTGTCTTCAACCAACACAAAGTTTTATCAGTAAAACCAATTCTTTTCATCACTTCAAAGAGAAATCCCCAACTCAGGGAGTCAAAAGCTTGAGAGATATATATTTTCATGGCAACATTACCCCCCCCCCCCCCTTCTATTTATTTTCATTTCATTTATCATTTCTGAAGCATTTACATGCTTATCAACACCCCCACACTTATATTTTGCTAGTCCTCGAGCAAAACAGAAAATTGACCCGCTACACAATTGGTCATCATCCTAACAAATATTTTTTTTAGACCCGCTACACAGATGATCATGGAAATGTTGAAAAGGAATGAAAAAGACCCGCTACACAGCTGATCATAATCCTAACAATCATAATAAATTATTTTTTTTCAAAATTCCTAACGAAAGTGCCACACCCCCACACTTAAACATTATATTTTCCTCAATGTAATTAAGTCATTCAACGTAAAAATTAAGATGGGAGATTTTAAAATAAATATATAAAATAAAAGATAGAGTAAAGGGAACAAAACTGATGGGTTGACTCCCATGAAGCGAAATGTATTTGTTTCCCTGTTTTCTAGTAGCACGTTCTCAAACAAGGTGAGGTTGGTACCCCAAAGTACGCTGCAAATTATATATATACAGTCCGAAAAGTTGGGGATCAACCCAACTAATCAGTTTTGCTGAAAAGATGATCCTGCAGTAATGATGATTAGTACCCAGAGAGAAAAAACTGAACTCAGTCTTATTCGTAACACAATTTGAACCTTACCCATCATATGTGGTTATCCGAGGTAAATATGATTCATGGATAATGAGTAAAGATTGTTTAGAGAATTCAACAGTCATTGTACACTCTAAATTTGGTTCTAAGTCCGACAAAATGACTTTCGCGACTGATATTGGTTCAAATTTAATCGCTGAACAAGAGCTCACTGGAGAAATATTATCACAACTCATAGACCCATTATTATCTAAAACAGTTTCATTATCAATATCATCAAGGCGAAAAAATTCAGAACTTAATGGCTTAAGGGTCAAGATCGGAGCTTTCCCGTCTAATGGAACTAGTCGAGACTCAGTAAAAACTAAAGGTTCTAGTTTGGGTTTCCATTTATTAGTGTCTAGCAGCGTTGTGTAGTCTAATAAGGCATTTACTTCACAAATAACACTATCATCATCAAAATCATACCCAAAATGAGCTAAGCAAACCTTTAATGAATCTTCCAAGTGGCTCTTGCAAAAGCCTTGCGAGTGCATACTTTCTTTTCGCCCACATCACTTCAGACTAAGGTACCTAAAAAAACAAATAAAATGCATAAAAAGAACCAAAATAAATATAAAAGAAAAATAAATAAAAATTATGTACAAAAAGAACCAACTTCCAGAACCGCAGATTGAATCAGAAGTTCACAGTAAGAACCATTCACAATGCAAATTCAATCTTCCTTCTCCATTTGAATCTTTGAGTTACCATTGCAGTCGCTACATTATATCACAGAAAATAGGCTTGTTGTTCCTCTTCATCGGCATACAACCACTAGACTCTCACCAATTCACTCTTTGCATCTTCTCTGAGCCACATCAATCATTCTCATGTCTCCTTGTACATAGTCATTACCATGGCATCATCGGACCCCACTCCAATTCAAATCCAAGACATATCCAAACAAGGCTACAGCTCCATGAGTCCCCTTCACTTCTAGCCATGACTTGGACATCCATCAGAATTTAGCTAGCAGCAGCAAAAAAACAAACCAACAGCATCATCTAACTTCTTCTCGAACCAAAATCCATTCCGCCAACAGATGAAACGACTTTTCTGTCGGTATTGAACATCGACTCCATCTCAACTCAAACTATGTTCATGTTGCTGTGTTTATTCATCGACCAAGAACCTTCCCATATACTCAAATATCTATCCTTCCAACTTCAGCTCGTGCCTAGAACCCACTTATTAATCATTCTAAAGCTCATAACATCCATAGCATCAGCATCTCCACCAGTTCATCTTCATCCGGCCAAATCACTTTTATTGCCCAGAATGCAACCATCTCAGCTAATACATCTTCTTTCATGTCCGGCAACAACATCTTCCATTCAGCCCCTTTCACGTCTGCATGCAAGAACCAAGACCGACACCGGTATAAGAAAGTAACACCAGATCCATTTGTGTTGCTATTAATAATCTTTCATTCCTGAGCTCCTAAACTCCTCCATTCTGAGTTCACGATAACATTTCGACTCCCTTCTGTTATCATGGTAACTAGACTGGTTGCTGATATATGGAAATACCAGGCCAACCCCATTTCATCATGGTGGTTGTTGATACATGGAAATACCAGGCCAACCCCATTTCATCGTTGTGGTTGCTGATACATGGAGATACCAGGCCAAACCCATTTCATCGTTGTGGTTGGATTTATCTAGTATTTGGGTCGTAGATTTAGGTATGCCTTAGTTTTTAGGTCTTAAGTTTGTTCAATTTAGTGTTTGGGTCGTTGACCCGTTAGTCAACCATATATTTTGGTCAATCAGTTAAAGATCATTAAACTACCGTTAGGTAACTAGGTTTTCCAATCATGCGGTGAAAGATGGTTGATACCGGTGTTGTTTTGATCATTATTTTTAAGAAACCAACAACATAGTTCTCTCTGCTTCCATTTCTCTCACACATCAAACGGTGTAAGTATTCGACAGCACCTGGAGATCATCAAATACCCATCGCCACAATCGTGATCATCATTATGATGGTGATTACTTTACCATGGATTGGCACCACACTCACAATAAACTCCATGGAGATATATTAAATTACTCCATGGATTTCTATTGATTTATTTACGATAAAGTAGGATACTCACCAAGCCTTTCAAAGAAGAGCTCATCTTCTTTCCTCAAGGTTTAGAGAAAGAGCAGTTACTATCGCCATTAAGTAGTAAAATTAAAACAGAAACTTCGAGTATTTTTTTTATCATGATTAGTGAGCTTTCATATACTTTCCAAAATTTGGGATGAATGATGCCATTAATGAATATCTGATATTCACCTCAATACTGTTTATTTCTTGCTTTCTTTGTATAATATCTTAAATCGGCGATTTTAAGAGATTGAACAGCTATGATTCGTATGGAGACGAAGTTTCTAGAAAGAGAAACTGAGAAAGATACGGAGAGAGAATTCTCTGTGTGGCCGTCTTTTTCTTCTCTGAGAAATGGAAGAGAACTAACAGTTTGACCAAAACCGTTAATTGACCTAATTGACTAACGGGTCAACGACCCAAATACTAAATTTGACAAACTTAAGACCCAAACACTAAGACATACCTAAATCTATAACCCAAATACTAAATAACTCTTGTGGTTGATGATACATGAAGATACCAGTCCAACCCCATTTCATCATGGTGGTTGTTGATACATGGAAATACCAGGCCAACCCCATTTCATCATTGTGCTACTGATACATGGAAATACCAGTCTAGCATAATAAGTGTTGTTGATATATAGAAATAACAGGCCAGCATAATAAGTGATGCTAATATAAAAATACCAGGCCAGCATATTTGATCATTGTGGTTGTTGATATATGGAAATACCAGGCCAACCCCATTTCATCATTATGCTACTGATACATGGAAATACTTGGCCAGCATAATAAGTGCTACTGATATATAGAAATTCCAGGCCAGCATAATAAGTGTTGTTGATATATAGAAATACCAGGCCAACATATTTGATCATTGTGGTTGCTGATATATGGAAATAACATGCCAACTCCATTTCATCATTTAGCGGTTATTTTTTTCGCACATCGAATTTACTTGTACTTTCTGTAAAATCATCAAAATAGTGTTGTTAGCGAAAATATCAAATCCTAGCTAGTATAAATATGGGTATAAAATGTAGCATTTACATGCTAATCATTGGTGGGAAACTAGATAATTGCAGTATTACTACTTTTCGATTTGATTTGATTGACTAATGGTTGTTGAACTTTGATTGCACCTAGTTTGTTTATTCTTGAGAATCTTATCTTCTGATATAAGATTCACTCAAACTAGATCAAAGTGTCGATGGGATCTTTAGACTGTTTTTAGATCTAAAGACGTCTTGTGATAATCCATTATTAATAGACTCCGTTATGTGCATGATTGATCACAAGTGATTCAAGTTGTGGTGTGCAGGTGTTATTGAAGATTTAAGAAGATTTGAAGACAAATAATATTTCTTATTTGGGTTCATAATCTTTGGTGTGCACAAAACTTGATCGACTGGGATCCAACTATAATTGGTTTATCTTTGATAGATTTGATTGATTAGTTGCATAGATCGACATCAGTATTTGGTATCTTGGTAGATCATATTATTGATTGAAAAATCTAATCTCTACTACTTTGGTAGTTGTTGAATAGATGATCTAAACCCGTCAAAGGAGTTTATTGGATTAAACAGAAGCGCCTTTGTATAACTCATATCACTGAGATTGAATAGAGTTGTTGCTGAACAGATTTGTTGTTCCTTTACTGTTTAGAATACGAACCAAAGGAATTGTTCCAGTGCGTGCACTTATTGAATGTCGGAAGCGCAGGGATTGTAGGTACCGAATATCACAAGGCATTAACTTATGAACATCGTGACAAATATAAGAGGAAAGAGTTACAAAACAATACGAAGATAGAGGAAGCACAGGGAAGTATGATGATTTGCGAATATGGAATAATCGTATGAAGATGTGTTCCGATACTTCGCAACACATATACAGTTGTACAAAATTCATTATAAATAGGAGTTCAAATGTAAAATTCGGGAGGTTCTTTTAGTGAGTATTAGAAATTATCTTAGGAAAGAGAATAGAAAAAGTTGTAACTATTCTAGTTCCATTTAGATACTTCTTTGTAATCAATTGGGAGAATTAATGAAAAAGTTGTCATTCAACATCAAGAACTTCTCAAGTTTTACCATTTCTACTGAGGGTGTAGTTGTAGGTTATTCTGCAACTACATAATTGGCACTAGAAACAGGGAAACTTGAGGATTGTGATAGCCAAAATTTGAAGGAATTGTGGAAAATTTGAAGATCAAATGGAGTCAGTAGATGGAGATTGCAAAAAAGAAGAATGTAATATGATCACAAGGACAATGATTGATGAATTTCATAATAACATGAAGGGAAAGATATACAAGCGAGATTGTAGAGGGAGAAAAATCATGGAGGAGGAGAAAATAACAACTTTAGAAGAATGGGAAAAATAGAAAATCACATTTTCAGTAGCAGAAATTCCAAATGAAGACTTGAACCACACTTCACCATTGGTGATCAAAGTTCCAGTCATGCAAGAAGAGAATAAAGTTATAGAAAAATGGAAATTAAACCGAATCTTGGTTGATACATGGAGTTCTGTTAATATCATATTCTATCATGCACTTAAAGGGATGGGAATTAAAGATGAAGAAATCACCAATTCAAAATGTCTCATTCATGGATTAGGAAAATCTACAACAAAATCTAAAGGGGAAATAGCACTGCGAATATTGCTAGAAGAAATCGAAACACATATAGTCTTATGTGTGATAGATATGGAATATCCATATAATATGCTGATAGGAAGGTCGTGGATTCATGCGATTAAAGCTGTTGCTTCAACATTACACCAGAAAATCAAATTTCCTACACCAAATGGAATACAGGAAATAAAAGGAGATCTTGATAGTGCAAAATTTTGTTATCAGGTTGAAGTAAAACAGTGTGGGGGGGAGAGCAAGAAAGAAACAGTTTCGTAGAAAACTTGCGAAGGAGGTAAAAAAGGAAGAAGAATTCAGAGTATATACAATAAGAGCAAAGGAAGGGAGAGGAATACCAAGTGAGATTCCAGAAAAAGAAGGGGAACCAGCAAAAATAATCAAAGAACCAACACCTATGGGGAGAAAAATCCAAGCTATGTTGCAGCTGAACCAACTAAAGAAGTAAATATTGGAAGTAAAGAGGAGCCTTTATTCTTGCGAATTGGAACTAAGATGGATGAAGAAGAATAAAATAGAACTATTGATCTCTTATGAGAATATAAAAATATATTCGCAGGAAGTGTAGATGAGATACCAGGAATTGATCCATCAGTGGCGTGTCATAGATTAAACATCGATAAAAACGTAAGACCATTCAAACAAAGAATAAGGAAGATATCACAAAGTTATCATGCATAGATAGAAGAAGAATTACAAAAGATGCTGGATGCAGGAATCATAAGGGAAGCAAAATACCCAGAATGGATTGCTAATATGGTCATTGTTCCGAAGAAGAATAAAGGGATACGAATTTGTATAGATTTCACTGATCTAAACAAAGCCTGCCCCAAAGATAGCTTTCCATTACCAGACATACCACAAATGGTGGAATCAGCTGCAGGACATGATAGAGTCACTTCACTTGATGGGTATAAAGGGTATAATCAAATATCACTCGCAGAAGAAGATCAAGAACATACTGCCGTTTTTGCTCCAAGAGGTTTGTATTGTTATGTGAAGATGCCATTTGGTTTGCGAAATGCGGGTGCTACATATCAACGAATGGTTGAAAAAGTGTTCGCAAAGTGGATACATAAAACTTTGGAAGTATATGTAGATGATATGTTGATAAAAAGCAAAGAAGCCAAAGATCATGTGCAAGATTTGAAGGAAATATTTGAACAAATGAGAAAGTTCAACATCAAATTAAATCCTGAGAAATGTATAGTTGGAGTTGCGTCTGGAAAATTCTTGGGATATATAGTATCAAAGGAGGGAATACAAGTTGATCCATAAAAGGTACAAGCAATTCGTGACATGCCAACACCTGCAACAGTAAAGGAAGTACAAAAGCTAAATGGACTCTTGGCTTCACTCGGAAGATTTATTTCGCGAATGTCAGATTAGTGCAAACATTTTTTCAACATACTTAAGAAGGGATAAAAATTCAAGTGGACTGATGAATGTGAAAAATCTTTTCAAGGAATCAAAGAATATCTCGCAAATACATCCATATTACAGAAACCAGAGAAAAACGAAGAATTGTTGGTATACCTCGCAACAACTCCATATGCTTTAAGTGCAGTTCTGTTGCGAACAGACGCAGGAATAGAAAGGCCCATTTACTACATCAGTAAAACTTTTAACGCAGCAGAGAGAAATTATTCTAAAATGGAGAAGTTAATCTTAGCCCTGGTTTATGCATCATTCAAGTTACGAATATACTTCCAAGCACATGTGATAAAAGTGGTAACCAAGGTTCCAATTGAATCAATTATGAAGAACACCAAAAGGTCAGGGAGAATAGAAAGGTGGAATGCACAAGTAAACCATTACAAGATAAAATACGAAGTATTATCATCGCAAAAGTCACAAGTTGTCTCAGATTTCTTGGCAGAATTTCCTTTGGAAGAAGATGAAGCAGTAGAAGAAATGATGGATGTTGAAGAAGAGTTTGGGAATCCAAAATACTTGTTAACAGAACCAAATAGATGGAAAATTTTAGTAGACAGATCATCCAACAGTGAGGGGAATGGAATTGGAGTTGTGTTGATCTCACCAGAAGGAGAAAGAACAACATTCTCATTCAGACTAGAATTTGCATCCACGAACAATGAAACAGAGTACGAAGCTGTAGTGCACGCATTGAAGATCGCAATAGAAAATAAGCTTGAAAGTATAAGGATAACAAGTGATTCGCAGCTGGTAATTTGTCAAATTAAAGGGGAATATACCACAAATGAGTCTTCCTTGAAGAAATACAAGAAACTTGTTGCTGAATTATCTGCGAAGATACCAAAAATTAAAGTGGAAGCATATAATAAGGAAATACAATCGGCTCGCAGATGCTTTTGCATTCATTCCAAGTATGATGACAAATCCTAATACAAGAAATATCAAAATTCAGACGATTCAACACCTATCGGTAAACAAAGAAGAAGAAATTGAGGAGGCAGTTGCGATGGAAGTAGAATGAGACTTACCAAATAACATCGCAGATTGGAGAAAAGAAATTCATGCATATCTCGCAACAGGAGAAGTATCCAGGAACAGACTAGAAGCACATAAATTAAAGAGTCGTGCAACAAACTATGAGCTGCGATAAGGAATTTTATACAGAAAATCTTTCAATGGACCACCTCTCAGGTGCTTAACTCGTGAAGAAGGACAAAAAATATTGAAGATGTTACATGGAGGAGAAGCTGGCAATCATAGTGGGGGAATATCTCTAGCATACAGAGCAAAGATACAAGGATATTACTGGCCATATATGCATACAGACGCAAAATTGTTCGTACGAAGATGCAAGGAATGTCAACGACATGGTAAAAGAATTCATGCACCAGGGGCAACATTAACTTCTTCAACAAGCTGCTGGCCTTTTGGGAAATGGGGGTTGGATATTGTTGGACCATTTCTGCCTGGATCCGGACAAAGGCGATATTTGATAGTCGCAACAAATTATTTCACGAAGCTCGCTGAAGTAAAAGCAGTACAGCATATTCGTGATAAAGATGTTTTTATGTTCATATTTGAGAATATCATTTGCAGATACGGAGTTCCATCACAGTTAGTATCTGATAATGGAAAACAATTTGAAGGGCAGAATATAGAGATGTTACTAAGTGCTTTTAGGATAAAATGTGGGAAATCAACTCTGTTATATCCACAAGCTAATGGAAAGGCATAGGCAACAAATAAAACAATCGAAGATACAATCAAAAAGAAATTATAAGGACATCTCAAAGGGTGGTGCGAGCAAGTACCTAGTGCAGTCTGGGCATACAATACAACTAGAAGAGAGGCAACTGGAATGTCTCCTTATTGCTTAACATATGGAGTAGAAGCGATACCAACAAAGGTTGTAATTCCGACAACAAAGAAAGAATCTTGGGAAAGAAATTTAAGTGCAGGGGTAATATTAAGTGAACTGGATGATTTGGAAGAAAAAAGAGAAAAGGTGTTGCACCATATGAAGATTTATCAGGAACGATTAGCTCGAGAATACAACAAGAGAGTCATTGAATGTGAATATCAACCAGGTGATTTGGTCATGCGAGAAACACCTCCATATCAGAAAGAAAATGGAGGAAAATTAGCACCAAAATGGGATGGACCATATGTTATCAAAGAGGTTGTGGGAAGCGGAGCTTATCGGCTAATGGATCCATAAGGGAGAGACATGGGTTTGAGACTTAGAAGACCTTGGAATAGACTATATTTGAAAAGGTATTATCCATAAAACTCATGATAAATTTTACGAATATTGTTTGCTCGCAGGAAATTTGCAAAAGTTACGAATTTCAAAAAAATTATTGCGATTAAATTTCATTAGAGAAAGACGCACACATTAACTTGCGAAGAAAAGACCGCAATTTGCGAATAAAAGACCGCAATCTGTGATCAGCTTTCAAAAAAGAAAGAAAGCCTCAGAAATATTACACATGCAAACCTTTGTGGCGTACAACCTAGTTCGCGAAGCAACATTTCGTAAGAGGTAAAGTCCTAAAGTACGTCATTTAAGGGGGTACCTATAAGCATGGCTCAGGGACACCGGAACACCACCAAGGCACCTGAGTACATGGAACTTTACGGGGTACAACCCAATAACGGGGTACCTATCCAGGTTAGACACCTTGGATTCTTACCTAATCTTGCGACATTACGCAATATTATGCGGTGTAACATGATTTAGGTCGGGCGACTAAGGCATACTGTCTTTCCCAAGAAGTGCAGAAAACGATCAAGGCGCCGAGGTACACGGTTGAGTCAAGAGTGCCGGGTGGGCTTGAAGCACATCTGCCATTTTTGACAAGTCTTGGCAAATGATGCACTTGGCCCAAAGATACCCCATAGGGTGCAACCTCGTAACTATAAGCCCTATAGGAAAAAAGGATAAGAGGTTGCGATCAAAAGTTGGTTGTTTGCAGAACCGGATGGGAAGAGCTAACCTTGTATGGTCGATGTACGCTTCCTTGAAGGGGCAACCAAGGGGAAGATAAAGGGCAGCACCCTCCATTAGGGATCTGATACGTGCTATAAGACGCAAATGTCACGAGGCTTCTTGTTTGCAAAAACATAAAGGCTTGTCATATTTGTGCAACAACTGAATTTCTGCGAGCATTCTAAAAAAAATAAAATATATATATATATATATCCAAAGAGAACTCTCGGAACATAACAAATAAGTTAAGATGAGATCAATAGGTTATTACATGAAAGTGTAAAAACGTCCTGCGATTTCATCGCAAGACGATAATGTCACGAAGTTGTATATTCGTAAGAATGTTCAAACTTGTCATATTATCGCAAATACAAAAATATTATCACAAAAGAGGTGGCAAAATAAGACCTTTACTTAGGAAGGCATGATAAGACCACATCAATTAATGAAATTTATTCCATCGATATCATTGAAGAATTTTTACAAGAATATATATATCATGAAGTTCTGACAAAGAAGACAGCTCCGTCAATATCATTGAAGAATTTTTTACAAGAATATAAATCATGAAGTCCTAAAAAAGAAGACATCCCTATTGAAGAATTTTCATGAAGATATAACAAAAGATGCGATTTTGCACGCAATCATAAAAAAATATAGTTCGTATTCCATTAAATTTTACGAGAATTACATACTTCTTATACTTCTTCATATACTGAATATTTCTTCACAACTTGAATACTTCTTATAATTCTTCAAGAACGTCCCATATTTATTATACTTCTTAAATGGATACTTCATTTTGTGAAGGTTAAAGTACTTATTATATTTCTTCATAGATTGAATAATTCTTAAACTTCTTCAGACATTGGATAATCCTTTACGGATTGAATACTTCTAATACTTCTTCAAAGATATTTTATACTTCTTAAGGATATTTCATAAGAATCTATTTTTATATTTCAAAGAGAGGATTTCTTATTCACAATCGCAACAAACAGAAGCTTCGTAGGTTAAATTGGAGCAGATGTTCTAAAACTTCCAACAATGTTTAATCATCTGAAAAGCAATAATAGGGGGAAAGGAGATACTAAGCTAAGTATTTAAGTTATATTATTTTTCTTCATATGATCAAATGATGAAAAGAAGGAAAGCATTCAATTTAAGAAAGGCCAAATCATCTTCACAAAATATCAAATGTACTTCTTAAAAGAACAAAAAAAGAATTGTTTGCAAAAAGAACCAACAAAGTAGCTAAGAGAAAAAATTCAAAAGAAAGGAAAACAAGAGAATCAATGATAATTTGAGAAAAAATATTATTATGCTTCATCAACACTCTGTGCTGGGTCTTTAAGATGAGCATGGTCATTAGCAGCATTCGACTTTTGCGAAATATCATCCTTTGTAGAGTCTGCAACAGGAACATCTCTTTGAGGAACAGATTCCTTTTCACCATCAAATCCTTCATCATCACTCTCATAATCAAAATCACTATCAGGATCACGAACAACTTCATCATCGATATTTTCCGAGGAGTAATCTTCACAGAGCCAAGGATCTTGATAAGAGAATGTTATTCACAAAGACTTGAGCTTTCAGATGACTTTCACGAAGTATAGCTTTCTGATGGTTGGTATCTTCGATATCTTTGGAATAAGCAAGATAGTTGAATCTCTGAGTAGCACGATCACGAGAGTTGATTAAGCAAGTAGAAAGCAAAGCATTTTTTCTTACGAAGCTCAGAACAGGAGGCTTCTAATCCAGACTTAGCATTGCGAAGGTTGTTCTCAGATTCTGCGAGTAAAACAAAATTTAAAGGGTCAAAATTGCGAATATAACAAAATTTAAAGATACATCAGAGGCAGTCAAATTTTAATGACTACCTTCTCTTTGAGAAATAAGAGATTGAGCTAAAGATAGACAACAATTCTTCATTTGATCCATCGCACTATCAAAACCATCACCAACTAATCCTTTAAGTCTAGATTGAAGCTTCTGATCTTTAGAAAGAAGATATTTTTTATCCTTCGCAAGTTTGGTATTAAGACTTTTTAGTTCAGAATAATCTTCTTCAAGTTGATTCTTCTTAGTACTTAAGATTATATTCTTATTAATAAGGGACTTCTTCTCAATGGAAAAAGAGCTTGTCTCTGCATCTGAAGACTTCTTTAATTCCTCAAGTTCACCTTTTAACAAAGAAAGAATATTTTCTTGATCGCAACATTTATTCTGAAGAATATCTAATTTTTGCGAAGAAACGATCATTGTATTCAAATATGAGCATTTCTCTTCTGATAAGGTTTTGTTCTCTTCTAATAAGGTTTCTACTCTCAAAACGGCTTTAGTTAAATAAGAAGTAAGTTGAGATATGTCATCATTCAAAAAATTTGATCATAATCAATTGGGTATTCTCTTGAAAAAGGGCATCAAAATTATCAAGAGCACACGAATAAAGATTAGATAAATGGGAGAATTGGTTCAAGAGGCTTTCATGCTTGGCTTGATATTCTGTTGCATCTGATTCATGGCGAAGTACCAATCTTCTACATTTTTGGATGGATTCTATAAAGGGGAATGGGTTTTAATGGGTGATTCAAACATATGAAGAACAAAAGTAAACAAAAGGGGAAAATATGAAGATAGTAATTATACCTTTCAATTCATCATTCCTTTTGCGAAGGATCGCACAATCAAGAGAATCATTCTGAAGCTGATAATTCTCTTTGCGGAGATTCTCACATTCTGCTCTTGAAGACTTCAGAGATTGGTGAAGCAATTCAACTTCTTTTTCCAAGGATTGGCGTGAAGTAGAAATATCAGGATTGATGAAACTATTTAGTGCTTCGCAAAACTCATATTGCGAACGAACATTAGTAGACTTCGCAGTATTATTCAAAACCTCAAATAAAATTCGAAAAGTTGAGTAAATTCCATCTCGAATTTCTTGAGGAAGAGGAGAAGAATTTGAAGGAATAAGAGCAAGTTGTAAATTGTCTGGAGCAATAGCACTCAAAGGATTAGGAGTCAAGATAGGCTTTTCATGAGAAGATGTTGAAGAAGTATTTTGCGAGGGTTGATATTGAAGAAGTGTTGATAAATTGACATTGGTGGGAGATTGAAAACTGGGTAATGGAGTAGAGGCAGGAGTCTGCGAAGAAGTATTTTCATGAGGAGGAGAGGGAAATTCCTTATCCATCTCAGGAAGGAAGTCATCAATTGAAATTATTGGTGTAGGTTTAATCACTCGAGATCTCTTGTTAGGATTGGGTTTTTCACCAGCCTACGAATCAAAATGTAGATTAAAAACTGAGACAACAATATATTGTTCAAAAAAGAAGACAGAGTATTTTAACTACCTTTTGATTCTCGGATTTTCTTCTACGAAGATTAGGGCTTGAATTTTAGGTGGAGATTTCACCGAGGAATAGTTTTTTGCTGAAATAAACCAAAATCAAACAATAAATTATACAAAAATCAAAGAGGAAAACAAGTGAAAAACATGAAGATAGAAGAAAATTACCTTGGAGAACTCATGATGATATGAACAGGAGGAGAAAATGGTAAAAATAGTGTGATAAGAAGACAAAATTGCAGAAGTAAAAAGAGAAAATAAGAAGAAGAAAAGGAAGAGAGTATAAAAGAGTTTATATAAGGGAATAACTAGAAAAGGACGGTTACAAAAGACGTGTCCAAATTCTAAAAGACTAAGTAACGGTTATGTTCTCACGATCATTTCTTATTCGCATAATTGACATGAGAAGAGGCAAGATGTAGGTACCGAATATCACAAGGCATTAACTTACGAACATCGTGAAAAATATAAGAGGAAAGAGTTACAAAAAAATATGAAGATAGAGGAAGCACAGGGAAGTATGATGATTTGTGAATATGGAATAATCGTATGAAGATGTGTTGCGATACTTCGCAACACATATACAGCTGTACAAAGTTCATTATAAATAGGAGTTCAAATGTAAAATTCGGGAGGTTCTTTTAGTGAGTATTAGAAATTATCTTAGGAAAGAGAATAGAAAAAGTTGTAACTATTCTAGTTCCATTTAGATACTTCTTTGTAATCAATTGGGAGAATTAATGAAAAAGTTGTCATTCAACATCAAGAACTTCTCAAGTTTTACTAATTCTACTGAGGGTGTAGTTGTAGGTTATTCTGCAACTACAGGGATACTGAAGAAACTGGGTGAACTATAGGTTTAGTTGCTTGGTCTCAACTAGACGAAGTTGGTGTGATTTTGTATAGCGGCTTAATTCTGAGAGTATTCAATTCTGGACTAGGTCCCGGGGTTTTTCTACATTTGCGATTTCGTCGTTAAAAAAATCTTGCTGTGACATTTACTTTTGTTTTCCGTAATTATAATTGTTGCTATTATAATTTAAAGTAATAAATTACATAAACATAACTCTATATTACTTGATAGTGATCCTATAGAGTTTGGTTAAGTCCGAACCTATTATCAAGTAATTATACTTTGATTGTTGTATTGTATCGATCTCGTATCCACAGACGATCACACAAAGTGTGAATACCGATTCATTATATTGTCTCGACATAATCCATAGATAATCACTTTCGGTAAGAGGACTTATAGGTGGAAACGTTTTAGATTGAGGTCTATTTGGGTACCCTCGTCTTTTTAATTGGTATCATAGCAGGAAAACACGAAAAGATCTAACAATCTGTGTTTGGTGCGATCCAACCTATAAGAAATTAACCTTATGAATGATTCAGTTAACGTACCACCAAGATTAGATAAGACAAATTACTCATTTTGGATATCTGCCATGAGAACATTTCTTTAATCCCGAGATTTTAATACTTGCCTATTAATCGAAGACGGATACCATCGTCCGAAAGAAGAATATTCTGAAAAAGAGTTTAAACGCTTAGCATTTTACACTTATGAAGAAAGAACTCTTGGAAAGTAGAATTCTGATGGATTAGATGCCATAATACATGCAGTAAGTCACAATATTCTATATCATGTTCTGTCATGTGAAACTTCTAAGGAAGCATGGGATATTCTTGAGATTTTATTTGAAGGGAATGATTCTGAAAGAGAAACACGACTTCTATCTCTTTTTTCTGAATGGGAATACCTTAAAATGAATGATAACGATACCTTCAAGGAGTTTAACTTTAAACTTTCTGAGATCATCAATGCCTCTTTCTTTCTTGGAAGGGTTATACCTGAAAAGCAAATAGTATACAAAATTCTCAGATCGTTACCATCCAGATACGAGTCTAAGAAACATGCAATAATAGAATCCAAAGATCTTTCTATACTTTCTCGAAGATCTTTTGTAGGAAAATTAAAGATCTTTGACAAAGAAACTCTGATGAAGAATCCAAATATTGGTTATGAGTCTCAACCAATTCAAGTCAATCTTTGAAAGAAGTTTGTTTAAATAAGTCTGAGAAACGTTATCAAGAGGATGAAATACTTGTTGAAAATGAGCTTGACTCAAAAATTGAACTCTTAACACAACGGATTAAGGATGCATTATTGAAAAATAATTCCAATCCTAATATATTATCTTTTGTCATAAAAAGGATAATGAAGAACTCTAGTGTTTCAAATGTTGTAAAACCGGACATATGGAAAAGCAGTGTTCCAGCAGAAAAGCTCAGAAGTGCTACAAAGCATACATCTCTACTCTAGATAATATTCTGGAGGACAAACCCTGTGAAGGAATACCTAGCTGTAATGCACTTCTTGCAAAATCTAACATTGATATACCTTATGAGTCTGATCAACTCCTCTGTTTAGAAAAACTTGAGTTGGGAATCAAAGAAAATCAAAGTTTAAGTCTAGAAACTTTGATTTTTTTTGAAAATCCTGTCAGATAAAACTCAAGTGGTAAAATCTGAGTAAGAAACAATGGTTAACAAACCAAAAGGGTCAGAGAGTAAATCTTCTAGTAATATGTTAAACTCTTTATGTGAAGAAGATAATCACACTGCAGTGTTCCATGGAAGTATCCAACAAAACAAGTTCATCAAAGCTCTTCGCAAGGGCATAAAGATTTTGAAGGCATATGAGTTTATAAGATCTAAAAAAGGAAATGCAGACTCTTGCATTAACAAGAGAAAGAAAGAACATAAAGAAACACAACCTACTGTGTTTATAAATTATCCTAGGGATGTCTTTATTGGCTATGGTGAGTTTAATACTCACCTCAACACACATTGATTGTGTTGAAAGATGCGTCCTCACTTGTTGCCCAAAATTTTGTATGTGAGGAGGCATAAATATGGGCAGTATGTACATATCTGTTCCATAATTGTATTCTTAATCGATATCTTTTACCTTTGGGAAAAATATATTCGGTTTCCATAAACCAAATTATATCATCCCATGATTTTCTCCAATTCTTGTATTGGATCGATCACATAGTTCTTGGAAGTCAGATGCACTAATTATAAACTTGTTTGGAAGTGTGGTATAATCGGTTCCAAGATTGTAAATATGAAAGAGGATTTACAAAGAAATAAAATGTCGACATACTTTGAACATGTTCAGTAACTCTTATCTTTTATTGTTCAATGATATTCCTTAATAACTCAAGGAGACCCCGGACCAAAATAAGTTTAGAATCTTTTAGTTAAGGTTGTTAATCTTTTAAATACCAACAATTAAAATGCGTATCTCTGGAAAATAAAAATTGGTAATGTGAATTTACTAATTGGAGATTTTCTAATAGGATTTCGGTTAAATTTGGAATGAGTATTTTCAGGAATTATGAAAACCGATTTTGGAAAGATTGCATATTTTAAGAATATTTCGGTTTTGGAAATTCCTTGGTGTCCAAACCTCCTTGGTCTATAAATACCCAAGTTTGCATTTCGAGCAAACTATCTTAAGAGATAGAAAAACTACCTTGTTGTGTTGTTACTGGTGGAGTCGTCTATTCGGAGAGGAAAGTACCCTAATTAGGCGAAATCTCTTACGACCGCTCTTTTAAAGACTTCTTTGGGATCAAGAAGATCTACGAGTACCATTGGTGGGAAACTAGATAATTGCAGTATCATTAGTTTTCGATTTGATTTAATTGAATAACGGTTGTTGAATATTGATTGCACCTAGTTTGTTTATTCTTGAGAATCTTCTCTTCTGATATAAGATTCACTCAAAGTAGATTGAAGTGTCGACGGGATCTTTAGAACTGTTTGTAGATCTAAAGACGTCTTATGATAATCCATTGTTAATAGACTATGTTATGTGCGTGATTGATCACAAGAGATTCAAGTTATGGTGTGCAGGTGTTTCACTACACCATTTTTAACGATTTGTAACGGCATAGTTCAGTTGCAAAGAGGGGTTGCAACAATTTCAATCTGTTACGAAAGTCGATGTTGCAAATTTTCGCAACGGCTCATAAGCAGTTGCAAATTTTTGGTCGCAACAGTTTCAAACTGTTCCAACATAAATTTGTCGCAACAGTTTCAAATAGTTACGAAATTAGGAGGTCGCAACAGTGTCAAACACTTACGAAATTAGGAGGTCGCAACTGTAAAAATTTTGCAACATAAAAAAAAAGTGGTTTTGACCGGTCAGTACCAGGTCAAGTTTAGTGTTTTCTATAGCAAAATCATCTTAAAGCAGAGTTCCCCTGCAAGTACTGAAATTCCCTGAAATGCTTCAGCTTTTAGATGCAAAACAAACATGCACCAATTTCTACACCACACAATTGTTTATTATTGAACAAAGAAATCTTCCAATTCAAAAAGAGAAGGCACACATGGGTTTACTCTTCAGTTTATAAGGAATGAGAAAGGATGTAACTAATAGTTATTTCATAATTTTTTTTGCTTTCAAATAATGACAACTAACATCCAAATAAAGAAATCTCAGTAGAGAAACATACAGGTCAGCAGAGAGGGAGTGTTATAGTCCAGTTTCTAGCTGACATTCCCTACTAACTCCCAACTATACAAAGGAATCATCCATACTTTATCAATCTGAGATTCCCTTCCAACTACTTGTAGCCTTCAAGGACCACAAAGCTTTCAGCTTCTTGTACACCTTCCGCAGTATGTTCCTTTTCCAATTCCTGGAAAACAATTCAAAAAGATAGTCAATGCTAAATTAACAAACCAAATGAGAGCATTACATCTGAAACAGATGCATCAACCTTGTTTTTGTCAACAACAACGAAACCCATTTTTTGAGAATGATGCACAATAACACCAGTTCCGAAAAAGTGTTATGAGTGCACCCGATCTATAAAGTGACCAACACAAATATGCAAAAATAGGGAACCATTATTTGATAAAGTGAGATTCAGTAGTCACTTTGTTTCTGAATACTAATCAACAAATGTCCATCTAGTGACTTTATTAGTTAAATTCTCGCATGCTCAAAAGATTAGGTTAGAGACCAAAAAAAATTGCTTAGTCAAGTGGTGTACAAACACGCATCATTGTGTAACTATGTTAGAGAATTACTCGGTTGAACCCACCAAGCATTGGTATGTCAAGTTTGGTTGTCATATTTTAGTGAAGCAAAACTCATTTAAGAGTCGCTTGATTTAAATGTACTAGAGTCAACTTCGTATAGGTTAGCTTGAAAGTATTAGGATGAGACATTACAAGTATTGCGGAGACTTGAAGAAGTGAAGAAGAACGGAGCTACAACGACAACATAATCCTTCCACTTGAGGTTAGTGATATTTGACTTGAACTGTTTCATTCCCTAACGTATCTTTCAAGTTGTGCATATTGAAAACATAAAACTGTGAAGCATGAACACTCTAGATAAACATAGTATTAAGGAAATACAATATGAAGTTTCTTGCTTAACCATTAAACTTTGTATATAAGACATCGACATAATCGTATGAATTCTATTGTGAATATGTATGGGTATGAGGTGATGATTTCATCCTATGGAACAATGTTTACATGTGTTCTAAGGAAGCAAGTTCATGATATGTGTTGTGAACCGAAAAGGAAATCGCCAGGCGTTATTGGGATTGTTCTTCATTGCATATCTTATGAACGACCAATATGTGTGAATTAGTATAACCGCTCAAGACTTGTTTGTGTTCTTGATAGAACTATTCACATGAGGCCTAACTTATGTATTGGTATGACTTTTATTAGTGAAACCGATCTTAAGTAATCACCTGGGGTATGATCGGGTTGTGTATGTCTGAACTTATTATTGGGAAGAGGGGAACCGATCCTAGTAAGAGGTGCAGTGCATCACAAGGGGAACCGATCCTTGTATGAGGTGCAACAAGGTTTATGGAAGAAAGGGGAACCGATCCTATGAACATGTGCAATAATTTTTTGGGAAGGGGGAACCGATCCTATGGACGTGTGAAGTGCATACAATTTAGATACCAAATATATGTGGGAAACCGATCCTAGTACCTAGTCAGCCATATCTTTGGTAAGCTAGTGTAACTATGCATAGTACTCACATGAAGGTAGAACCGAAACTTTTTTTGGTAGAACCGTAAACCTATGAGTTGTGATTGAGTTAAACTTGATCAATCACATAGTTCTTGAAAGTCAGATGAACCAATTCTAAACTTGTTTGGAAGTGTGGTAAATCGGTTTCAAGTGAGCAAGCATGGTAAATACTTGCAAGAGTAAGATGTCGTCACTCTTTGAACACAGTGCATTAATGCTTATTCTATTTTGTTCAAAGATATTCCTTAAAGGCTAAGAAGGAAGTAAATCCCAAGATCGAATTTAAATAAGTTAAGAATCTTTTTAATTAAGGGGTTTTAATTATATATGGAAAATAAGAATTAGTAATGTGTATTTGCTAATTAAATATTTTCCAAGGAGATTTTGATCATTACTTTTGGACAGTGCATTCATAGGAATTATGAAAACCGAATTTGGTGGAGTAATGAAAATATATTGAGAATATTTTCAGTTTTGGAAATTCCTTGGTGTCCAAACTTCCTTGTCTATAAATACTTTGATATTGCATTTCTAGCAAACTAATCCTGTGTAACTGTAGGATCAGAATATCACAGCAAGAACATTCTTTCGAAGTTTTCACAAAAGACACTGGTGAGCATCGCAGAAAAGATTAAAAGAACGACGCAACAAATAACGATGGTAGAAACACGAAGGAAACATAAAGATCATGCGAAGATGTAGAATGTTTGCTAGATTAACATTATTACACTCGCAAAGATATCGCAAGTTAAATCCGAAATTAAGGGATAGCTTAGCTGTCCGTGAGCTGTCATCCATTATGTAATACCCTATATATATGGGATGAGTAAACTTGAGAAAGAGAGATAACTTTTGAAGTGCTAAGAAAGTTTTTAGGAGAGAGAAAATTCTAAACAGAGTGATTGAATTTTAATTTTATTTTTCCTTTGTAATTTTCTAAGTGTCAATTAATGAAAATCGTTGTTCCTGATTAAGTATTCATAGATCGATTGTACAAATTTTTTTGAGGGGTGTAGTGTGGGATTTCCTGCTACTACATTTTGGCGCCTGAAAAAGGGAGGAATTGATGATTGTTTGAAGAAAAAGGTGAAAATTAATATTGTGATTGGAAGGAATTCGGGATAATTAGTGGAGGATTTTACGCAATTTTCAATAGATCACTAAGATTAATGGCTAGAAGAAGAAGAAATACATCAGAACCACCAACAACCGTAAGGAAGAGTAAAAGGCTTGCAGGTGGAGAAACAAATGAAATGGGAGAATCTTCAAGGATAAGAACAAGAATAAATAGAACAAGGAATAAAGGAGAAAATCAGATTCAACAGCCAAATCAACAAACACTAATGCAAGAAAGAGCTGTGGATTATGATAGAGTAAGCGTGCATACTTGACGATCAAATTCAATGGAAGAACCAGAAGATCGACAATTAAGAGATGAAAGACGAAAGGGAAGAAATCAAGAAGTAAATGGAGGATTAATACATGGAGATGGCGCAAATGAAACATTAGATACATTAAGACAAAGAGAACAGGACGAAAGAAGGATGTAGGCGGAAGAATGCGCGAATCTAACAAGACAAAATCACGAGTTAAGAATGGAGAATTTGAGATTACAAAGTAGGAGATCAAGAAGTACTGCTAGATCAAGTTCAAGATCATTCAGAGAAGAATCAAGGCAAAATTCCCCTATGAGAAATGTCTTTGAAAATATTCGAGAGGAAATCCGAATGAAGAGCAGCGTTATGGAGAGGAAGAGATGATAAATGATCGCTACATTCCACGCGGTGAAACTTTGGATGGTAGACATAATAATAGAAATCAAGAGGGTGGAAATAACCAATATGGTGAAGAAAATCGAGAAGAAGGTAGAAGAATATTATATGAGCGAGAAACACAAAGAAATCAAAGAATAATTGAGGATGAAATTGAGAGACATTATGTTAAACAAGCGCGTTTAGCTTGCGAAAGAGAAAGATTAGGAGCAGAAGTGGAAGAACAAGAACTTCAAGAAGCAATACGTCAGAATAATCATGACAATCAAGAAAGGAGACGTGCGCGAAATTGCAACAACGCTAATATCAATGAGGAGTATGATAGAATACAAAGGAGAATAGAAAGACAATGAAGAGAAATGGTGAGAAATGAAGAAAATCACAGAGAAAAAAATGGAAGGCGTAATCAGTTGCGAATTCAAGAAGAAGGTGAAGAAGAAAATCGCAGGAGAAGGCAGAATGAAGATGCTGAAGAAGAAGCACAAAATCTCGCAGGACAAGAAAGACATGAACGCAGGAGAAGGTAAGCTACATTGAAAAGACCAATGGAGCAAAATTCAGCTGGGAATGAACAAATATTAAGAGAATTAGCAGAAATGAGGGGATTTCTAAATAACATAAGAGAAAGAGGCAGAAGCCAAATTGATGAAGCCATTTAGGAAGCTGCGAGAACTCCATTTACTAAAGAAGTACAATTAGGAGGAATACCCCCAAAATGCAATTTACCAACGTTAACCAGTATCTTTGATGGGACCACTTGTGCTGTTCAGCATGTCAAAGCTTAAGTTAGGTGTATGCTGCAGTGGGAAAACCATGATGATGTATTGTGCAAATATTTCGCATCCAGTTTAACTGGCGAGGCTCTAAAATGGTTCGAAGGTGTACCTAAAAACACTATAACTTTTCTCGATCATTTACAAGCTACATTTTTGGGAGCATATATAAGTAACAATTCTTCGCGGCCCTATATTGAAGATATATTTGGGTTAAAACAGAGGATTGTCGATAGTTTGAAACACCTAACCATAAGATGGAAGACAATGTGAAGTGACATGGATGGAAGAGTAGATGAGAGATACCTCATTCTGTCCTTCATTAATTCTATGTTCGCAACCAACCTGTTATATATACAAATTTTTAGAATCAAAAATACGATCACTATGACAGAGCTGCGAGAATTGCAGGAAGAATATATTGTGTTGGAGGAGAAATAAAATGAGATGGAGTCATATCCTATTGCGAACACTAGTTCAGCTGCAGCGAGTGCAAGCTTACTTCCCAAGCAGATAAATACAGTAGCGAGCACCTCGCAGGTAAAACAAGAGAATAGTGTGGATGATGGTCAACAAAAATTAGTTTCTATGGGAAGTCGAGATCAAGAAGAATTTCAAAGAGAGAGAAACTTTTATCGTGGGGGAAATAATAAAATTCAGAGACTTGATCAACCACAAGAGACTTATGGTGGACAGAGACAAAGTTATCAAAGAGGGCAGGGAAATCAGAAGATGATATGGTAAGAAATCAAAATGCCACCTTTGAATGCAAGTGTAGAAAATTTTTGGGAAGCCATAATCTTAATGGAAAATATACAAGAACCCTGGAACAAGGGAAAAGAGCCACACCCAAATAACCGAAGTCAAGAATTTTGATCTTATCATCATTTTCATGGCCACTCAAAAAATGAATGCAGGAATATAAAGAAGATCATTTTAACGATGATATATCAGGGAAGATTAAACCATTTTCTAATAGGTCACCCGCAATATCATCCATTACCACCTCCACCAGAAATTCGCAGAGTAAATACAACACAAGGAGGAGAAACATTTGTGATAGAAGTTGGAGCAAAGGAAAAAAAATTGTTCTATAACTCCATTATACATTTATTTAAGACTATCGAAGACTTCCATGATAATTTTTTAAGCCTAGTGTTTGCGAGAGATGTTGATGGGAAATAAATCATGAACATTGCGAAAGCCTCGCTGCTTAAAGAGTGTCAAAAACATATTATTTCTTTCACTGCACAAGAATTACCTGAGCCTGGAGAAATGCATGATCAACCAATGGTTGTGAGATTATAAATAAATCCAAAACAAAAAGAAGAGGAAGATGAAGATGAAGCTAAATCTGAAAATGATGAAAATGAAGATTCATGGGCAATTAGTAGAGTATTGATTGATACAGGTAGTTCTATGGATATTTTATTTTATCACACCTATAAGACCATGGGAGGGAGAGACGAGGATCTAATACCCTCAACGTACAAGATATATGGTTTCAATGGTACCGCCAATAAACCAAAGGGAGAAATCACAATGAGAATCCCATTAAAGAGATTAAAATCTAAAGTCTTATTCTCTATAGTGGATGTGGAGTCACCCTACAACGCCTTAATTGGTAGACCTTGGTTACATGGGATTCTAGGTGTGGCATCCGCTTACCATCAGTGCATTAAGTTTCCACATCCAAATGGTGTTGGGGTCATAAAAGGAGATTGGAGTGAAAGCAGAAAGTGTTATGAGATTGATATAAAATCTTGTGAAGATAGAGCTGCGAAGCATAGCAATTGGAAGCACAACATAAAGCAAAGACAAAGATATGACAGATTAATGGTGGATTACATAGAGTTGCGAGAAGAAGAAAATATGAGAAATAATGAACATAGTATCTAGTGAATGTCTCGAAAGGGCAACATAGCAAAGCACAACAAAATCCCAAGGGCAGAATAAAGTAAAGGTAAAAGATTTCATATTAGGATGCTGAAATTATATTGAAAGATATGTATGAACAATGTGATTCACAGATTGTTGCTTAATGAAAAATATGAGATTATGAAATTACACCAGCATTGAAACAAGAATATGTAAAAATATCGCAAGAAACGCGAAGAGAAATTCGCAAAATGGGACGAACCTTTATGGTGTATACTCTAGTTCGCGAATAAAATTTCGCAAGAGGCAAATGTAAGACCTAAAGTACATCATTTAAGGAGGTATATGATTGCATGTCTCAAAGATAAGTTTATACCGCTATTGGAACTTGAGTCATGGAGATGTGGGGCTCAAGAAAGCCTATCCGGGAGAGATACCTTGGATTTCCAACTATATATAAGGTTATACCCTGGTTGGATGACCGAGGGTCTCTTCTAAGGAGTGCAGAATATGATCAAGGCATCGCGGTACACGGTTGAGTCAAGAGTGTCTGGGGCGGATGAACCTACCCTATCCATTCTTGGCAAGTCTTGACTATGATGCACTCGGCCTAAAGAAAACCCCAATTAGGGTGCAGTCTCGTAACTATAACCCATATAGGAAAAAAGGATAAGAGGCTGCGAAAAACAACTGGTTTTTAGTAAATCCGCATGGGAGGATCTAGTCTTGTATGGCCGATGTACGCCTCCTTGAAGGGGCAACCATGAGGAAGATAAGGGTGGCACCCTCCATTAGGGAGCTGATAAGTGTCTTAAGACGCAAATACCATGAGGATTTATTTTCGCAAGAAAATTTAGGCTTGTCGTATTTGTGCAACAAATATCAAAAGAGGCAAAAATCCAAGAGAAAATATAAGATGAGATCAATGGGTCATTGCATGAAAATGTAAAGACATCCTGCGATTTCATCACAAGACGACAATGTCATGGGGCTTTATTTTCGCTAGAAAATTTAGGCCTTTCATATTGTCGCAGCAAATGAATACAAAAAGATAAGGAAAGATCAATGGGTTTTTGCATGAAAGAGTGGCTAAATAAGACCTTTACTTAGGAAGGCAAAATAAGACCACATAAGAAAATTGCGAGATTGTGCAATATTCACTTTACAAATTGCTTAATCTCTCATTTGGATACAAAAAACAGAGTCAAATATGGGAATATATGATTAATTTTTATCATGAGAAAGTATTTTTTGAATTTGCATGATAGATTTACGCAGATTTATACATAGAATGAAAAAATTAATTATGTATTGATTGATTATATCGCAAGAAAGAGTTATTGGTAGGCTCGGAAAGATACCTACTATTGTGTATACTGCAAGTGCACAGTGTCGACAAGCAACACAGGGCAAGCACAGGTCGAACCACAGAGACTTGGAGAGTGTAGAAGTTGATTCTAAATCCTGATTCAGAGAGTAACCAAAAGGGGTTTGATTTTGTCGATCTGACGATATGATTTTCAAGTGACTTAAATAATAAAAGTAAAATATGCAAATAACAAGATATGTAAACAATGATAATATGGATACTAGGGTATTCAAATCCACCAATAACCTATGATATGCATTCAACTTGTAATATTATTCTTGTCCTTATAGTAGATTCAAGTCTCATTAGTATAACTAAGGTGTTTCTCCAATGGATAATTTAATCACAACTAAAGTATTTCTCCAAAGCATTAATTGTCTAATTAAGCACAACTAATCTAAAGATCAATATTTGGTTAAGCATGAGTTGTAGCATAATCAACATAGAGATATTCTAACTACAATGGATACATGGCATACATTGTGAGAGCAAGATGTTGAAAAACTTGGATTAAATTATATCTTTAAACAATTCTAAACTTTCAAGAACAAGATACAAGATATGAATACATACCAATGAGATTAGGGCTTCATCTAAACCCTAGTAAATGAAACTAGAACATGAAGAACATTACAACAAAACTTAAATTTGATAAACTAACATGAACAAGCTATTCTTGGATGATTTTTCAACACAACAACCCTCTCTATTTATACACAAAATTCCCTCAAGCACTTGGATCCGAATTTTGGCACTCATCCACTCAACAAAACATGTTTTCTTAATTGATGGAATATATTTGGTTGTGGGAAACAAATTGGGAGTTTGAGTGAGAGAATGATTGAGGTGGATGTTTTGGAAAGAATCAATGGGGTTAGTGGATGTTTTGGAAAGAATCCAATGGGGTTAGGTGGATGTTTTGGAAAGAATCCAATGGGGTGAGGTGGATGTTTTGGAAAGAATACAATGGGGGTGAGGTGGAAATGGATTTGGGTCTTGGGTTTTGGATCATGGGTTTTGGATCATGGGTTGTTTAATCCCATGAATTTGTAAACAAGTTGCCACTGATCTGTGAGCGAGGTTGCAACGCTTCAACTTTCTTCTCTTTTGTCTTCTTAATTTTCCAAGCTTTATTTAGTACTTAAAAACACAAAATTAATTAATACAAATATTTATTCTTGAAAATGGTAAAAATGCCGAATTTGGGATAATATATGACTTTGAAGCGAAAGATGAGTTAAATGCCAATGAAAAGGTGTATGAATATGCAATATTTGGCACTCATCAAATACCCCAAACCTGAATTTTACTTGTCCTCAAGTGAAACAGAAATCAAATCTAACTATACCACTGCTGCTGGTCTCTCGAATGCATTTAGCGTATGCACTAAGCCTTTAAACCCTAGGTGTCCCTAGTGGACGAGTTGTAGTCTCGTGAGGGCCTACCAAAGAAGTACCCACAAACCCTTCTCCAATATCAGAGCATCCATAGAAATGTCTTTGTCTTCGGTCTTCAACTGTAGATGATGAACTTAGGAATTTCGTAGAACCTTGATAATTTGTAACCATTTTTTTTAAGACCCGCTACACAGCTGATCATCATATTTTTTTAGTGACCATTACTGGGTGATCATCAGATACCAAACACAAGACCCGCTACACAACTGGTCATCATACAAAAAATTTGATTTTTGATTTATTTATTTTTTAATAAAAGACTAAAAAAATCTATATGCAAAACATTACAAAAAATCCTACAAAAGACCATACACAAATTGGTCATAGAAAAGAAAAAAAATGCAAAAGACTACAAAGGATCCTACAAAAGACCATTACACACCGTCATAAAAAAATGCAAAAGACTACAAAGGAAAAAAAAAATACAAAAGACCCGCTCCACAGCTGGTCATCCTAAAAACAACAACAAATAAAATGCAAAAGACTAAAAAAAAAATCCTACAAAAGACCCGCTACACAACTGGTCATCAGAAAATTTTTGATTTTTTTTTTTTTTTTAATAAAAGACTAATTTGATTTTTTTTTTAATAAAATACTAAAAACTCTATATGCAAAACACACCCCCAAACCTAAATCTAACATTGTCCTCAATGTTTCAAAAGATGATAAGAACACATATCAAGAGAACAAGGTAGAGAAGATTTAAAGGAAAGAGATTACCCGATCGAAAGGGTGGTGCTAACCATAATTGAATGAATGCTTTGAAAGCAAATAATATGAGCGCAAGACAAAAAGTTTGGTTAGCTTTAAAATATATCAACAAGATTCAAAATTTTACCTACTAGATTATACAATGATGACTCACCATGTACCAACAATCTAAAAAGTTGAGGATCAACCCAAAAGACGTAGTCGGAAACATCAACAGCCTTACACAATTATAACGGGACAGCAATGCAAGTGAGACTGCATATGTGAATGAGTTACCCCAAACCTAGATTTTTCAATAGATATATTTTTGGGTACAAAATCTAACAATTTCAGGGGTGCACCATGCACAAGATCTAGTTCAAAGTGGATTTTGTCAGGGATGGATGGAGAGACATGAGTGAACTCTAATTGTGGCTCATCAAAGGTATTATATTTAACTGCAAAATAGTCCAAGAGGACTTGAGAGGCACACATTTCCAATCCTAGATTAGTTACTCTTAGAAAAGTAGGTTTAACAATAACTTTACAAACCAAATCTAGGTTGGGTGCAAGATTACCAGTTTGTGACATGGGCAGGGAGGTAGGCACATCATTATTAGGCACATCTATAACTCTAAATCATTTGCCAGTGTCAAGTGACATGCTCACATTCATAGAACAATCCATCAAGACCCAAATAAGTATCATGCTCATCCAAAGTTTTATTCTCATGCATAGACAAATCCAAAGATACATCACAATGTTGTGACCTAGGTAGAGAATCGACACGTCAATTATATTTTGATGCATAAGATCATTAGTGTCGACGGAGATTCAAAATTACCTATGTCAGACACAAGTACAACATCATGCTCATGCTCATAAAACAAATCAATAAGCCCCAGTTCACAATCATCCCTAGAACTTCAGTTTCATGCATAGAATATCACAAGAAACTTCACATTGTGACTTAGCAGAGAATCGACACATTAAAGTTATTTCCATGCATAGTTTCATTGGTGTCTCTGAAGATTCAACATTTTCTAAGTCACAAACAAGTTGTGTAGCATGCTCTCTTTCACAGATAACTGCACATGCTCAAGATTAGTAACCACATCACATGTATATGGAACATTAGAAGAAACATCATTCATTAAGGTCGAGGCAGAGAAGCCTAATGTCTGAACTCAAAGGTTAAACAATATTTTCAAAAAACATATTCTTCTAACATAACATCATCATCATCACAGAAATGCATTTCCTTATTTAAAATCGTAGTATTTCTAGTCCCTTCATTTAAAACAGGTTCATATGCAATATCAGCTACACAAGTAAGACTAGGCATACTATTTTCACATTTTATTTCATTAGGACAAACAAATATTTCATCCTGAAATTCCTCCTTTCCTACATTTTGTAAATGAATCAAATTCATTTTTAATAATGCATTAAGTTGTTCAATGGAATGAGAGTCTTCAACGGTAGGAAATTCATAATTAATGCTATATGGTTTATCATGCAATACACTCCTAGCATTATTTTGTTCGATGAGTTCGAGATTTTCCTCCACTGATTGAGAAGTACAAAATTGTTCAACTTCCCACTCGTGGTGGATGATACATGTGTGCGGGGTCATTAGGGTCTATAAAATACTGATCGCAACCTTGAAAGGTTGATTATGGTCCCAATGACTATCATCTTTGTAATCATTGGCATTTCATATTTTGGATTTTCATGATATTCTCTAGATTGCCTAAAATCATGCAAAATATAGCAATTATCAAAGCAGGATGGCCTAAGCCTCCACATAAGGTACAAGCATAGATTTCGATTGCCTAGAAGAATTATATCGTGATTCATGCATTTGCATTTCTAAAGATGCGAGTTCTAGCTTCTAACTGGTCCAAAAGTGATGATTGTGAGAGTTGGGCACTTTGTAAAGATGTTCATTTTCACACCTGTGGTGGATGATACATGTGTGAGTAGTTACTAGGTTTCATGTATTGATGCTCGGATTTGTGAAAATTTCCATAATAATCCTATAACTAGTGACATCATGGTCATTTGGAGTTTCATAATGTGAAGCATGCCCGTAAGCAAGCTCTCGATGGATTTGTTTCCATCCCCACTGCAGACCAGAATCCTGACATGATCTCTAACTAGCACTAGGCTTGTTTGCGAGATTGGGATGTACCTGCCTAAAATGAACCAATATTTATTTTTTTTTTTATTGTTTTTTTTTTTTTTTTTTTTTTTCAAGCCCGTTCTCTAATTACCTCGGGCATACATTAGAAAAACAAAATAAAGAAGAAAAATCATAAACGGAAGGGAAGTTCTATGCAATCGCAAACAAGGCTGACTCTACCACATAAAAACCTCGATTTCTAGCAAACAAAAAGCATGATGGTTCCACTTAGATTGTTTTCTAGACCAGACTTCTAATCCTTGAAATGGAATTCGTTACAATATGAGCAAACTCCTCTGGAATCAATCCGAGTTTAAGTAAATTGAATAGAGGCGAGGGAAGGCTGCAGAGCTTTGATACCCAAGGCCTCACCGCATTCCAAGGCGGCGCGATCCACGCATTCAATTTACGAAACCGTCATGAACTTGAAGTATGCTTAGAGAGTAACCAATATTTTTCTAACGACTCTCCTACTAAGCTCGCTACCTTATAGGTCTCGTTTTATTTCAAATTTTAATGCTTAGGTTCACGTTAGGTATTGTTTTCCTAAGGCGGGCAAGAAGAGAACGGTGATGAAATCCGAACCCTTATCTTGTATGGCCAGTCCTTGCCCTTTACTAGGAAAATAAAGCAGCCGTATTCAATTCCTCAACATATATGCAAACGAAGGATACAGTAACTCGCTAACAAGGGATTCGCGAGTGTTTCGACAAACTTACCCCCCCGTCTGGAACGGGGGATGAACCGTTGTTGTCGACTCGGGCCACGACTCCTATGTCATGAACGAACCCGAGGGGCCGAGGTGATATTGTAATCACCGTCCTTCTCTGCAAACAGTTGATATTTAATAATACCCTTCCGTAGGGTTTAAAAATAAAAAATAAAAATAGAATGTCCAAGTCCAAAGTCCAAAATAAAGTGCAAAAGAAAAAGAAAATTACAAGAGTAAAGGAATCCTAATACAAACTAAAAATAAATAAAATAAACTCTCTTTTTTTTTTTTTTTTTTTTTATTAAAATAAAAACTTCTTTCGCTTCCTTTCCTTCGCCTTTACAACAGCTACTCAGGCACTGTTGAGCTCAAAAGAGGTAGTTAGGGTTTGAAGTTTTAAAGCAAAAAAAATCAAATCAAATCAAAAAAAAAAAAAAGTGTAAAATCGATTGTGAATAGTATCGTTGTTACTCTGATGTGATGTGATGAACTATCGTTACTACGAAGAATGATTGAGATGAAGAACACGAAGAATGAGACGCTTCAGAACTTTCGTTCTGAAGAACAAGAAGAACGACACTGAGAATAACTGTCGTTGTTTAACAGGACACGATGAATAACTGTTGTTGAAGTGCAATCATTTTATGCGAATTACAGGCGGGTGTTTTTTTTTTTTGTTCCCTGAATATGCTACGATAAATGACTTTTGTACAGGCGTTTATCTACATTAAAATGCTACAGTTCCAGGAGACAATTTATGAACAAAGACAGGAGATGAAAAATGAACTACACCACTACCAAATTCCCAACAGCAACGCGCCAAAAACTTGGTAGGCTCGGAAAGATACCTACTATTGTGTATAAACTGCAAGTGCACAGTGTCGACAAGCAACACAAGGCAAGCACAGTCCGAACCACGAGAGACTTGGAGAGTGTAGAAGTTGATTCTAAATCCGATTCAGAGTAACCAAAAGGGTTTGATTTTGTCGATCTGACGATATGATTTTCAAGTGACTGAAATAATAAAAGTAAAATATGCAAATAACAAGATATGTAAACAATGATAATATGGATACTAGGGTATTCAAATCCACCAATAACCTATGATATGCATTCAACTTGTAATATTATTCTTGTCCTTATAGTAGATTCAAGTCTACCGTATAACTAAGGTGTTTCTCCAATGGATAATTTAATCACAACTAAAGTATTTCTCCAAAGCATTAATTGTCTAATTAAGCACAACTAATCTAAAGATCAATATTTGGTTAAGCATGAGTTGTAGCATAATCAACATAGAGATATTCTAACTACAATGGATACATGGCATACATTGTGAGAGCAAGATGTTGAAAAACTTGGATTAAATTATATCTTTAAACAATTCTAAACTTTCAAGAACAAGATACAAGATATGAATACATACCAATGAGATTAGGGCTTCATCTAAACCCTAGTAAATGAAACTAGAACATGAAGAACATTACAACAAAACTTAAATTTGATAAACTAACATGAACAAGCTATTCTTGGATGATTTTTCAACACAACAACCCTCTCTATTTATACACAAAATTCCCTCAAGCACTTGGATCCGAATTTTGGCACTCATCCACTCAACAAAACATGTTTTCTTAATTGATGGAATATATTTGGTTGTGGGAAACAAATTGGGAGTGATTGAGTGAGAGAATGGGGTGGATGTTTTGGAAAGAATCCAATGGGGGTGAGGTGGATGTTTTGGAAAGAATCCAATGGGGGTTAGGTGGATGTTTTGGAAAGAATCCAATGGGGTGAGGTGGATGTTTTGGAAAGAATCCAATGGGGGTGAGGTGGAAATGGATTTGGGTCTTGGGTTTTGGATCATGGGTTTTGGATCATGGGTTGTTTAATCCCATGAATTTGTAAACAAGTTGCCAGCGATCTTGTGGCGGGTTGCAACGCTTCCAACTTTCTTCTCTTTTGTCTTCTTAATTTTTCCAAGCTTTATTTAGTACTTAAAAACACAAAATTAATTAATACAAATATTTATTCTTGAAAATGGTAAAAATGCCGAATTTGGGATAATATATGACTTTGAAGCGCGAAAGATGAGTTAAATGCCAATGAAAAGGTGTATGAATATGCAATATTTGGCACTCATCAGTTATTCTACTAACACATGCAGGAAGGAAGAAAAATTCGCATCAAAAAGATAGGAAGATTAAAGAGTGAATATACAAGTTTTATATTCAGCAAAGCAGAACTACTTCTTGGTTGATTCATCTTCCTCTTCATCGGATTTTTCTGTATTATCAGATCCTTCATCTTCAGATTTTTATTCATCTTCATCAGCTTCACTGTCAGAAATCACTAAAGAAGGAACATTCTCCGGAACTTTTTCTTCAATACAGGTGTAATTAAAGAGAGGAATATTGTGATTATTGCAGATCGACCTGATAGTATTATTGCGATAAGAAAAAGCATCATTCTTGAAGTTGGTGATAGTTATCTTCAGTTGATTCTTCAATATTGAACACTTATCATTGCGAGAAGAAAGGGTGTTCGCGAGAATTTATTTTTCATTTTCTAATTCTTCAATTCTTTGATGGAGTCTCTTTTCAGAATCTGCGAACATATAATAATGAATCAGAAACTTGACGGAAATATATGAAATACAAAGAGTTAGTAGGAAAGAGTAGTTGACAACCTTCTCTCTCAGAAAGCAAATCTTTAATCAAGGTTGTTTGGTCAGCGTGAAGACTAACATTTACACCTAGATTACTTCTAGCATCGTCTAATACTTTCGCATCCCAAGCGAATTCATCATCATTATCTTTAAGAAGATGGGAGAGAACTTGGGTTTCCCTCTCAACAAGTTTTGAATTCTCGAAGATAAGACGATCTGTCTCAATTTGAGTTTTGAGAAGAGTCTTATGGAATTCTGCTAAAGATTGAACACCTTGTTTAGTAATACGATCATTTTCATCAATAAGCTTACTGTATTTGGATCTAGATTTACCAATATATTCTTTGGCATCAACATAAAAATGCTTATACTTATTGGCTATCCCTAAACTGGATCTGTGTTCAATCTCTAAAAGGCGAAATTTTGATCTAAGTTCAACTATGGAGAGGGAAGTAATTCCGTCATTAGAAAAACTATTCAAAGATTTATTCAGACGTTCAAGAAGGGTATCATCATCTATAGAATTGGGAATAGAACGAAGGGTCGCAGCTTCATCAGATAAACCATAAATGCCTGCATGAGTGGTTGATAAAATAAGATGAAGTAAAAGGATAAGAGGACAAAAGAAAGAGGGGAAAATTTCATACCATAAAGTTGATCGTTCGCATCTTGAAGGTTAGCAATCTTATCTTGCGAAGAGGAGAGTTAAATTCCCAATCGCTTGTTTTCCTCACGAAGGTTGGCAGATTCAAATTTTAACTGCTCGCAAAGGAAGGCTGATTTAAGATTTTTCTCAAAGTTTTCATAGTAGTAATTAAGATTTGTTCTCTCAGATTTGCGAAGATTAAATTTAAAGGTTGATGAAAATAATAAAAGAGAGAGTCACTGGGTCTAAGATTCCACCGAATTCACAACACGAGGTTCAATTATTTATTCTCAACAATTATCGCTTAGTAAATAAATAAAACATCGACTCTTGTTTTTCCAAAGTAGATCCTCAAAACATTAATTGTATCCCCTAAGAATAGATTATCTAAACAAAGCATAACCTATCTAATTGAATCACAACTAATTTTATCGAATCATAAATCAATTCAAAATAAGTCCAAAAGTCAAATAGAAAATAAAATAAATTCACCCATGTATGAAGTTCGGCTTCCTCCGTCAACCCAATGTTGGGGTTTAGCTTCTCATAACGAAAACACACTCAAAAATATAATTATTAGCTCAAATGATGTTTTATTAGAAATATAGTAGAAAATAGAGATTTGCAATGGTGCAAGACTGTTACAAAAAATTGTTAGAAAGAACGATAAATCAAAAATGCCAATGTCATTGTAGCAAATACAACGCCTCAGTCTTGTCGTTGTCGCTGTTGATAAACGACTGTTCTTTGGCATCTAAAGTTCTTCGTTCTCTCCTTTAATGGCAGCAGCAGAGACAAGCTCTGCAACTTCTTGTTCTATGCTCCGTTTCCTCCCCTAACTCTCCATGCCCGATATATTACTCCAGCACACCTTATATACCCCTTCAACACAAAAATCATCCGTCATAAATCCATATATTCTTCCATTACTCGATAATATTCTTCACGGCCATTCACGGATATTCTTCCCTGATTTATCTCCCATGAGACACTCCTTAACTCTCATGCTACAAACACGTTCCAAAGGTTTCCCAAACTCCAACTTTCACACGCAAACCTTCAATTACAGCACATACTTCCGGGAATAAACCCAAGAAGATATACCCTACGTGTTTTTCTCAAATTGATTCTCCAACCTAATTCTTTCGAATTTGACGCAATTACCTATCATGTTTAGCTGAGATAGGCCCAATCCAACTGTTTATAGTGTTTAAATCTTACTTGAACTCGTCCAACAACAGAGAAGCAATATCGGGTTTTCATATCACCTAATATTATGATTTACTCAATCGGAATCTCCAACCAATTTTAATCCAAACCGTTGAGCATACCATGCTTGTTTGGCCCTAAGGATTAATCCCAGACGAAACCACCCCTTTAATCTCGTTCAAACATGCCCAAATCACAAACCCTAAATATGCTAGTTCAAGAACAAGTTTTCCTGCCAAAACCAGTGAACATGTTTTCTTCAAATATTGACGTTCCAGCTAATTCTAGGCGAATCCAAGACCTATACCTGTAGTAACAGAATATCGCTACAACGCTATTCCCGCGATATTAACAACATTTCTGCGATAATCCCAAACGGTTCTACAAGTATTAACAACACTTTGACGAGATTGTCGCAAGATTCTTCAACAACATTTGGCAAGTGTCACAGAAGAATGATGTAACGATTAATGACTAAAGATATATGAAGAATAAGTCTGCTTCACGATGGTTATAAAGTTGGCGATAGAAATGAAGACTGAAGTTATGGCGATGAAATCGCAGAGTAGATCCGAATTAGGGGGAAATCTTAGCTGTCTTACAGTATGTAAATCCCTATATAAAGGGAACGATAGATCCATAAAGAGGATGATGTATTTTTGAGAGCTGAGAGAATTTTAAGGAGAGAGAAACTCCAGAAAGAAAGTTGTACTTCTGAGTTTTGATCTTTTTTGTAAATCTTCCTGAAAGTGAATTAATAAAAGTGTTGTTGTTCATCGAAATTATGACTTAGTTTTCATAGATTCTTGACAAGGGTGTAGTGTGGAAAATCCTGCAACTACATTTTGGCGCCCGAACCAGGGACTGGATTAACGAAAACAAGAGAAAAAGCGAAGAAGAAGATAAAAATTGTTCAAAATTAGGGAAATTATAAAGTAAATCGGCGAGAAAATTGAAGGAAGAATGATCAGAATCAAGAAGGACTGTAGAAAATTGAAAGGTGATGTAATTACAAAAGAAATGATTGATAAATTTCATGAAAATATCAAAGGAAGGATACATAAACGGGATTTTGAAGGAAGGAAGATTATGACAGTAGAGAAGATATCATCATTGAAAGATTGGGAAAAACAAGAAATCACGTTTACAGCAGCAGAAATACCAGGAGAAGATTCAAGTCATACATCCCCATTGGTGGTCACAGTGACCACTATACCAATGAGAAAGGAGAAATCGATAAAATCTGATGAAGAATGGGCTATGAATAGAACTTTAGTAGACACAGGAAGTTATATAGACGTGATATTTTATCATACCTTCAAGAAGATGGGATATAAAGATGAAGAAATATCTCATTCAACATATTATGTTCATGGCTTTGGAAAGTCTATAACAAAACCTAAAGGCGAGATAATGGTACGAATTCCACTCGGAGAAGTTGAAACACAAATATCATTATGTGTGGTAGATGTGGAATCACCGTACAATATGATACTGGGAAGACCGTGGATACACGCGATCAAGGCTATAGCTTCAACATTACATCAATGTATAAAATTTCCTATGCCTAGTGGAATTGGAGAAATTAGAGGAGATGTGAATTTCGCGATATTGTGCTACCAAATTGAAGTAAGAAATTGTGAAGAACGTCCAAAGATGCGAAAAGCTCGCAGAAAATTGAACAGAGAAACAAAGAAAGAAGAGGAATTTAAAATTTACATGATAAGAGCAAAAGAAGGAAAAGGGATACCAAGTGAAGATTCGCGAGAAGGAGATAAGTTCGCGAGAGAAATAAAAACTCCAACACCAATGGAATAACCTGAAGCTAGTTACACCACAGCAGATCCAACAAAGAAAATAAATATCGGGAGCGAGGAAGAGCCTAAAATGCTGAAAATTGGGACTAGAATGGAGGCAGATGATGAAGAAAGAACTATAAATCTTTTGCGAGAATATGCAGATATCTTCGCGTGGAACATGGATGAGATGCCATGGATAGACCCGTCGATAGCATGTCATAAATTAGAAATCAACAAAAACATAAGACCATTTAAGCAGAGAATAAGGAAGATCGCAACAACATATCATTCTCAAATAGAAGAAGAATCACATAAGATGCTCAACGCAGGAATTATAAGACAAGCAAAATATCCATAATGGATTGCAAACATGGTGGTGGTCCCAAAGAAGAACAAAGGGATAAGAATTTGCATAGATTTTACGGATCTAAACAAGGCATGTCCAAAAGATAGTTTTCTGTTGCCAGATACTCCAAAAATGGTTGAATCAGCAGCAGGAAACGCAAGAATATCATCACTGGATGGGTATAAAGGATATAATCAAATCCCTCTCGCTGAAGAAGATCAAGAACATACTGCATTTTTTGCTCCAAGATGATTATATTGTTATACGAAAATGCCATTTGGCTTACGAAATGTTGGTGCAATGTACCAAAGAATGGTAGAAAAGTTGTTTGCAAAGTGGATCCACAAAACATTAGAAGTGTATGTAGATGATATGCTGATCAAAAGCAAAGAAGCTGAGAATCATGTGCAAGATTTGAGAGAGATTTTCGATCAAATGCGGCAATTCAATATTAAAGTGAATCCTGATAAGTGTACCTTTGGAGTAACTTCATGGAAGTTTTTGGGGTATATTGTGTCAAAATAGGGAATACAAGTTGATCCAGAAAAGTTACAAGCAATTCGCGATATGCCAACTCCTGTGACGGTAAAATATGTGCAAAAACTAAATGGACTCTTAGCCTCGCTAGGAAGGTTCATTTCGCGATCTTCAGACAAGTGTAAACATTTTTTCGATATACTCAAGAAGGAAACAAAATTCAAGTGGACAGATGAATGCGAAAAAGCTTTTCAAGGAATAAAAGAACATTTGGCGAGTATATCTATATTACAGAAAACTGAACCGGGAGAAGAATTATTGATTTATCTCGCAACAACTCCATATGCGGTAAGTGCTGTGTTATTGCGAGTAGACGCAGGGGTAGAAAAACCAATTTATTATATCAGCAAAACATTTAATTCAGCCAATAGAAATTACTCAAAGATTGAGAAACTAATTCTAGCGTTGGTACACACAACTTTTAAGCTTCGAATTTACTTCCAAGCGCATAAGGTCAAAGTGTTAACGAGAGTGCCAATCGAATCGGTGATGAAGAATTCAAAAATATCAGGCGGAGTTGAGAGATGGAATGCGCAAGTAGGACACTTTGATATTCAATATGAAATTCTATCTTCACCAAAATCACAAGTTATCGCAGATTTCTTAGCTGAATTTCCTTTAGAAGACGACGAAGCTGTAGAAGAGATGATGGATATAGAAGAAGAACATGGAGACCCAAAAGAGCTATTAACAGAACCTGACAGATGGGAAATATTAGTGGATGGATCGTCAAATGGAGAAGGAAATGGGATTGGAGTTGTTTTCATTTCACCAGAAGGAGAAAAAACAAATTTTTTCATTTAGATTGGAATTTGCATCCACTAATAATGAGACAGAATATGAAGTTGTAATCCATGCATTGAAGTTTGCGATAGAAATGAAGTTGGAAAATGCTAGAATCACCAGCGATTCACAATTGGTTATTCGCTAGATAAAGGGAGAGTATACCACAAATGAACCATCTTTGAAGAAGTACAAAAAGCTTGTTGAAGAATTGTCTGCGAGAATTCCAAAAATAAAATGGAGACACATATCAAGGAAAGATAATAGACTTGCGGATGCTTTTGATTTCATATCAAGTATGATGACGAACCCACTTGCGAGATGCATAAAAATTCAAACACTTTTGCAACCAGCGATAAACAAAGAAGAAGAAGAAGTAGATGTAATGATGGTAGAATTTGGCGAGGAAGAAATAGGGAATAATATTACAAATTGGCGAGCAGATCTTCATGCTTATTTGGTGAGAGGATAAATCCCCAGAAATCGATTAGAAGCACATAAATTAAAAAGTAGAGCAACCAATTATGAACTAAGATATGGGGTATTATATCGCAGATCATTTAGTGGACCATCGCTAAGATGTTTGACGAGAGAAGAAGGACAAAAGGTGTTAAAAATGTTGCATAGTGGTGATGCTGGTAATCATAGCAGGGGTAGATCTTTAGCATATAAAACAAAGATGCAGGGTTATTATTGGCCATATATGCATGAGGATGCAAAGAAACTTTCAAGGCGTTGTGAAGATTGTCAGTGATTTGGGAAGAAGATACATGCACCAGGAGCACCATTATCATCTTCGTCAAGCGTATGGCCTTTTGGAAAATGGGGATTGGATATTTTGGGACCATTTGTGCCTGGTTCTGGACAAAGAAGATATATAATCGTTGCTACAGATTATTTCACAAAATGGGGAGAAGTTAAGGCAGTACAGCACATCCGCGATAAGGACATTTTTACGTTCATATTCGAAAATATAATTTGCAGATTTGGGATCCCAACACAGTTGATGTCTGATAATGGAAAGCAATTTGAAGGGCAGAATATCGAATTGCTTCTTAACACATTTAAGATAAAATGTGGAAAGTCAACTCCTTTATATCCACAAGCAAATGGTCAAGCTGAAGCAACTAATAATACAATCACAGACATCTTGAAAAAGAAGTTAGAAGGTTATCACAAATCATGGTGCGAGCAAGTGGATAACGCAATATGGGCATATAATACAACTAGATGAGAGGCAACTGGAATGTCACCTTTTTGTTTAACATATGGAGATAAAGCTGTCCTACCAACAGAGGTCGCTATCCCAACAACAAAAAGAGAGGCATGGGAGAAAAATCTAAGTGCTGGCATGATTTTACATGATTTAGATGAACTATAAGAAAAGAGAGAAAAAACTCTACAAAATATAGAAAATTACCAGCGAAGATTAGCTCACGAGTACAACAAAAGAGTCAAGAAACGTCAATTCCATCCTGGCGATCTAGTTTTGCGAGAAACACCAAAATATCAGCAAGAAAGTGGTGGAAAATTAGCGAGAAAATGGGATGGACCATACATCATTAAAGAGATAATTGGAAATGGAGCATACAAATTAATGGATCCAGGGGGAAGATATGTTGGGCAAAGACTTGATAGACCATGGAATAGATTGTTTCTGAAAAGGTATTATCAGTAGCAGTTTCTGCGAGGTAAGAAATACAAATGTAAGATGAAACAATTAAAAAATTCTTCTTTCAATATCAAAATTTATGCGAGCATCATCGCAAGAATAGCGAATAAAATTTCGCAGAGATTAATAGAATGGGACGAACCTTTATGGCTGCACCCTAGTACGCGAATAAAATTTCGTAAGAGGCAAATGTAAGACCTAATAGTGTGTCATATGAGGCTGCGAACACAACTGGTTGTTGACAGATCCGGATGGGGGGGGGGGCTAGTCTTGTATGGCCGATGTGCCCTCCTTGAAGGGGCAACCAGGGGGAAGATAAGGGTGGCACCCTCCATTAGGGAGCTGATAAGTGTCATAAGACGGCAATGTTATGGGGCTTTATGATCGCAAGAACATTTAGGCCTGTCATATTGTCGCGTAACGTAAATAATGCAGAGGCAACAAGCCACAAGAGTGATGTTAAGATGAGATCAATGGGTTTTTACATGAAAATGTAAAAACGTCCTGCGATTTCATCGCACGACGGCAATGTCATAAGACTAAATTCTTGCGAAAGAATGTATGCTTATCATATTGTCGCAAAGATTTTGAAAGAAACATGGATAAGACAAGATCAAAGGGTCTTTACATACAGATGTTAAGATATCCTGCGATTTTGTCGCAGACAGAAAAAGTTTGGCAAAATAAGACCTTTAACTAGGAAGGCAAAATAAGACCAAGAGAATAATCTTACCAATTAACTATTTTTGCTTTAAGATGGCAGGAAACATTCATTTATCACAGAATTATATACAAGGAGGAAAATTGTTAACATCGCAGATTCCCTCAGAATTTTTCAGAAAAGTGCAACAATATTCCTTATATCGCATATGTATTCATATTTTCGCGAAAATACAGCAACACAATTTCTTGAAGAAGATAATGAATATTCAACATTTCAAGCAAGATAATGAAGGGAAAAAAGGGGAATAGAGAAGTAAGATTACATTATCTTACTTGAAAATATTTAAAGTAAGCTAAATCGAAAGTCAAAATTCTAGAAGTCTCGAAGATTACATCGCTCTCAAGAAAGAAGAAAGAAAAGAAAAATTCAAGCCTCGCCAGATTTATTGTTCTTGTTAGATTCATCAACATCATCAGCATCCTTTTCGCCGCGAGCTTCTTCTTCTCTGGATTCTTCATCAGCAATTACTTCTTTTGGAGGAATTTTTTTTCCTTCTTCACCATCTTCTTGAGTGGTATTCTCTTCATTATTGGTAAACTCCAAATCTTCATCCATAGGAAGGGGGATTTCATCATCATCAACCTCTAGGGGAGGGACAAAAACAGGAAAAAGAGAACGGGGAAGCAGAATATTATTCACGAGAACTTCAGCCCTAAGATGAACTTGGAGAAGAAGAGCTCTTTCACGATTCCTAATTTCTATATTCTTAAAGTATTCAAGATAATCAAGTCTTCTTTCTGCTTTATCTTGAGCACTAAATCAATTAGAAGCAAGAGATGTATTTTCTTTGTGAACTTTATCCAATGTAGCGGTCAGATCAATGATGGTAGAATGAAGATTTCTTTCGGATTCTGCGAGCAACAAAATAAAAAACCAGTTAGACAAGAATCTCACAAGGAACATAATATAAGATTTTATGAGGAGATTAATAAGAGAGGCAGTCAACTGACTACCTTCTTTCTACGAGGTTAAGTTTTGAATTAAAGAAAATAAACAGTTCTCCCACTGATTCATGGCATCATCAAATTTATCGCCAACCATACCCTTCAGATGAGATTTCATGTTTTCTTATTTGTTGCGAAGATATGAATTTTCCTTTTCTAATGAAGAATGAGATTCCTTTAACTGAGAGAGTTGGTCTTGAAGTTTGCTGGCTCTTAAACTAAGAGTTAATCTACCCTTGATAAGCTTATCCTTTTCGGCAGCAGATGATTCAGTTAACTCCTTGAGCTCCTTTTTAAGAGAATGAAGAGATTGCTCTTGACTATTACATGTACTTTGAAGATTACTTATTTGCTGCGAGGAAATCGTCATCAAGCTTGAAAATCTATGTTTTTCTTGGGACAGGGTTTTATTCTCATTTGATAAAGATTACATCTCTAAATTAGCCTTAAAAAACAAATATGAGAGGCGATCAAGCTCTCCACTCAAAAAATTATGCCTTTGCAATAATTGATTGTTCTCATTAGTAAGATTATTTATGCGATCAATTGAATAAGTTTACAGATTGTCTAGTCTAGTGTGTTGATCTATCAAAGAATCTCTTTCAACACGAACTTCTTCAGCAATAGATTCAGATTTGAGTCTTTCTATGAAATGAGCCCGATTTGAAACTAATATATGAATCAAGAATTTAAGAAAGGAGTCTAAGTACAGAAAGTATGTATATAAAACAGAAAAGCAAAAAGAGCAGAGGCAAGAAAAAATCACCTTTCAGCTCGTCATTTCTGGACTCCATTTCACAAAAGTTGGTAAGGAATTTGGAAAAACTCCATTTCACAAAAGTTGTTCACCTACGTGTTTTCTACACAGTGTCAAAATTTCACAGTATTTTGATAAACGTCTGACAGTTATGGTCTCTGGACTGAACTACGCGCCGTCTGAAATTTTCTGACGAAAAGGTATTCATCATAATTCTCTTCTAAGATAGATTATGGACTTAATGAAATTAAACATGGGGATGCAAATATGATATGAAAACAATAAAAAATAAATAAACGAAACAAAAATAAAATAAAAAGGAAAAGGAAAATAGATACAAAACCGGTGGTTTACCTCCCACTAAGCGCTTGTTTTAAAGTCGATGGCCCGACTTAGCTTCTTGAAAGATTCATTCCCCATATATTAGCAATCTAAAAATTTGGGGATCCACCCATAACACCTGTTTTGCAAATAATAGCTCCATACAAATATTAGTACAAGAAAGCAGAATTGAAGATATGAACCGATAAAAGTTTCCCCCACACTTATTCTTGTCCACACTTGGAAGTGTATAAAGAATATAGAAATTAGGGGCTTCCACGGTTTCTTGTTCCAAAACCTGCATAGTATGAGAATCAAGTTTCTCTAATGGAGGAAATCGAGAAACAAAGTCATTCAACAATGATTTCGAAGCACATATATTCAAACCAATAAGAGGTAAAGGAGAAGAGTTAATATGCAAAGGGTTAGACAAACCTCGCACAATCTCTTGTAGCATGGAATCCTCTTCATCCTTGAACAATTCAAGTGAACTATTAACCTCTTGTATATCATGGTCCTCTATCAAACCTTGCAACCATTCTTCATCCGTTTCTGCCTTAACCGGAGTCTCGACATAAACATCATCATTACAAACATTCACAAGTTCAATTGGGTCTTCCATAATATTGGTCATAACGGTCACATTCTCAACATACTCCTTTTCATTAGACTCAAACCATGTTGCAAAATTCTGAAAAACATTAGTTTCATCATCCTCATGTACCTTTTGAATAGGTGCTTGATCATTATAAATATCAAGAGTTGAGTAAATTACACTAACGTCATCAAATATCTCCAAAGGTTGGTCCTTTTCAACACAATCATCATCGTCTTCATCTTCAGACTCACCATAATCAGAATCGTCGTCGGTTTCCCAACCTTTAGCAAGACGTCGTTTAAGTTCCATATGAATGGTCCTACTAATTTCATCGACAAGCTCTTCTGAGTATCCATCATCTTCCAACTTGTATAATTTATGCGTAAGTTTTCTAACGTTCACACGCTTACCACCATTAGCTACAATACGTTCTCTTTCCCATGACTCTTCCCTTTGAATGGGTGAATGATCATAACTACGATCCGGAGTCGGGTAAGAAGGAATATTCCAGAAATTGGTTTGTGCGACGTTCCCTCTATTACGGTCAAGTTGGTCTAGCCTTTGTTGCATATCTTTCAATCCATTCATAATCTGCATACAACTCGAATAAAGCCAATTAGAAGTAGAATTATCCCACCTAGGTGCTTGACTTACATACCCACTACAAGGTTGTTGTTGGTATGTATGAAAATCACCATAAGGTTCTCTAGGATATGCATCATAGCCAACAAATTAGTTTTGATTGCATTCCATAGATGGTGGGAAATTGTCATAGTGTTGAGGAGGTTGAAAGCCGTATCCATTGTTCCAATATGCTCCTTCCATAGAATTGGTACCTGAAATACGATTCCCAAACCAAGGTTAAAAACCAGAAAATAAGAAAAACAAAAATAAGACTAAAAACAAAAACAAAACAAAAACAAGAAACCAAAAACAAGTGACAACCGTTGCCTCCCCGGCAACGGCGCCAAAAATTGAACGCTGTCGTATGCGTCAAAAATAATTACACTTTCTTACTACTCAAAATATAAATATAGCAAGGGTAAGAAAGGATCGATCCCACAGAGAGGTCTAGGTTGTCAAATTGTTTCGGTTTCCTATATTAAATACCGGGAGTTTTCTGATTTTTATGCAAGTAATAGTAAAATAAAAGAAAATAAAGAAATAAACAAACAAATCAAGGAAGAGAAAATATTGGTCATGGATTTCATCTTCATTCACAAATATGTTTCCTACACAATAATTAGAATTGATATTTAATCTCAACTTTTATCAAAAGCCCTAGAATATCTTGATCGCAAGAATATCCCGCTAATTTCCTTTTGTCATCAACAAACACATTAAAAGATGTGAATATGAGTTCTATCTTAAAGAACAACCTAACGTGTAAAAGCACTAATCAAGTTTAATTCCCTAGATGCATTAAGTTCTATGAAATCAGGCCAATCAAAGCAATCGAACGTGGAAATCGAACTAATTAAATTTAACAAAGGTTATAATTCACATACGATCATAAGAATATATCACTACAAACCATAATCATATTTATGCTACTTGCATTCAAGGAGTATCACTTTTACGTATAATAAACCCTAAACTAGCAATAGAGATGAAAACAAACTCAACCGATTCGCGACTCGATCAAACAAGCATTCAAATCATATAACACTATAAATTGTGAATCATAAACGATAAAGTATGGAGACAAAACTAATTTATCATATCAAAAACCATATTATGTGAAATCCAATTATTCCATAACCAATAATAAAATTAAGCACTCATATTCAAGGAGTTCATAACAAGAAGAAGAATAAATTCTATCATATTGCAAACCCTAGAAAAAAGTAGTAGTAGATATAATTTTTCCTAGGCTTCCCTATATATGGAGTTTTGTAATCTCCTCTTGAAAAAATTAGGAAACCTAGTAAAATAGGAAAGTGCACCTCCTTAAGAATTATTTCCTGTGCATCGAATCCCGGACCAAAGTAGGTTGTCAAAATCTGGCCAAAACTTACGGCCAAGGATGTACCCTTAATTCTGGCCCATTATCTCGTTGTTTACTTCACGTCCAGCCCAAGTCTTCATCTCGGACAAACCAACTTCAGGAACTCACGGATATTTTTCCCTGGATTTTGAACCACAGCCATTCAACTTCATGGCAACAGCAACCGAATACTATCATTCGAACATCACCAGCAATTTCATGTTCTACAACTAACTCATCTCATTTAGCTCCATTATCCATAGTTCGAGTTACGTCTCTGCCAGCATCAATCACTCTTATGAAATCCATCATCATTAAACCACATCATGCAATCTTCAGCTGCTTTCAATGTACATGTTTTACCCAAAACCATCATAACCTGGCCACCTTTTCTTCACTGCTAACAACGTTTCGAACTAAAGTTCTGTAGCTCTCACTGCCAACAGTCCATGCATTCCATAGTTACAGTTCACAACTTCATTGCCACTCGTACCAATGCATTCTCTATTATCGCTGGAAGCAGCTCCATTCAACTCCTTCCAGCGTCACTACTCATTGCTGTCATCCACTACAAACTGCCATCGTCCACAGCTCCCATGCTCCTTACTTACAACAGCCACAGCCATGCATGCCATCGACCGGCAGCATCTTCATTAATTCCTCCTTCCGTCTCGTTGCATGAATAACACAACAATAACATTGCATGCCTTATATGTACGTCACTGACTCACCATGCAGCACCATTTCGTCCTCCATCTCAGTGCGAACCAATTCGAGATTCTCCAACACCATGATAACACAGTTCGTTACTCACTGCCATCGAACCATCTTCCATCACCATCAAATAGCCGGTACAAACTCACATTACTCAACTGCCAGTTCCCAGCGAGCTATCTTCTTCATCTCAGTTTCGTACTCATAGCCAGCAGCATTACTTCCTTGTATATCACTACCAAAACCAGTGTCTCGTTACTTCCACGTCACTGTCATGAAGCTTCCATAGAGGCCAACCTCCACTCCAGTTTTCCATTACCATCCATGAACCAATGCATATTCTCGATAGCAAACAACAATACCTTGTAGTCTCGTCTATAATCATCAATCAATATCTACGCGTCTCGACTTCATAATCACTCTCACGCCAGCAGCAAGTCCATGCTCTCTGTACCAAACCTCGTCGCTGGCTAACCCGAGCTATTGAACACAGCTCACGCCATCGACCATCATCGACCCAGTCTGCTGCATCTCTTCCCTGACCTTCATTCCATCAGTCGACAACTTAGTTTACAGTCCCAGGAACCCAACCACCAGGACATGTCGGTCCATCAACAGTACCTCAAACCCATACACTACAGCCGAACCCATTCCCTGTTTTGTTCCAACTGCAACTCAAGCCCAACATGCCTTATGGTCTAAGAAGCTCACATAACTCCATTTAGCCCAATAACTTCATAACTGTTGATTCTAGCGTCCGATATGCCTACGCAACTGTCCATAGTAGATTTCATGCAATGATAATTCCGTATCTCTTTTGGAAAATTGGACGATCCTTGTTCTTTTCGCTCCAAATGGATGATTTCTCCTTCTTTTACTCGTAATGACTCCAAAGTACCTATGAAACTCAAAAGCGAACATAAGATACATAATTCACACGAAAAGTAGCAAAGAAAGCATAAATAGTAGATAGTAAATACGGTGTATTCTACACCTATCAGATTCCCCCACGCTTAGACTTTGCTAGTCCTCGAGTAAATCAAACAAACTAAAATATACATACAACTCCATGCCGTCGATAAAACGGTTAATTTTAGCATAAATAACAAGCCTTTAAACCCCTAGGTGTCCCTAGTGGACGAGTTATAGTCTCGTGAAGGTTTACTAGAGATATACCTACAAAACCTATATTTCCAACTCCGTCTATTTGTGACAAATCAATGAACGAATCCAAAATGACTACAGGAGGAGGTACCTTGAAAATTCAATTCAAGTATTAGTAAATAAAATCTAATTAGATAGTCGAACAAGCCACAATACTCGGAAATTAACAAACCACAATCACAATGAAAAGATTAAGAAAATGGATATAGATGTAGATGTTGGCGAATGTTCACAAGTGATCGATGTTTCCCATATCTGTCTGAAGGTCACTGCCAAGATGAACCTATGCCTATTGGATTGAGCTACTGGTTTGAATTCTACATCAACTCACTGGCATATACAAGGGAACCAGAAGTGACTTTATTCAACCAAATATAATACTTTTTTTTTCTTTTTCTTTTTTTTTTCTTTTCTTTTTCACTTTTTTTTTTCTTTTTTGTTTAGACAACATGATTGGATCAAACTGGATCCAAGCGCATGATTCTTGTCAGCAGATTACATGATAGTTCCCTTGGATCCTGCATTCCATGCTTGTTTAGGCGACGGAGACAGGGAGAACACACACATATTGCTTTATCCAAGTGTCTTTTATTCCGTTTGGTCTAATTGGTCGGTCTCTTTTTTTTTCTACTTTTTTTTTAGCAACTCAATCACTCTATTTCATCCTAGCAGTAATAACAACTCGATTTTAGTGACCAACCAAAGCACTTAGAGAACAATAAATAAATATGGAAAAATAAAAATAGAACGTGATATGGTGATATTCCGAGATATGGTAACAACTATCATGTTAATTGTGATTTCTGAGCTATGTTCGTCAAGTAATAGTAAAATAAAAGCAAATAAAGAAATAAACAAACAAATCAAGGAAGAGAAAATATTGGTCATGGATTTCATCTTCATTCACAAATATGTTTCCTACACAATAATTAGAATTGATATTTAATCTCAACTTTTATGAAAAGCCCTAGAATATCTTGATCGCAAGAATATCCCGCTAATTTCCTTTTGTCATCAACAAACACATTAAAAGATGCGAATATGAGTTCTATCTTAAAGAACAACCTAACGTGTAAAAGCACTAATCAAGTTTAATTCCCTAGATGCATTAAGTTCTATGAAATCAGGCCAATCAAAGCAATCGAACGTGGAAAGAGAACTAATTAAATTTAACAAAGGTTATAATTCACATACGATCATAAGAATATATCACTACAAACCATAATCATATTTATGCTACTTGCATTCAAGGAGTATCACTTTTACGATAATAAACCCTAAACTAGCAATAGAGATGAAAACAAACTCAACCGATTCGCGACTCGATCAAACAAGCATTCAAATCATATAACACTATAAATTGTGAATCATAAACGATAAAGTATGGAGACAAAACTAATTTATCATATCAAAAACCATATTATGTGAAATCCAATTATTCCATAACCAATAATAAAATTAAGCACTCATATTCAAGGAGTTCATAACAAGAAGAAGAAGAAATTCTATCATATTGCAAACCCTAGAAAAAAGTAGTAGTAGATATAATTTTTCCTAGGCTTCCCTATATATGGAGTTTTGTAATCTCCTCTTGAAAAAATTAGGAAACCTAGTAAAATAGGAAAGTGCACCTCCTTAAGAATTATTTCCCGTGCATCGAATCCCGGACCAAAGTAGGTTTCCAAAATCTGGCCAAAACTTACGGCCAAGGATGTACCCTTAATTCTGGCCCATTATCTCGTTGTTTACTTCACGTCCAGCCCAAGTCTTCATCTCGGACAAACCAACTTCAGGAACTCACGGAGATTTTTCCCTGGATTTTGAACCACAGCCATTCAACTTCATGGCAACAGCAACCGAATACTATCATTCGAACATCACCTGCAATTCCCTGTTCTACAACTAACTCATGTCCTTTAGCTCCATTATCCATAGTTCGAGTTACGTCTCTGCCAGCATCAATCACTCTTATGAAAGACAGCATCATGAAACCACATCATGTAATCTTTAGCTTCTTTCAATGTACAGGTTTTACCCAAAACCATCATAACCTGGCCACCTTTTCTTCACTGCTAACAACGTTTCGAACTAAAGTTCTGTATCTCTCACTGTCAACAGTCCATGCATTCCATCGTTACAGTTCACAACTTCATTGCCACTCGTACCAATGCATTCTCTATTATCGCTGGAAGAAGCTCCATTCAACTCCTTCCAGCGTCACTACTCATTGCTGTCATCCACCACAAACTGCCATCATCCACAGCTCCCATGATCCGTACTTACAACAGCCACAGCCATGCATGCCATCGACCGGCAGCATCTTCATTAATTCCTCCTTCCGTCTCGTTGCATGAATAACACAACAATAACATTGCATGCCTTATCTGTACATCACTGACTCACCATGAAGCACCATTTCGTCCTCCATATCAGTGCCAACCAACTCGAGCTTCTCCAACACCATGATAACACAGTTCGTTACTCACTTCCATCGAACCATCTTCCATCACCATCAAATAGCCAGTACAAACTCACATTCCTCAACTGCCAGTTCACAGCGAGCTATCTTCTTCATCTCAGTTTCGTACTCATAGCCAGCAGCATTACTTCCTTGTATATCACTACCAAAACCAGTGTCTCGATACTTCCACGCCACTGTCATGAAGCTTCCATCGAGGCCAACCTCCACTCCAGTTTTCCATTACCAACCATGCACCAATGCATATTATCGACAGAAAATAGAAATACCTTGTAATCTCGTCTATAATCATTAGTAAATAGCTACGCATCTCGACTTCATAATCACTCTCACCCCAGCAGCAAGTCCATGCTCTCTGTACCAAACCTCGTCGATGGCTAACCCGAGCTATTGAACACAGCTCACGCCATCGACCATCATCGACTCAGTCTGCTGCATCTCTTCCCTGACCTTCATTCCATCAGTCGACAGCTTAGTTTACAGTCCCAGGAACCCAACCACCAGGACATGTCGGTCCATCAACAGTACCTCAAAACCATACACTACAGCCGAACCCATTCCCTGTTTTGTTCCAACTGCAACTCAAGACCAACATGCCTTATGGGCTAAGAAGATCACATAACTCCATTTAGCCCAATAAATTCATAACTGTTGATTCTAGCGTCCGATATGCCTACGCAACTGTCCATAGTAGATTTCATGCAATGATAATTCCGTATCTCTTTTGGAAAATTGGACGATCCTTGTTCTTTTCGCTCCAAATAGATGATTTCTCCTTCTTTTGCTCGTAATGACTCCAAAGTACCTATGAAACTCAAAAGAGAACATAAGATACATAATTCACATGAAAAGTAGCAAAGAAAGAATAAATAGTAGATAGTAAATACGGTGTATTCTACACCTATCAAAACCCAAACGGTTCTACAAGTATTAACAACACTTTGACGAGATTGTCGCAAGATTCTTCAACAACATTTGGTGAGTGTCACAGAAGAATGATGTAACGATTAATGACTAAAGATATATGAAGAATAAGTCTACTTCACGATGGTTATAAAGTTGGCGATAGAAATGAAGACTGAAGTTATGGCGATGAAATCGCAGAGTAGATCCGAATTAGGGGGAAATCTTAGTTGTCTTCCACTATGTAAATCCTTATATAAAGGGCACGATAGATCCAGAAAGAGGATGATGTATTTTTGAGAGCTGAGAGAATTTTGAGGAGAGAGAAACTACAGAAAGAAAGTTGTACTTCTGAGTTTTGATCTTTTTTGTAAATCTTCCTAAAAGTGAATTAATAAAAGTGTTGTTGTTCATCGAAATTATGACTTAGTTTTCATAGATTCTTGACAAGGGTGTAGTGTGGGAAATCCTGCAACTACAATACCAGTTCTGTTAAGTTCAATAGAGAATACCCACAAAATTTCAGCACTTGAATCTCAGTATAGAACCTTCTAATCTTCAACCCTAATTCTGTTGCATTAAAAACCAATTTTTCCCGCCATTTTTCAAATTCAAAAGGTTGAGGATGATGTCCCCTTATCCAGTACAGGTGTCCCTTTAGCAATTTGGGTGCAAATAGCAATTTATGGGGTGCGAATAACCATAGGTTCCAAATAACAAAGAAGGTGCCCCTTAGCAACTAGACACCCATTAGTAATTGAGGTGCCCATTAACCAACATTGAGAGTCTGGATAACACGTGTCCTCCGGGGTACAAAAACCACTTTTCTAGCAACTTTCTCCATAAGAGCTTATTTGACAAAAACACCTACAAACAAGATTATTAGTGATAAAATGAGTCCTAGCTAATGTATTTATGGGTGAAAATATGTCGCACTTTCGTGCTCATCACTGGCAGATTCAGATTTTAGATTTTCGTTCTCCTTGAGAAGATCAACATTTTTCTTTAAGAGAATTGATCATCTCTCATCCAAATCTGAAGAAACTGCGAAAGAAGCTCTACCAACCTAAGAAAAAGGAATTACAAGGATATATATAGTTGAAATCTTTAAAAACAAGAAGAATCAAAGAAATAAGAACATACCAGAGCACCAAAGGAGTTTAAAAGGCTGGGAGATACTGATTGAGAAACTCCACGAAGTGAATCATTGTTAGTCAGCAGGGGAGCATCGCATATATTTACGAGATCTTGGCAAGGATTAGTAAGAGACTCACTATCATCTCCAATTCCATGAAAAGAATCTGAGAATATGCTGGATAGTAGAGCCATAGAAGACTCAGGTTGAGAAGTTTCATTTGCAGAAAAAGTGTCATCATTACCATCATCATCACTCTCACCAGCATTATCCTTAGTAGAACTTTCTCTAGATTGAGAATTTGAAGAGGAGAGAGAACAAGTTTTTCTTTTCTTTGAAGGAGGAGCAACAGATTTTTCCTTGTGAGTAAGATCTTTACTGGATTTCTCCTTGCGAGAAAAACTTTTTCCTTTACCTTTATTAGTGGTCTTCGCAATTTCAATAGGTTCTATCTCAGTGATAACCTATACCAAAAATAAAGATAAGAAACAGAGAGAATGGAGGAAACAATATATTATTAAAAATTCTGAAAGAGAATTTCTTACCTCATCTGTGATAGAACGAAGAGCAGATAAAATACTGGGTTTCCCAGTATTGCTATAATTCTTCTTTAATCTCTCAATATGATAATTTTGTAAACATATAAAGATATAAAAATAATCATCAAAAAGAGATAAAGAGTACAAAAGATAATAATTCAAGAGGAGTTCAGAAATATACCTCAAAATCTCTATCAGGCCAATATAATTCCCAAGGATTATACTCTGCGAGGTTCGCAGGTAAAGCAAGAGTGCCAGAAATATATGGACCTTCTAGGATTAAGTATAAAATATGCCATCTATCATCATTAGAGTGACGTGGGCATGAATTATTACCAGGATTCCAGTCAATGTCTTTCATCAAGATCTTGTCAGCAGCAACATTACTTTTCTTGTTTAAATGAACTCCCCAACATGTGCTATCTCTCTTCATGGAAATTATCTCATAATTCACAAAAACGTTTTCCACGGTATACTTCGCAAGAACAATCGCAACATCTTTGAATTTAGGATTTTTGGCATCATCAGAGTAAAGAGATTTTTTACCTGCTCCGCGAGTGGAAAACTCATGCATTAGACGAATGCAATCACCACTTATTTGGTATACAGCTCGCGAGAATTTCTTATGAGAGAGTATCTCGTAAAACAGGGGAAGTTAAGGATCATATAGAGGAATGGGAAGGCCAGCGAGAAGTTGACCCAGCGATATTATGATCTTACTCTAATGGGATTGATGATTAGAAAATAACTTTGTAGTGAGTTGAGATTTAGGGCCTTGACCCGGGATAGTGGATAAAGTAAAACCCTTACTTTGAAGTTTCTTCTGAACTCTTTCAAAAGAAATTTCGTTTATGTGACCAGCGGGAGCCATATTTAAAGAATGGGGATGAAGTTTGGAAGAAATAAAAGAATGAATAATTACAGCAGCAGAAGCGCAAATTACGGAGGAATAGTAAAATTGCAGAGAGGTTGGGAAGAAGATGAAAAGAGGAAAAAAGGAGAATGAAAGGGATATTTATAGAGAGGAAAAATCCTCGAAAAGATAAACACAATTAATGCGAGGAGACACGTGAATGGTTGAAAAGTTGCGGTTGAAAAAAACGTGTCAAGAATTGGATGGAAGAAAAGATACTTGTGATATATTCTGTGAAAATTATAAAAATATATGTCAGAAGTATTATTTGTAGTCTCGCAGATATGTCAGAGTTTCTTATAAATATTATTAAAGTTTTTTGAGAAACATTATTTCGCAGAAATAGCTACAACATCGCAGAATATGCAAGAAATTCGCAGAGTGTGGTTATTTTACAAAGTTAAAGACATCCTTAAAGGATTATATTACCCTGAGGCAGAGACAAGATAAGGATGGGGAACTCATTAACTCACTTTCTCGAAGATTTTACTCTCATAAGATAAAGAATAGAGTCTAATATAGATTATTAAGAAAACATCATATATTCTTTATCTTCTCGGAAAGAATCATTTCCAAAGTGGACAAGTTAAAGTGATAATTTCGAAAGAGTATAAGCAATATTCTAGAACTTCGCAAAAGAATAGAGGCAAGTACGTACTTTTCAAGTCTAATATTCTTTCACTCGTTCCTTCAACAGTTACAACAAGGAAGATTTTTCCTTAAAACTGCTTTTCAAGCAATATTCAAGGAAAAGGAGACAAGATGTAGGATCAGAATATCGTAGCAAGAACATTCTTGCGAAGTTTTCACTAAAGATACTGGCGAGCGTCGCAGAAAAGATTAAAAGAACGACGCAACAAATAACGATGGTAGAAACACGAAGGAAACATAAATATCCTTCGAAGATTAGAATGTTTGCGAGATTAACATTATTGCACTCGCAAATATATCGCAAGTTAAATCTGAAATTAAGGGATAGCTTAGCTGTCCGTGAGCTGTCATCCATTATGTAATACCCTATATATATGGGATGAGTAAACTTGAGAAAGAGAGATAATTTTTGAAGTGCTAAGAAAGTTTTTAGGAGAGAGAAAATTCTAAATAGAGTGATTGAATTTTAATTTCCTTTTTCCTTTGTAATTTTATAAATGTCAATTAATGAAAATCGTTGTTCCTGATTAAGTATTCATAGATCGATTGTGCAAATTCTTGTGAGGGGTATAGTGTGGGATTTCTTGCTACTACAGTAACCTAGACTTACTATTTTGTCTCTGTTACTGGTGAAGCCACCTATTGGAGAGGAGAGTAATCTAGTTAGGTGAAATCTCTTACGGCCGCTAAATTTAAAGTCTTCTTTGGGAATGAGAAGCTCTAGCGCGACCCGTTGGTGGGAAACTAGATATTGCGGTTTATCTTTAGTTTTCGTATTGATTTGATTAACTAACGGTGGTTGAATCTTGATTGCACCTAGTTTTTTTATGCTTTAGAATCTTCTTTTCTGATATAAGATTCACTCAAACTAGTTCAAGGTTTCGACAGGGATCTTTAGACTGTTGTTAGATCTAAAGACGATCTTGTGATAATCCATTGTTAACAGACTCCGTTTTGTGTGTGATTGATCACAAGAGATTCAAGTGATTGTGTGCAGGTGTTTATTGAAGATCTAAGAAGATTTGAAGACAAAGAAGATATTGAAGATTTCTTACTTGGTGTTTTTTTTATAATCTTTGGTGTGCACAATACTTGTTTGGGAAAAACATGATCCAATTAGTAATCGGTTTATCCTTGTGGTAGATTGGATTGATTAATTGAGTAAGATTAGCATCAACACATATCACTTGATTGAAGAGTGTTGTTGGATTAATCTTAGTGATTACCTTTGGGTGATTAAACGCACGATAGATCTTGGAAACTAGCAAAGGATTTTATGTTAAGATAAACAAGGGAACCTTTGCAAAATTCATATCACTTGGTTGAAGAGAGTTGATACCAAACTGATTTGTTGTTCCTTTACTGTTTAGAATACGAACCAAAGGAATTGGTCCAAGTACGTGAGTTGTTTACAGGTTGGAGGCGTGGGAATACAGACGAAACTAGGTGAACTATAGGTTTAGTTGCTTGGTCTCAACTATACAAAGTTATCTTATTTTGTATAGCGGCTTAATCCTGAGAGTATTCAATTCTGGACTAGGTACTGGGGTTTTTATGCATTTTCGGTTTCCTCGTTAACAAAATCTTGTTGTGTCATTTACTTTATATTTCCGCATTATAATTGTTTTTTTATAATTAAAGCAAATTGCACAAACGTTAATTCCTATTTACTTGATACGTGAATCCTATTGAGTTTGGTTAAGTCCAAACCTTTGTATCAAGTAAAACACACTTTGTTGTTGTATTGTCACGATCTCGTATCCATAGACGATCACACAAAGTGTGAACCGATTTGTTGTATTGTCTCGACTCAGTCTACAGACAATCACTTTCGGGGAAAGGACTTATAAGAAGGAAAAGTTATAGCTTGAGGTATATTTGGGGTACCCTCGCCTTTTCAAACTACAATATGTACCTTGTTGCGATGGCGGTCCACGTAGCTTATGTATTCCAAAGGGACTCAAGAACTCCTAGGAAACTCAAATAATACCAGTATTAGGTCATCCATCTGTACTATCTCTTTCCCTGCAAATTCCTTTATGATGGCATGGCGAGGAACAACTTCTCTAGAAAGCATGTACCTAGAATTTACAGTTTAACAGCTGAATCATCAGTTGGAGACAATAAGAGAAATATGCTATGTTACGGATTTGTTGGTAATTTATACAGCATTATACAAAGAAGTAGAAGTTTAATAATAGATTTATTTGTTTCCCAGACCTTTGAAGGGAAATAAAAAAGTAAAAAGAATTTTTCAAAAGAGTAAAAAGCAACGCACATGAAGAATGGATATCTTCAGCACTTAACTTAGTGCATACTTACCCGGGTTCAACAACATACACTAGGCTACATTTGAAAAGAAATTTTTTGGCATATGATCGACAATCTCTAGCATGAACCAGCTTCCTACAATGCAATATATCCAACACTGGTACCAATTGAAGCTTGGAAATAACAAAAAAGAAAGCAAGTTAACATATAATGAAAAGAAGGAGGGATATGACATTATACTAATTAAAGAGGATCATGGTGAAAATAAAATTCAAAAGGTAGGAAAAAGATCATATAGAACTTAAACAAGCTGACCCAAAAGTAGAGTTTGTTGAATGGGAAGACAAATCATGCTCGTGAGAGATGATCCTTGACTAAATGTCCTCGTAACAGTCTTGGGAAAATCATCATGTGTGCTGAAAGTCTTGGGAAAATCATCATGTGTGCTGAAAGCTTGTGAATGACTTTGGCTCGGATACGTTACTGGTAGCATTTCAGATTGGCTCGGATAAGTTACTGGTAGCATTTCAGATTAGCCGGCCTTGTATTTAGAAGCCTTTTCAACTTTTCTTGCATAAATATCAAACTCCAAGCATTCTTGTTCAAGTTGCAAAAGAAGCTTCAAAAGCAACTTATCTATTCCAGTATCACTCTCCCCAATTTTATCCCATATTTCCTGATCCAAATCAAGAGTTAATAAAAACTCCATTTTATAATAACTCAAATCACATATAAATATCAATAAACATAGATTAAACAAAATTATTCATGCCTCTCTATTAGACATAGAAAGAGATCCTCTGGAGTTTTTTTCTGCAAAAACCTATCTCTTCATCTCCTTATTCGTCAGTAACTGAAATATCTAAACAACATCACTATAGCGTAGGTCCAGAATTAAGTTTTATCTTCTCTGCAGCTCCAGCCTTTGTCAATAGAATCACACAAAACAAATGTGACTGGAAAAGTGTGTACATATAACGCACGAGGTTACCTGGAAAAAGGCAGCAACAAGTTCATCCCAAAGTAGTATATTTCAAGTACCTTCTCACTCAATTCTGCAGCTTGACATTCATACATTCTTATCAACCATACACTCATTCCATTCTCCATTTGGAAATACACCATTCCAGCCGTAATGTACGCAATTAGAATGAATACAAGCATCATCCTAACCTAAAAAAGATGCAGAACAATTAGGAAAAAATATGGAAAGACAAAGGAATGTGGAGATTCTTAAACAAACATGAGTAATAAAATCTGAAATCGGGTGATGGGTATTTTCATACCATGACTCGTGAGAAAGATCATAATATAAATTTTCAGTGATTTAACATCACATGCTACCCACAAAAATCAATCATACATGTTAATTTCAATAACAAACTACGTACGATGCTCGAATGACAGACACCAAATGTTTCGCCCTGCAATGAAGAATAATATTGACTGACATAGACATGGACTGAAATGTTTAAGGTATAAAACCCCAACTTTTAAGGGCAAGCACGGTGAAGCGTAATCTTCTTAGCAAACTGAGTCATCTTCTTCTTCTTCATCACCACCACTACACCATCATCATCAGGAATCACAATAAATACCAGTTTAAGTAACCCGTAACCCTAATCAAGAAAAACAATACTTCAATCGAAACTATTACTAAGAAAATCAAGAGCTTGAAATTTACCCTAACCCTAATATTAAAATTAAAATTTCTAAAATTAAAGATGAAGAAGAAGATTGAGTCATAAATAATTATCCAACTAATCGCGAAAATAATTTATCATTGACAACACAGACTACCAATGAATCGATTCTTAGTTTGAAGATATTGAGTTTTTCTTTACCACCACCAGTGCTAGAATCGAATCACTTAATCGATTTGTTCAGAAATGTAATAAAATTATAAATCTGTTACACGAGATTAGTGAGTTTCAGATATAAAAATTATTTGTTTGGTGTTAGAGCATTGCTCGGTCGAACTCGCATGCGTTGATATCTCAAGCATGTTTCTCAGTATTAGTGATCAAAACTATAAAGTATTTGATTTTTAGTCTACTATAGCTAAGGTCTTGGACTAGGATAGAAAGTGTAGTTGAGCTCAAGAACTCCATGGCGATCATCATACAAGACGAAGGACTACTCAAGGAACCAGTGGATCTTCATCGACTAAAAGGTATGTGGAGACTTGAACTTATCTATCACTCAAAAGTATATCTATTCTATCTCCTATCTTGAGACAAAAGTCGTATTACTATATAAACTAAGAATATACACATATGATATTTCGAGATGAGTATATCTCGCTTATCTATTTCTCGAAATATGTGTTGGTAAAGCTTTCTCTTTAGCCAAATTCATCTTTACCTAGTGACGAAAGTCATGTTATCTTTCAATCATTTTGGAAATTTCTCTGACGAAAAATAGTTTGTGAATAACAACTATATAACGCAATCTGAGAATGTTTCAATGATTGAAATTAGAGTTTAGGCAATATAACCATTGGAGGATATAATCATTGTTGTGGAAACACATATATGTATAAGTCCTTAGTGCTTGAACCGAAGTTTACAAACTTTGTTGATCAAGTGAAACCGGAGAAGTGCGTGAGATTCAGTCCGCAAACCCATTCAGCGAACTGGAGGAAGTTCTCGACCGAGAATTTCTGCAGGAGTTTGTGAACTCCATCCGGGAACTTAAGTCCGCGAAATTGAGTAGGTTATGTCTAAAAACGATGTTTGTGAACTTATCTTAATAAACTAAGGAATGCTACTGCAAACCGTGGATTTATAGTTCATGAATCGATTCGAGTGAATCACATTGTTTTTTCCTCAATTGGGTCTTGTCTAGTACATAAAGATCTAAGAAATTGAAAAACTCTCTAATCAGTTCATTTGAGTCATTTGGACTAGTTATGGTGAAGAAGAATATAGTTGATATGAAAGTTATCATTTGGCTAACTAGTGTTGAACCAACTAATGTGCAAGTTTGGGTACGGTTTTCACAAGCCTACAAAAGTACAATACATGTGTGTATAACAAGCTATGTTTTCGATCTAGCGGTTGATAAATATTAGCTTGTATCTAATCAGGTTTTCATATAACGGTGAATATTGAATGCTTTGTTACCAAGATAACATTGATTGCAAACCCTGATTTGAAAGACTATATAAGGGAGAACTCTAGCAACTAGGAAACATAATCCCCACACATTCTGTGTGATACTAGTTTGCTAAGCTAGAGTCAATTCTCATTTAACCTTTGGTTTTCTTCTTCTAAAACCAGGTTAACGACTTAAAGAGTTCATTGGGATTGTGAATCCATACCGATACTACTTTTATCGTCCTTGGGTGATCTGATCTTGCTTGTTTCTATCGTATGAGTATAATTGTAATAATTGTCTTGAGATTTCTATCTCCGATAGGCAAGATATAAAAGTAGTTACAAACACTTCGTCTCATCATTTGTGATTCCTCAATAATCTTCTTCGTTGCGTCGATTAAGTTTATTGTGAGGTGATTGATAAAGCTCAGCTGTTCTTCGGGAATATAATTCTGGTTTTATCAATTGGTTCCTGTTCACCTTGATTTATCAAAAGACGGAACAAAACTCGTAGGTTTATTCGTGGGAGATGAATTTATCTATCCATGTAAACTTTTATGTGTGGGACAGATTTTTTTATTAAAGTCTTCGACTTTGGGTCGTAGCAACTCTTGGTTATGGGTAAGATCAACTAAGGGAATCAAGTGTGTAGTATCCTGCTAGGATCAGAGGCGTAGGATCATAACTATACCTTGGATCAATGTGAGATTGGTTAGGTTAAACTACAATCCATACCGAAGTTAGCTTGGAGTAGGTTAGTGTCTGTAGCGGCTTAATACATTGTATGTTTAATATGGACTAGCACCCGAGGTTTTTCCTGCATTTGCGGTTTCCTCATTAACAAAATTCTGGTATCTGTGTTATTTCTTTTCCGCATTATATTTTGTTATATAATTGAAATAATATAAGTTGTACATTGTTCAATCAATTAGAATATTCGACCTTATTGGTTGTTGATTTAAATTGATTGACACTTGGATATTGTTCTTTGGTACCGTCCAAGTTATCTCTCTTTGATTAAGACTCGCTTATTTTATTTGCTTGAGTAAATCAAATTGAGAGATGGAGATAATAACTCCTTGAGATATTTTCTATTGATTTGGTATAGTTGATTCTCTAGAAAGTAACTCGGAGTTGTCCATACATATTGCTAATCGAAATATTGGGTGTGGTTGTTAAACCCCCCGCTTTTTCAATTAGTATCGTAGCAGGCAAACACGTTCAAGACCTTACAAGTATGTGTTTGTAGCAATCTGACTCTATGGACAATAGTAGTATCTCTGATAAATACATCACCAGAAATAAAAATTATGTCTCATTTGTTAAAGATAAAGATCATTCAATCTCAAACATAGATGAACCTTGTGTTCAAACTAGACAGACAGATTCTGACATGTGTTGTTCTGATTACATTTCAAAAGAGTCTATTTCTCAAAATAAATGGGAAACAGCTGAAGAGAGTAAGTTGATTCTAAATCTTGTTAGAATCCAAGCTAATAGACTCAATCAGATGAAACAACATGTCAGTGCTCTTCTTAGTATGATAAGAGACTGCAAATCCAAAGAAAATACTGAAGATCATCCTTCATGTATGACTCTTGATGCAAGCCTTAAAAAGGATGCGTTGGAAATAGAACATCTCTTGAGTAAGCTCTCTATTCAAGGATGCAGTCCGATATACAAATTACTTATGCTACAACTGAAAATGCTCTAGCACCAGAAGTAAAAATAAAGTCCCTTTCAATTAAGAAAGATATGTTAGTTTCCTATGATCAAGGAAATTCCACACCATATGGAAGGAAGAAATATCCTGACGATAATGTTAAGACTAAACTGCCTAATCACTCGTGTGATCAGAAAGTATGTCTCTTTTGCGAAGCAAAAGGTGATCTGTTAGACAAAACATAAACTCTAAGTTGAATAAAAATTCTCTTGTTCAACTTCAACACATCTTAGACTTAATTCTCAAAGGTGTAACTGACATTCGTATGTCGAAACCCATTGGTTTTCATAAGTACCATGTGTATGTTACCAGGAATGTCAGTTCAATGATTTCCTCAAATGTTCAAAAGCATAACAGAAGTCTTAATAAGAATCGTCCAAGAAAATACCAAGCTGTTGTTTCTAAAAATAACATGTCTCTTGATTTGAGAAAAATTCCAGGAGAAAGAAGGAAAAATGATGATATGAGAAATAACCTTATAAAGATAATTCAAGGCTACAAAGAAATTGTCAACAATTTGTCATCCTCCTCGAGTCAAGAATCTTCTGGTAAGAACTCAAACTATGTCTCATATTTTGATGACAGTAAGTTTTATGATAATTTCTCAAATCAAAAGGAATCCCTCTCACAATTCAGGAGGAAAAAGAGACTTGATCATAAACACAGTTCCTTGAATGAGCTCAGAGCTCATACTTGTGCTAATTAATCACAAGTTAGGAACTTGCTCATAAAAATCATGCTGATCAAGATGTGCAAATGTATGAGAAGAATATCGCAGCATTATTATGCTTGCGAATAATTAACGACGCAACAAATGATGGCTTGCGAAATTATGGAGAGAAAAGACATCTTGCGAGAAAGGATGCGAAGACTCGCATGACATATTTTAGATCCGAAATTGCAGGGCAACACAACTGTCATCTTTTATGTAAAATCATATAAATAGCCATTTAGGCATAAGAGAAAGGGAGAGTTCTTTTTAGGAGTTCTTTTGGAGAATAGATTTGGGAGAGATATTTGAAGTTAGAATTTTGTAAAGAGAGAGAGAGATTTATTTTCTTTATCATCTTCTTCCCCAAAAATCTAGAGCTCCAAATATTCATTAATGGAGTCTTAATTGTAAAATCATGTAATTACATACAATCACTAGTGAAGAACCATGGATGTAGATCACAATGATCGAACCATGTAAAAATTCTTGTGTCTCTTTTACAATCTTAGTACTTTAATCTTCATTTTAATATCAAATAAATTAGATCATCAAATCAAATTATTAGAATCTCATGAGGGTGTATTTGTGGGATTTCCTGCAACTACATAATTGGCGCTAGAAACAGGGACGGAGGAATCTAATTTTGTTGATTCAAGAAAGTTCCAACCAAATTTGGTTACCATCATCGAAAAGATCTCACTGTATCCAGAAGCTTCAAGGCTAAAAGTGGAAGTTTCAGGGAACAATTTGCATTCACAAATAATAGATAATATCAGCAGAACTTCGAAGGAGTTGAAGAAAATACAACTAAACATGAAAGCATCCAAAGTTTTCATCAGCAACCGATTCTGAAGATGATGAAATCTTTATTTGAACATGATTTCATCTTCAAAACACGATTCACAATGAATTTTCAAAACAGTATTGCGATGTAAGATTGGAAATACTACCAAGCACACATTGTCAATGGGGAAATTCGGAAGAAAATTCGTTGTTGAGAAATATGATAAATCAACCAGAGCTGGAAGAGTCTAACTCGCTGGATTCATAGGTCTGAAATACTTCATTACCCAGATTCAACAAGTCAACTCGACGTAATCAGCGATACAATAACTTGCAATATAGAGCGCTACTTCGCCAATCTGAGCCAGCCAACATTTCAACGAAGGAATCATTTCAATGACGAAGTTATCTTATCAATAACTACAGTAAAGCACTTATCAAATGAGAAATATATGATCCGAAGAAGAGTTCAGAAAGAGGAGCAAAACCTCATGACTATAAGTTCAACACAACCATTAACCAAACAGCGAAAAAAAGTTCCAACCAAGCTTCTGCTTGTCAACAGATTTTGCGAATATGAATACCCATTACTTCGTGACAGTTCAAATTGTCAACCATTATTATGAAGAAAAAATAACATTGCAGATGCAGAAGAGACAGGGGAGGAGTTCTGCGAAGCATACCTCGTCAAAAAATTTCAAGCAGTGAAGCTCAGTTAAGGAACGAAAGGGTAAATCATTGACAGTGAAGAAGAGTATAGCTTGAAAGAAGAACATATTGGAAACAGTTCTGCGAAAGAATCCCTACTCATATTCTGTGAAGAACATTCACGGTTGGAGAGAAGTCAATCAATCCAGTTCTCAACGATCAATCCAGTTCGCAATAGCTTGGTTCGAATCAATTCAATACTTGCGAAACTGATAGTTCCTGCAAATTTAATAGTTTCTGCGAAGAAGGAATGACGGGAAGAAAGAACAGCAGAACACATCTGGTGATGAAGAGAAGTACAAATGTGAAAATATAATTAGATGAAGTTGAAGTATGAAGAAAATATCCCTAAAGCGCGAATATGATTCATCAAATTTAGATGTTCCGGAAGAGAGTAATATGAAAAAGTTTTTTGGGTGTGAAACGTCAACGAGAAGTTGAACCTCACTGATGAGCACCATAAAGAGAAGGACAAAGATAAAGCAAAACCAGGACAGTAGGATGGAAGGTATATCTCCCTTGAACTATCAAAGGTGAACACAAATAAGAAATACGCATAGAAGAGGAAATACAGAGAAGTACCAATAATTAAAGCGTGAAGACAAAAACGAAACAATTTCTGATGGTTAAAATATAAAGGGCGACGACAACCCTAATATCTACGGGAATAACGCTGCTCCAACACAAGACAAAGATAACACAATTGGTCACTAGCTATAAGAAGAAGCTTGATGCCGCAAGATCAATTCTCACCGCAGTCATACTTTTTCACATTTTTTCTACAGCCTAGAGAGAAGATCAGAATAAGAGAATAGTAACATTTTCTACTTCGCAAGTAGAAACCAGCATAGACGGCCAGTAGTGAGGAGAAGGAGTTTGATGTCTAGGGTTCGAATCTCCCTATTCGCCAAAAAAAAATTGCCCTTCGCAAATGTTTACTTTGCGAACGTTCGCAGAACGAACACTTCGCATATGATTCGTTTACTTCATGCAAATTTTTACTTCGCACATTCTTTGAAAATTTCGCAAGGTTATTTCGCAAGAAGAAAATAGGAGATTATTTCGCAAATATATTTTGCAAGAAATGGTTAGAACAGTTGATATGGAGCAACATTACACAAGAGATAGATCAAGAGTTAATTTCGCAAGACTTCATTTCTCATTTCTTCTCAATTTTCAAGCAAATCATATACTTCGCAAGAGACAACAACAAGCCGCAAAAGATAAGTACCTTTTCCTTGAATATTTTATTTACAGAAGACAAAAGATTTTTGATTTTATTTACCAAAAGAGATATACTCGCAAGATTTCTAAAATTTCTAAGATTTCAAAACATTTCAAAGATTTTTTAGATTGGTGAAAAGCGATACAATCGCAAGATTCAAAAATGAATTCATCGCAAAAATTTAAAGATCTCAAAATTTTTCAAAGACTTCAAAGTTACAAAAAATAGAGAAAATTAAATTTATATATTTCTATAGAACAGTTTTGATTTAAAGACGCGATATGAATACTTCTTCAAGGATTGAAACAAAAAAGTAATCAGTATATTTGTTCGCAACGTATAACAAAACGTATTTTGAAAAACAAGAAAATGAAATGAGGCATTTCGCAACATGAAAAATTTGTGACGAGTTTTTACGAATGGAAACGATTTATTGCGATCATCTTTCATTAAAGAAAGACGCAAAAATTTATTTGCGATCAGCTTTCATAAAAGAAAGACGCAAACTGTGATCAGCTTTCAAAAAAGAAAGAAAGCCTCAGAAATTTTACACAGGCAAACCTTTATGACGTACACCCTAGTTCGCGAAGCAACATTTCGCAAGAGGCAAAGTCCTAAAGTACGTCATTTAAGGGGGTACCTATAAGCATGGCTCAGGGAAATGGAACAACACCACGGAACCTGAGTACATGGACATTACGGGGTACATAACCCAAAAACGGGGTACCTATCCGGGTAAGACACCTTGGATTCTCAACCTAATCTTGCGATGTAACATGATTTAGGTTGGGCGACTAAGGCATACTGTCTTTCCCAAGAAGTGCAGAAAACGATCAAGGCGCCGAGGTACACGGTTGAGTCAAGAGTGCCGGATGGGTTTGAAGCACATCTGCCATTCTTGACAAGTCTTGGAAAATGATGCACTTGGCCCAAAGATACCCCATAGGGTGCAACCTCGTAACTATAAGCCCTATAGGTAAAAAGGATAAGAGGTTGCGAACAAAAGCTGGTTGTTGGAAAAACCGGATGGGAAGAGCTAACCTTGTATGGTCGATGTACGCTTCCTTGAAGGGGAAACCAGGGGGAAGATAAAGGGCATAACCCTCTATTAGGGAGATGATACGTGCTATAAGACGCAAAAGTCACGAGGCTTTTTGTTCGCAAGAACGTAAAGGCTTGTCATATTTGTGCAACAATCGTATTTCTGCGAGCCTTCTAAAAAAAAAACTCGCAGAACATAATAAAGAAGTTAAGATGAAATCAATGGGTTGCTACATGAAAGTGTAGAGACGTCCTGCGATTTCATCGCAAGACGGTAATGTCACGGGGCTTTACATTCGCAAGAATATTTAGGCTTGTCATATTGTCGCAACACTTCCTGAAGAAGATAAAATACTATACAAAAAAGTTAAGGCAAGATCAATGGGTTTTTGCATGAAAGTGTAAGAACGTCCTGCGATTTTTTCGCTACAAAAGATGGCAAAATAAGACCTTTAACTAGGAAGGAAAAATAAGACCACAAGAGAATACGCAAATAAACTTGCGAAGATGATTATATGTAAGCAAACAAACTTGCGAACATATATACTGAAATGAAATTGAGATTATGCATCTTTAATATTTTAATTATATTATATCATGCGAGACTAATAGTGCAGGAATGGAGGAAATTTAAAGCTATATCAATTTTACCGCGGCAAAATGAGCTAAGTAACACAAACATTAGCTAATACATTGCAATAGATAAGCATTCTCATCATACAAGCATCATACTCGCATCATAAAAGCATTGCATAAGCATTTCATGGCATAAACATCGCATACACATCTCATAACAACATCATCACATAAGCATTATATTCGCACAAGTATTTTACATAACTTTACAGAATATTCAGAACTTCGCAAAAATATTCAGAAATTCGCAACACTATTTGCAACACTATTTCAGGAACATTATTCAGAATATCGCAGAATACTTCATAATTTCACAGAGAACTTTAGAAATTCGCAGAGAACTTTACAAATTCGCAGAATTACTCAGAATTTTAAAGAATGTGTCAGAATCTCGCAGAAGTATTCAGAAACTAGCAGGAATATTCAGAAATTAGCCAGATTATTCATAACCTCGCAGAAACATTCAAAATTTCGCAGAAGATGTGATCATTTTGCAGAATGTGATTATTTTTTAAAAAGATCATCGCATGAGGAAGAGGGAAGATAAGAATAAGGAAACAATTCGTTCATTCAACATTTTCTCAAGGATTTTACCCTCACATATAAAGAACAGAGGCAACTATGGGTACTAAGAAAATATTGTATGTTCTTTATCTTCTCAGCAAGAATCCTCACCAAAAATGGAATAATAATTTCGCATGAATAGATGCAATACTTATCACTCTTATTCAAGGACGAATACTTCTTACATTTGGAGGATTAAGTACTTCTTATACTTTTTAGGGATATTTCATACTTCTTATATATTTCGAGGGTTGAGTACTTCTTATACTTCTTCAAGGATTTTTATATTTCTTATACTTCATCAAGGATATTTCATACTTCTTATACTTCAAGGGTGAGATTTCTTATTTACTTCGCAACATTCCGGGACTTCGCAAAAGAATAGAGGCAAGTATATACTTTTCAAGTCCAGTATTCTTTCGCTTGTTCCTTCATCAACAAAGATTAAAGACTACTCCAACAGCTACAACAACTAGTTTTTTCCTGAAGATCGCTCTTCAAGCAATATTCAAGAAAAAATAGGCAAAATGTAGGAGCAGAATCTCGCAACATTATTATGCTTGCGAATAATTAACGACGCAACAAATGATGGCTTGCGAAATTATGGAGAGAAAAGACATCTTGCGAGCAAGGCTGCGAAGACTCGCATGACATATTTTAGATCCGAAATTGCAGGGCAACACAACTGTCATCTTTTATGTAAAATCATATAAATAGCCATTTAGGAATAAGAGAAAGGGAGAGTTCTTTTTAGGAGTTCTTTTGGAGAATAGATTTGGGAGAGATATTTGAAGTTAGAATTTTGTAAAGAGAGAGAGATTTTTTTTTCTTTATCATCTTCTTCCCCGAAAATCTAGAGCTCCAAATATTCATTAATGGAGTCTTAATTGTAAAATCATGTAATTACATACAATCACTAGTGAAGAACCATGGATGTAGATCACAATGATCAAACCATGTAAAAATTCTTGTGTCTCTTTTACAATCTTAGTACTTTAATCTTCATTTTAATATCAAATAAATTAGATCATCAAATCAAATTATTAGAATCTCATGAGGGTGTAGTTGTGGGATTTCCTGCAACTACATCAAAAGTCAGGTGTACTTTGGAAATTTTCATTTTTCCTAGTTGAGCTCTTCTCTTATCGTTTATAGCTAAACTAGTGCCAGCAGACAATATTGCTTAAAAGTATCTGTAATGTCTTTTATTGTTTTCCTGTTTGAGTGTCTTGTGTTTTCTTTTCTTAGTGGGGTGTACTGTGTTCGAATGTGTACACGGGTTACCATCTCGAGTTAACATCTAGGAAACCCTAAAAGTCTTTCTTCAAAACAAAACCTTTAAATAGCCGACCTATTGATTTACACAAATCACGTACGCATACTGTAGGTTATTCTGGGTTGTTAAGGATGTCCTCTTCTTCATCTCTTTATGGTGGTTTTGCAAAAGGATTTCTTGAGAAAGGTTTTGATCTTGAATCAAAAGGAAGAAACAAAAGAACTCTTATGGAAGTTGGAACACCTAATGCCTCATGCTACTATGCCTACTCACATCAAGATGTTGAGAATGAGGATATGGTTTCTGCTGAAGTGGTTCATGACTTTCTGAAATACTTTGAGAAAGTGAAACAGCAACTTGTTGATACAATGAAGGATCTTGATGTGGTTAGTTAAAAAAGGTTATTGCTGACCTTGGTCTCATGAAGTCACATGTTAAATAACTTCTCAATAAGGATATCTTCTCTGAAGACACAATTGATAATGTGGATCACAAAATCAAAAGTCTTGAAACCCGTGAAGCTGTCAACGTGAACTTTAGCTTGTGATCGGTTTCTAGGTTATAGATTTGAGGTCTTATTGCCTAGTAAATCTTCTATTGTTCTTGTTTTATTTAGAAGAATAACTAGTGTTTTGGAATAGCCATTATTGTGACTTCACATAGCTATATCCAAAGTTTTCATCTTCTTGTTTTTAGATTTATTGGTTTAAATTCTAAACTTGTTTGGAAGATGATTTTTGCAGTATTAATCTTTTTGATTTTATATATTGCAATATTGTTATGGGATATGTGTGTTTACGTCCATGAACTTGATTGTCCCATATTTTTTCAAAAGTAAAGTCGTTCGTGAATTGATATGCAAATATTGATAAAAGAATGAATAGACTTTTGACAAAACACAAAAGTTAAGCCTATATTGTCAATTATTGATGTAAGATAGGTTAAAATATTTTGTGATTCAAGGATTATGTCTATTGTATTTCATTGTGCAAATGGTGATGAAAATAGAATGAATCCTTGCTTATTCCACGGTATAAGGTCGATTCTCCGATCCACAATTTTTGTGTAAATACTGTGTTGTTCCATAAAGTGTCTTATGTTGAGCACTAAAACAACAAAAGTTGGTTGCTTTTGTGATTAGCTTAGTTTTTCTTCTTTAAGGTACTTTATGTTGAACATGATTAAACTAAATTAATTATCCTTTATGGTTATTTAGTTATCACTCCATAAGTTTTCTAATGTTTGAGCATTTCTTTAACTGGGTTGGTTATTCATGATTAACTTAGTCATTGCTCCATAGATTTTTTTTATGTCGAGTGTGACCAATTAAATTGATTACTTTTATAATTAGTTTGGTTGAGTATGACAATTAGATTATTTGCGAGTTTTCTTGTGATTAATCTATTTGATTTAAGTCTCCATAAGTGTACTTGTGTCGAGCATATTTAGTCAAATTAATCTTGGTTCTACTTGGTTAATATGATTGAATATTTCTTTTTGGATTCCAAATTCATACTCGTATGTGATTTGTTGAGTCTAAATGAATCCTTATTTTCATTTGAAATTAAGGTCGCTCTTGTTGTTCCCTTGGGAATGACATTTTATGGGGGAGAGTTCTTTTGAACTTGTGCGTAATTGCCAAATCTTTGTGGGGAATGCGGCTGTGGAATATTAGAGGGGTTATCTTGTATCTTTATGAACTCCTTGATGAATGCATTTAGATTCGGCTTTATGATTGCATTAAACAAGATGATATATATTTACCTTTGGTCATGAAATGTCTCTTACGGAAATTTCATTAGGGTCCCTTTCTTGTACCTTTGCCAATTTTATTTACAAAAAAGGGGAGAATTAATATGTAGTTCACACTACAAATACATATGATTTTAGGATTATTATGTAAGGGGGAGTGGTTTCCATGTGAGATGGAGTATTGACTAAGGGGGAGTGAAGTATCACTGTAGTTGCAGAATAACCTACAACTACACCCTCAATAGAATTAGTAAAAACTCAAGAAGTTCTTGATGGTGAATGATAAATTTCTTATTAATTCTCTTAATTGATTACACAGAATTATCAAAATGGAACTAGAATAGTTACAACTTTTTCTATTCTCTTTCCTAAGATAATTTCTTACACTCCCTAAAAGAACCTCTCCAATTTTACATTTGAACTCCTATTTATAGTAAAACTTATACAGCTGTATATGGATTGCAAGTATCGCAATTCATTCTCGCAAAATTATTTCATCCTCGCAAAACTTCATATTTCTCCGCGCTACTTCTATCATCGTATCATTTTATAACTCTTTCCTCCTTCATTTATTACGATACTCGTGAACTATTATCTTGCGATATTCAGTACCTACATCTTTCCTCTTCTCATGTCAATTCTACGAAGAAGAAATGTCATGAGAATCCCTATTCTCGTAAATTTAATGTAGTTATTACCACCCATCAAGTTCGCAACACATCTTTTTACTTTTCCCTTATCTTTTTGACACGTTTCTTCGTAACCGTTCTTTTCAACCGTTCACGCTTACTCGTATTAATGAATTTCTATCTTCATCAAACTCTCTCTATTTATAAATATTATCCTTTGTTTTTGCTTTTTATTCTCTTATCTTATTCATCTTCTTCACCACTTCTGCCTCTGCAATCTCTTTTATCTTTTTTCCTTTCTATTTTCCATCTTATATTCAATGGCACCAAAGAAGAAAACTATTGAACAGTTAATGCGGAACTTGCTGATAGGGACCTCATTCTCTCTCGAGATTGAAGGTTATGATAATAAATCTTCTCTCTGTGAAGCTCTTTACCAACTATGTTTGGGATGATCAGAAAATTTTAATCACACGAGGTCAAATCCTCGCAGGTCTTCCTCTTCCTCTTTATGATGTTAAATTTCCTCTATTCTATGAAATTATTTCCCACCCCAATTTTTCTTATGCCATTTACCAATTGACTCGGTGATTGTATTCGCCTCTTAGTTGAATTCGCAAATCGTGCGCTTTTGGGAAATCTTTGTATTCATTGATCTTAGGAAACCTTGATTTGAAAATATGGAAATTGTTGTCAAATTATACAATTGAGGGTTTCTTCAAAAATTACACACTAATTCCTCGCGAGGAAAGAAGATAATCGTTGGGGTGTTCGTCTTCATCGTAAAGCTAATATCGCAGCAGATGATCTTCTCATGCACGATATTGATTATGCTTCAGGAAATAATAAGACACCTCGTCATTCTAATGATGAAGATTGGTATAAGTACCCTTTAATATTATCGGGTTCTTATATTTTTGGGATAGTAGAACTTCCTGCGAACCTTCGTAACCGCCATTATCAACCTTGGGTTTTTAGAAATGTATGTACTTCCATCTCCTTATCTTTTTGTTACCCTTTAATTTCAAATGAGGTAAGAAACACTCTTGTATTTTTCTAAACAATATATTGTTGCCTCTGTTTCTTATCCTTATTTGAATTTGCAGGTTCCACTTCTTCCTGAGATTGCTGCGAGTGAAAATAAGAGTTCTACTTCTTCTAAAAGGTTGGCTGCAAGACAACAAACTCTTCGTTCTGCGAAGGTTACCCAAGTTTCTGGTAGTCAAGATGATGTTCTTCGCAAAGGGAAAAGGAAACTTCAAGATGTTGTTTACGAGAGGAGGAAAAAGAAGAAACTATCAACCAAGTCTCATTCCAATGTAATCTCTTCTAATGAGAATATTGAGGAAGATCTTGGTGATGAAGATGATAAATTTCCTGAGAAGGACTTTAGTTCTAACTCTGATACCCTTTCCCGACGAAGGAGATGATGATAATGATGTTGATGAAGGTGGAAATGAAGATTTCAAAGATCCTGTAAACTTTTGCCTCAAAGAATGGTTAGCATCTCTGAAGATTTCCTCCATTCTTCCCGTGGATTAGGAAATTCTCCTACATCGAATGCTCGCAAACTTATTGCGAAGGCTTGTAAAGTTCCTACTGTAATTGATAATAACTCCCTCAAAGGCATTTCAAGATTCGCCTCTCCTGCTTAATTATATGCTTTAGGTAGCATGGTAAGTTTATTCTCTATTCCTTGTTTATTTCCCTTATTTTGTTGATTTCTAACCCCTTTTTTCTTGTTTAGGTTGGAAGAGTTAGTTGTGCAAAAGCTTTCCGATTTGGAAAGACGCTCATTCTATTGCTGAGAAGAAAACTTTGAATCGTTGTAAGAAGTTAGAGGTTGAAAATTCAAATCTCCGTCAGAAAGTAGAGGATTTAAGTATTGATAACGCAGAATTAATATCCCGTCACGAAGATAATTCTCAATCTGCGAGCATCGTAATTGATAATTCTTCTCTTCTTGAGGAGAATAATCAATTAAAGCTTGAAAATTCTTCTCTTCGTAATGATAAGAAACAACTAGAAGGTAAATTCTTTGCGATGGTAATTATTTTGATTACTTTTCCTTCGTAATTTGCTAACCAATTCCTTAATTTCTCTCTTTTCTGCAGAAAATTATGCGAAGATGAATAACGATCTGAAAACTATCCTTGCTAATCGTAATAAGAAAATTTTTGATTTGAGATCTCGCCTTCTAATTTCCCAAAGATAACCATAGTTTATATGTCAAGCGTTTTCGAGCTAAGATGACTCGAAAGATTTGCGAAGACAATGAAATTCCTCTCAAGAAGTACCATACGCTCCTTTTCTCAAGAAATTCTCAAGATACTCCATATCCGGAAATCTCTCAAAGTGAAGTTGAAGATGATAGTGAAGTTGAAGAAGAAGATCATTTTGATGGGAATAGATCGCCTGAAAAATAACTTCACTCTTTTTTGTATATCTGTTCTTTAACTCCACTCTTTTTTGTATGTTTGTTATGTTTCTTTTCAATACAACACTTTCTTCTTGATTGCACTTTTAATCAATCCAACAATTTCTTTTTCAAAGCTTAATTTGAATTAATCTTTCTTTGATTGATTGTTTCCCTTATTCGCATAACTTGATCATGTGGAGAGAAATAATATATCTTAAAGACTTATCTTAGTATTCCCTTTCCCCTTATTATTGCTCTTCAAATGATCAACTATCGCTGGAAGTATTAGAATATCCTTCTCAATTTATCTTACAAAGTTTCTTCTTATTGTGATTATGAATAAAAAATTCTCCCTTCGAAGTATAAGAAATATAAGCCTTTTGCCTTTTGCGGAATGTTGCTAAGTAAATAATAAATCTCCCCTTGAAGTATAGGAAGTATGAAGTATACGAAATATAAAATACCCTTAAGAAGTATAAAATATCTTTGAAGAAGTATTAGCAGCATTCAATTCATGAAGAATTGCCCAATATATGAAGAAGTATAAGAATTATTACTCATTGTATGAAGAAGTATAATAAGTACTTAACCTTCGCAAAATTAAATATCCGTTGAAGAAGTATAATAAATATGATATACTCTTGAAGAAGTATAAATAGTATTGAATTTGTGGAGAAATATTCAATATGTGGAGAAGTATAAGAAGTATTTAATTCTCGTAACATTTTACGAGTATGAACTTATCTGTATTTGATTGCTATCAAAATCGCATCTTTTGTTAAGTCTTCGTGAAAGTTCTTCAATGATGTTATCTTCTTTTATAGGACTTCTTGTAAAAATTCTTCAATGGTATTGACGAAGCTGTCTTCTCTTCAAAACTTCATAATGTATATTCTTGTAAAATTTCTTCAATGATATCGATGAAGCTGTCTTCTTTTTAGATCTTCATAATGTATATACTTGTATAATTTCTTCAATGATGTTGATGTGATGAATTTCATTAATTTATGTGGTCTTATTATGCCTTCCTAAGTAAAGGTCTTATTTTTCCACCTCTTTTGTAGTAAATTTTTGTATTTGCGATAATATGACAAGTTTGAAAATTCTTGCGAACATACAACCTCGTGACATTATCGTCTTGCGATGAAATCGCAGGACGTTTTTACACTTTCATGTAATAACCCATTGATCTCATCTTAACTTCTTTGTTTCATTCTCATGAGTTCTTTTGTATGTTTTTTTTTTCCTTTTTTTTTTTTTTTTTTTTTTAGAATGCTCGCAGAACTTCATTTGTTGCACAAATATGACAAGCCTTTATGTTTTCGCAAACAAGAAGCCTCGTGACATTTGCGTCTTATAGCACGTATCATCTCCCTAATGGAGGGTGCTGCCTTTATCTTCCCCCTGGTTGCCCCTTCAAGGAAGCGTACATCGACCATACAAGGTTAGCTCTTCCCATTTGGTTCGCGCTAACAACTGACTTTTGATCGCAACCTCTTATCCTTTTTGCCTATAGGGCTTATAGTTACGAGGTTGCACCCTATGGGGTATCTTTGGTCCAAGTGCATCATTTGCCAAGACTTGTCAAAAATGGCAGATGTGGTTCAACCTCACCCGGCACTCTTAACTCAACCGTGTACCTACGCCTTGATCGTTTTCTGCACTTCTTGGGAAAGACAAGATGCCTTAGTCGCCCAACCTAAATCCTCTTACACCGCATTTTATATTGCGTAATGTCGCTAGATTAGGTGAGAATCCAAGGTGTCTAACCCGGATAGGTACCCCATTATTGGGTTGTACCCCTAAATTTTTACCATGTACTAAGGGCCCTTGGTGGTGTTCCTATTACCCTTAGCCACGTTTATAGGTACCCCTTAAATGACGTACTTTAGACTTTTCCTCTTACAAAATATAGATTCGCGAACTAGGGTGTACGCCACAAAGGTTTGCTTGTATAAAATTTTCTCGGCTCTCTTTCTTTTTTGAGGCTGATCACAGATTGCGGTCTTTTATTCGCAAATTAATGAAAGTTTAATCGCAATATAGATTTTGAAATTCATTACTTTTCCCAATTTCCTGTGAGAAAACAATATTCGTAAAATTTATCACGAAATAAAAAATTTTGTTTTGCCACATACCTCATTTTCACGAGCAAACATACTGATTACCTTCTTGTTTTATTATTTTCCTTCTTCTTTCTTCGCAAATCACAACCCTTATTATCATCGTAAATTTCTTGTATGATTATCATCGTAATTTTATTCTCTTTTCCCTTAATCCTCCGCCATTAAATTTTCACTTCTTTTCACAAAATTTTGCTCTTTTTCTCCAATTTTCCTTCTCAAAGGGTTTTTCCTTCGCAAACTTCTACTTACAGATCGTAACATTTATTTCCCTCACCCCAATCACCCTTGATAATTCCAATACCCTTCATATGAGGAAACTTTATGCACTGATGTAGAGTGGAAGCTACGCCTAGAATTCCATGAAGCCATGGTCTTCCTATCAAAGCATTATATGGTGATTCGACATCAACAACGCAGAACAGAATTTCAGTTCGCATTCCACTTAATGGAATTCGCATGCTCACTTCTCCTTTGGGCTTGTTAGCAGTTCCATTAAAACCATAAATTCTGTAAGTAGAAGGTATTAAATCTTCATCTTTTCCCCCCATAGTTTTGTAAGCAGAATAGAAGAGGATATTGACAGAACTTCCCGTATCAATCAAAATCCTATTAAGACCAATTGATTCTTCCTCCATATCATCTTCGTTTTCTTCCATATTCATGTAGATTGCTAATCTTACTACCAATGGATTATCATGTGCTTCACAACCTTCTGAATTTCAGTGGCTTCAAAAGAAATTTCACGTTTCGCAATCTTCAAGTCGTGAAATTTTTGTGATGTTCATTACTTCCTTTCCTTCACCATCCCTCGCATATACCCTGCTTAACACATTATCATGAAAATCCTCTATGGTTTTATATGAATGAACAATGGAATTACAGAAAACATTCCTTGCTTTTGATCCCACTTCTATATGTAGGATTTCTTCTCCCTTTTCTTTTGTTGTGTTCTCCTCATGAGTTATGGCTGGAGCCTTGTGGTAATTGTTGCGATCAGGTTCGCTTAAGTAAAAATTGATTTAGTTTTCCTTGATCAATCATTCGCAAGATTATCCTCTTGATATTATGGCAATTATTTGTAGAATGTCCATGAAAATGATGATATGAACAAAATTCATGACTTCTTGGACCCATTGGTGGTTCCTTTCCCATGTTCCATGGAGTTGGTATATGCTCTACCAGGATAATTGCTTGCCATATCTTTTCTACACTTGTATTCAAAGGTGGCAACTTTATCTCTTCCCTTACCATTCTTTGACCTCCTTGACCATTGTTATAATTTTGTCTCTGGTTCCCCTGTCCAAAATAATTTTGCCTTTGTCCCCCATAATTTTCTTGTTGTTGATCTAATCTTGGAATTTGGTTATTTCCTATTCGATTATAGAAATTCCTCTCTCTATCATACTCTTCTTGATCTCTACTACCCATTGCTACCATTTTTGGTGGCTATCATTGATTTTCTTCTTCTTCGAATTTGCGAAGAAGTTTGTGAGGATGTTTGCGAAGTACCTGCTACTACATTGATTATTTTGGGAAGTAAATTTGCTCCTCCATCTTGATTGCTAGTGTTTGCTACTGGATATGATTCCATACTGTTTTGTTTTTCCTCTAGTGTAATGTATTCTTCTTGCAATTCTCATCATCATTATGGAATTCTTCTTCAAGATTTGAACATATAATTGTTCTTATCATCCACAAGTATCTCTCATCCACGCCCCGCCATATCACTTCACATAGTCTTCCATCGTCTTACCAAATGCTTCAAACTTTCACCCACTCTTTGTTTTAAACCAAATACATCTTCAATACCAAGCCGTGAAGAGTGATTTGTGATATATGCTCCAGGAAAGTTGCTTGCAAATGACTGAATGACGTAATAGTGTTCTTAGGGAGTCCTTCGAACCATTTTAAAGCTTCCCATGTTAAACTCGATGCGAAGTACTTGCATAACACAACATCATGATTCTCCCATTGTAACATGCATCTTATGTATGCTTTAATGTGATGAATAGCACATGAAGTCCCATCAAAGATACTGGTAAGTGTGGGAAAATTGCATTTTGGTGGAATTCCTCCCAATTGTACTTCTCTAGCAAATGGAGTCCTCGCAGCTTCTTTTATTGCTTCATCTAATTGCCTTCTATCTCCTCCTCTTCTATTGTTTATCATCCCTCTCATTTCTGCTAATTCTCGAAAAATCCGTGCATTTGCCTCAGAACTCTCATCCATTGGTCTTTTTAATGCAGCTTATCTTCTTCTACGTTCTTGCGCTTCCTCCCTTGCGATCCTTCACATTCTATCATATTCTTCATTAATGTTTTCATTTGCACAATTCTGCAAATATCTTCTTTCTAAATTATCATAATTGTTCAGTCGCAGAGTATCTTGGAATTCTTGTTCTTCCCTTTCTATTCTTCTCATTCTTCTCATGCGAATATCAGGAATTTCTTCTTCTTCATTTCTCCTCCTTCTATGATTTACTTCTTCTTGATTTGTTTGTACTCTGACTCGAGAGTTTGGTTCATTCCTCTCTACTTCTGTTTGTTGATTTACAATTCTTCTCTTAATTCTTTCATACTCAACATTTTGTTTGTTACGAGCCTCTTCATATCTTCTTACTCCATTCTCGTGATTGTTTTGATGTAATGCTTGTTGTCTCTCAGTTTCTTCCATAAGTTGTTGTTCTTCCTCTCGATTCTGATTGCTTTCTCTAGGATTTGGCCTTGTTCGTAAATTCTCCATGTTTTGTTCGTGGTTTGGTATTAAAATGAAACGATTCTCTTGATTTCTTTCACCTTGATTCTGCGCTTGTTCTTGCATATTATTTTCATTATTGATTATCGGTGAATTTTGTCCTTCTCTTTCTGTTGTAACTTTTGATCTTGCAACACTTTGAGATTTCCTTCTTTGTAGCATCTCATTTTCCATCCTCAATTCTTGATTTTGTCTTGTTAAATTGGCACGTTCTTCAGCTTTGATCATTCGTTCTTCTTGGATTCCTTGTCTTAGTGTTTCTAACATCTCCCTTTCTCTTTCAAGAATTGTTCCTCCCATCAACCTTCCATTTTCTCTGATTTGTGGTTCTCTATCTTCTTCCTATGGTGTATCATTTCTCCAAGTGTGTATACTCACTCGATCATGATCTATTATTTGTTGAGCTTGATTTCTTCGATTACTCCTTCTCCTACTAGGTTCTCCTGTTATATTTGCTTCTCCTCCTGCGAGTCTTACACTTCTTCTTACTTCAGTTAATGGTTCTGATGTGTTTCTTCTTCTTGTCATTTTTTTGGTACAGGAATTCTTCAAATCCCTGTTTCTAGCGCCAATTATGTAGTTGCAGAATAACCTACAACTACACCCTCAATAGAATTAGTAAAAACTTAAGAAGTTCTTGATGGTGAATGATAACTTTCTTATTAATTCTCTTAATTGATTACACAGAATTATCAAAATGGAACTAGAATAGTTACAACTTTTTCTATTCTCTTTCCTAAGATAATTTCTTACACTCCCTAAAAGAACCTCTCCAATTTTACATTTGAACTCCTATTTATAGTAAAACTTATACAGATGTATATGGATTGCGAAGTATCGCAATTCATTCTCGCAAAATTATTTCATCCTCGCAAAACTTCATATTTCTCCGCGTTACTTCTATCATCGTATCATTTTATAACTCTTTCCTCCTTCATTTATTACGATACTCGTGAACTATTATCTTGCGATATTCAGTACCTACAATCACCATAGTATTGTTGTTAAAGTTGTGATGCAATTGGACTTTGACGTTGTGTAATGATACTATGACGCTGTATAACAATGGTTGAGAACCATTGCTTTTCTCATTGTTATAACTACGGATTTTCAACAACAATGGTGCTAAACTTACAACCTTTGGGATCATTGGATTACTTGGAAGTTACGAAGATTTCGAGTATTGTTGTATATTAGACGACATGTGGAATAGGAGCTACAAAGTTTATTTATATATTTTGTATTCCATATGAATTAATAGTTTTGCCACTAAAATTGACAAAGGTGGAGATTGTTAGAGCATTGGTCGGTCGAACTCGCATGCGTTGATATCTCAAGCATTTTGTCAATATTAGTGATCAAAACTATAAAGTCTTTGATTTTTAGTCTATATCTATGGTCTCGAACTAGGATAGAAAGTGTAGTTGATCTCAAGAACTCCATGGAGATCATCATACAAGACGAAGGACTACTCAAGGAACCAGTGGATCTTCATCGACTAAAAGGTATGTGGAGACTTGAACTTATCTATCACTCAAAAGTATATCTATTCTATCTCCTATCTTGAGACAAAAGTCGTATTACTATATAAACTAAGAATATACACATATGATATTTCGAGATGAGTATATCTCACTTATCTATTTCTCGAAATATGTGCTGGCAAAGCTTTCGCTTTATCCAAGTTCATCTTTACCTAGTGACGAAAGTCATGTTATCTTTCAATCATTTTGGAAATTTCTCTGACGAAAAATAGTTTGTGAATAACAACTATATAACGCAATCTGAGAATGTTTCAATGATTGAAATTAGAGTTTAGACAATATAACCATTGGAGGATATAAGCATTGTTGTGGAAACACATATATGTATAAGTCCTTAGTGCTTGAACCGAAGTTTACGAACTTTGTTGATCAAGTGAAACCGGAGAAGTGCGTGAGCTTCAGTCCGCGAATTCAATCCGCGAGTCTCAACTGAGAATTTCTGCTGGAGTTTGTGAACTCCATCCGGGAATTTAAGTCCGCGAACTTGAGTAGGTTATGTCTAAAAACGATATTTGTGAACTTATCTTCATAAACTAAGGAATGATATTGCAAACCGTGGCTTTATAGTTCATGAATCGATTCAAGTGAATCACATCGTTTTTTATTCAATTGTGTCTTGTGTAGTACATAAAGATCTAAGAAATGGAACAACTCTATAACTAGTTCATTTGAGTCATTTGGACTAGTTATGGTGAAGAAGAATATGGTTGATATGAAAGTTATCATTTGGATAACCCTTTGGTTAACTAGTGTTGAACCAACTAATGTACAAGTTTTGGTATGGTTTACACAAGCCTACAAACGTGCAGTACATGTGTGTATAACAAGCTATGTTTTCAATTGAATAGTTGATAAATATTAGCTTGTATCTAATCAGGTTTTCATCTAACAGTGAATATTGAATGCTTTGTTACTAAGCTAACATTGATTGCAAACCCTGATTTGAAAGACTATATAAGGGAGAACTCTATCAACTGGGAAACCTAATACCCACACATTATGTGTGATACTAGTTTGCTAAGCTAGAGATGATTATCTATTAACCTTTGATTTTTTTCTTCTAAAACCAGGTTAATGACTTAAAGACTTCATTGGGATTGTGAAGCCAGACCGATACTACTTTTATCGTAGTTAGGTGATTTGATCTTGTTATTTCTATCATACGAGTACAATTGTAATAATTGTCTTGAGATTACTATCTCCGATAGGCAAGATATAAAAGTAGTCACAAACACTTCGTCCCATCATTTGCAATTCCTCAATAATTTTCTTTGATGTGTCGATTAAGTTTATTGTGAGGTGATTGATAAAGCTGAGCTGTTCTTCGGGAATATAAGTCTAGTTTTATCAATTGGTTTATGTTCACCTTGATTTATCAAAAGACGGAACAAAACTTATAGGTTTATTCGTGGGAGACGAATTTATCTATCCTTGTAGACTTTTTTGTGTGAGACAGATTTGTTTATTAAAGTCTTCGAGTTTGGGTCGTAGCAACTCTTGGTTGTGGGTGAGATCAACTAAGGGAATCAAGTGCGCAGTATCCTGCTGGGATCATAGGCGTGGGAGCATAATTGTACCTTGGATCAGTGTGAGATTGGTTGGGGTTCAACTAAAGTCCAGGCCGAAGTTAGCTTGGAGTAGGCTAGTGCCTGTAGCGGCTTAATACAGTGTATGTTTAATCTGTTCTAGGTCCCGAGGTTTTTCTGCATTCGTGGTTTCCTCGATAACAAAATTCTGGTGTCTGTGTTATTTCTTTTCCACATTATATTTCATTATATAATTGAAATAATACAGGTTATGCATTGTTAAATCAATTAGAATATCCGACCTTATTGGTTGTTTATTTAAATTGATTGACACTTGGATATTGGTCATTGGTACCATCCAAGTTATCTCTCTTTGATTAAGACTCACATATGTGTATTTTCTTGAATAAATAAAATTGAGAGATTGAGATAACCTTGAGATATTTTCTATTAATTGAGTCTTGTTGATTCTTTAAAAAGTAACTCGGAGTTTCCCATACAGATTGCTAATCGAAATATTGGGTGTGGTTGTTAGACCCCCGCTTTTTCACTTGGTTTGTCTTGTTCAGCAGCAGGAACATCAAATCTATTTTAAGTAAATCTAGGGTTAGGGGTTGGATATTGGTTTTTCAATCGAGAAGATGCAAGAAGTGATGAAGAACATAGATTTTCATTTGAATGATTTCATAACTTTCACCAGAAGAGGGAAAAAGATTTGGGGTTTTATTAGGGTTCACAAGATTACAGGAGGAACGAGAAAGAAAAGGGAATGAGATAGAGAATGAATAAATGATCGAGATTCGATAATAATAGAGATAAGAGAATCGACTCAGACTCCCAAGTATCTGAGTGAGTTGAACAGTGAGTCATTTTCAAAGTGTAGGAAGCCACATTATTGTTTCGCATGCATATAACTGGGTTTAATTGTGAATCGCAACTGAATCAAACAGTTGCGATTTTCGTAACTGCTATGAACTGTTACAAATTTTTTGCAAGTAAAATTCGCAACAGGGACAAAGCTGTTACGAAATGTAGTTACTAATCAAGGAAAATGGTGTAGTTTTTATGGAAGATTTAAGAAGATTTCTTATTTGGGTTCATAATCTTTGGTGTGCACAAAACTTGATCGGCTGGGATCCAACTATAATCGGTTTATCTTTCATAGATTTGATTGATTAGTTGCGTCGATCGGCATCAATATTTAGTATCTTGGTAGATCTTATTATTGATAGAAAAATCTAATCTCTGCTACTGTGGTAGTTATTGAATAGATAGATCTAAACCCAACAAAGGAGTTTATTGGATTAAACAGAAGAGCCTTTGTCTAACTCATATCACTGAGATTGAATAGAGTTGTTACCGAACAGATTTGTTGTTCCTTTACTATTTGGAATATGAACCAAAGGAATTTTTACAGTGTGTGCACTTATTGAATGTCGGAAGAGCATGGATACTGAAGAAACTAGGTGAACTATAGGTTTAGTTGCTTGGTCTCAACTATACGAAGTTGGTTTGATTTTGTATAGCGGCTTAATTCTGAGAGTATTCAATTCTGGACTAGGTCTCAGGGTTTTTATGCATTTTCGGTTTCCTCGTTAACAAAATCTTGTTGTGTCATTTACTTTGGTTTTCCATGATTATAATTGTTGTTATTATAATTTAAAGTAAATTACACAAACGTTAACTCTGTATTACTTGATAGTGATCAAATAGAGTTTGGTTAAGTCTGAACCTATTATCAAGTAATCACACTTTGATTGTTATATTGCCTCGATCTCGTATCCAAAGAAGATCACACAAAGTGTGAATACCGATTCATTGTATTGTCTCGACACAGTCCATAAACAATCACTTTCAGTAAGAGGACTTATAGGTAGAAAAGTTTTAGATTGAGGTATATTTGGGTATCCTCATTTTTTCTGTTGCGAGGTAGTCGGCTAAACCATTGAGTCACTATATTGTGTAGTCGTGAGGTAGTAGGGGCCTAACCATTTAGTCACTAGATTATGTAGACACGAGGTAGTCGGTTTAAGCATTTAGTCATTAGATTATGTAGTCGTGAGCTAGTGGTTACATGGCCAGAAGAAGTAGCAGAAATATGTTCATTTTCCTGTAATAGAAATTAATTATGGAAAAAAATATTTAAACTCTAATATTAATCAAAAGTACCATGATTTTTTATTAAAATTGAAGTAACATTGTCATTACAATTTACAGGGAATATGTACAATATGCAAGTAGATAACCAGAAAATATAAACATAAAGAGTACATAGAGATCTCTCAACACCTTTCTTAGATCTTTGAAGTCATTAAAGCTGGTTAACTTTCAGTTGAATAAGGCCATCAACTTTCAGTTTAGAGAAAAATATTTAAAGACCTCCAAATACCTGTTTCAAAACAACATACACCTTAATAGTCCAAATACAGATTCAGACATACCGTGCCAGAAACATAACAAAATTTTCTGTTTTGTGTTCCCAGAGCTTGAACATTCAAGGCTTCACATATGAAAATAAAACAACATCATCAGATAATTAGCCGAATTGATTATGGGGAGGAATTTAGGTTACGTGACCGAACCATTTTTTTTTCTTTTTTCTGCACATCTACATTATGCAAGAACTAGGTTATCTTTACACACACTCGTCAAATAATTTGTTAATTATGTGTTACTGTGTAATATTATTTTTCGTATTATGACTTGAGAAAATATTTTTAATGGAATGTTTGTTTTTAATTATTTGATTTATGTATGTTGGAAACGAATTTTATTTTAAGTATTTTCCATTTCTGAGATTAAAACATTGTTCAAATTGTTTTCTATATACAGGGTGAACCATTTGCTAAAATTCCTACTCTGTTAAAAATATTTGCTCAAGTCATATTATATGGAATTTGAATTGGTCAGCAAAGGAAGTAATATGATAATATCAAACAATCGAGATTACAATTATAATAAATTATTATCTTTCTTGCATTGATAATTTGAATCCCTAACAATGATTAAATTATTATTTGTGAGATAGATCTGAATTAATAAATATGATAAATATATTGTGTTTCAGTGATAAACCATATTTCAGATTACAATTACAAATGAAAACTTTAGCTCATTGTTAACCACTTCAAGTTTAATCACTCGCATGGTAATGATATGAGCAATATACACAAACAATTGTTGTCAATGATGAGTTACAACAAAAGGTTGCACATATACATCTATTCATGTGATTCTGATAAATTTTAGACCTATTTTGAGAGGGAAAGTTGCAATTTGATTGGTTCAAGAGGTGGAATAGCAAAAATAGCAACTGCTTACGTGTGTTTCTAAATTTAGGTCAAACCAAAGTCAATGAAGACTTGACCATAAATTAGCAACAGTTGATGCTCTGTTGCTAAATTTCCAGTTTCGCAACTACTCAGCCGCTGCTGACTAGATTTGCAACAGGGTTTTTTGCTACAGCCGCTTGCCGTTGCAACCCCGTTCAGCAACGAAAATAGTTATTTGCTAAACCCTTAATTTGGTGTAGTATATGGTTATGATAACAGAAGAATCGTGATTTTTATTTGTTTGGTTCAACCGTTGACTAGGTATATAAATGAGGTTTCGTCACTGAAATCTAAAGGTTCGGGTTAAACCTTATAGACGGACACTATTTCAGTCAAACATTATTGACGGACTGATCAAAATCGGTCAAGGCTTTTTGACTACGAATCATGTTTAAAATACCGTTTATCCCTTTAAAACTTAACCATAGGTGCAAAGGGATCCATAACCCAGACCCGTAAATGATACCCGAACGTAACAAAAAAAAAATCCTTTATACTTCAATCATGTTCTCTTTCTCCCTCTCCCTCTTTTAGTTTGCTTCTTTCCTTGTTCTTCTCCAGTAACGGTGGGTGAAAAAATTAACAAAAGGTGCGAGTGTTGATGGAAGGGAACCCGACAGGTAATCTAAAATCACCGTTCTTTTTTCACTTATGATTAGGTTGTAATTTGTGTTAAGTTTTGATTGTAATATAACATGTTAACAGTCTTGGCTCTATCTCTTTTCTGATTTTAATGTGTTGATTTGTAGCTTGAAGATATCTAACGTGTTTAAGTTTTTTGATTTTAGGGTTTGAAATCGGAATTACATTTAAACGCTCTCCATTTCTCCGTCGTTTTTGGGATTAAGTTCAGGTAATTTCTTGGCATAATTTCTTCTATCAAATCTAAATTCATAAAAAATGATGTGCAATCAAAGAAATCACAAAGACATAGTAGTTCTAGGAAAAATCAAGAAAGGTAATAATATCATGCGTTCACTTTTTGATTGATTATTTCTTAATACAGGGCATCATAACATGTAAACATTTAGATTTTCCTTTTTTTTGCATCTGTACAGCATGATTCAGATAGTGAAGTATTGCAGCCTACCCATAATTCACTGGTGTAGTATTGCAGCCTACACCATAATTCACTGCAGATAGTGAAGTACTGCAGTATTGCAGTATTGCATCCTACCCTTTTTTTGCATCTGTCCTTGCATTTCTATTATATTTTCGGAACATAATTCACTGGTGAAGTATTGCAGCCTACCCATTCTCATCTTATTATATTTTCGGAGATGGGGTTGGTTAATCACTAAGCAGGTCTAAATGTTTGCTCAAGTTTGGTAAATTGGCAGTTTTCTTGAATCATTTTTTTTTTCTAATATCCATGTTTCGGTTGTACCTATCGGTTTATATATACGAAGCGAGGTCCTTTATTGGTGGAAAAGTGGGTTCTTTTGTTGATAAGAGTCGAAACCATATTGAAATAGGGCTTCATGTTTTTTTCCGGCTGCTACATCAATCTTTTTCGTTCATTGAAGAAGGTGAATATCTCTTGCTATGATGCAAACAATGATGATGTTATATATTTTGAGTTTGTTGTTGCAAAGTCGTATTAGTTTCTGTTACCGGCTGGTTCCCGCTGATTATTTTAAAAAGCTGAATCTTCCTACCAGCATCATTTCCTCTTCCAAATGAGGCTTCTTTGATCAGGGATACAGCTGGATGAGCATAATGTATTGCATGCCTCAAGTAATAATTGAAATTGAATTTGAGTTGGTTGTAGCTATTGAATTTGATTGTTTTTTGAGTATCAAGGATTTACCAGTAGGTACTAATTTCAGTTTTAGTTCTAGTAAAAGTATAGAAATTCGATCATGTGATTACTCTCCTTCTTCCTTGAAGCTTGTCCTAAACCTAATGTGACTTGTTGCAATAGTAGTGCAGGTCTATAGAAAGTTTGCAGTGAAGATTATAGCTGAGTTGCAGTTGATAGTGGTTTTGTGCTGTGAGCTGAAATGTAGAGAAGGAGGATGTGTGATGGTCTGTGTTTGAATGGAGTTGCAGGTGAGCTCAAGTTTGATGTGATAGTACAGCTGAGTTGAAGGTGCTGGTAGGTGACCTTGTTAAAAAGTTACCCAAATATTATTATTTGACCGTGTTAAAAAGGTACCCAACCTATATTATGCAAGCGTGTTGAAAAGATACCCAATTTATATTATGTGACCTTGCTAAAGAAGTATCCAATTTATATTATGGGATCGTGTAAAACAAGTACCCAATATATTTTTAGGACCAACTGAAAAACTATGCACACATCTTCGAATTATATGGCACTAGTATTCCCTGTTTTACGTAAAGTTCAAGAACCAATTTAGTAGATCCTTATGCTTTAATATGCTTCATATCACTTATATTAGACCATGAAAACCAAACATGATCTTTCTCAAACACGATGAGTCAATTACCATACATGAGCTATATATAGTTTTGAATGGTTTTTCATACGCTTCGTTTCACGAATATCAAGTCATACCTGCGAATCACGGATATAGTTTTGGGTTCACTGATCGGAGCTATGAAAGAGTCGATATACAATAATAATTACCGGTGAAAATGATTATAAATAATGATATAGTTTAGTGTACCATTGAAGACTCGGTCGAGCCAATTATTGTAGGTTCGTCATCCCTTCTGTAACTGGACATGTTTTCTTTCATGTGAAAATGGATTAGATCTATGATATTTATATTTCCAGGTGCTGGAGAACTCCATCTTGAGATCACATGGTCAATTATCTATTTTGGACTAGAGCTGGTCTTGATGGTTTATTTACTATTAAGTATGTACATTCTGGAGATTACAATTTATATGCATGGGTTCCTGGTTTCATAGGAGATTACAAGTATGGCAATCTCATTACAGTTAAAGAAGACATATATATATATATATATATATTCTTTACTTTAAATTGCTTAAGTTCTGCACTGCTTTACTTATATGCATCCATTCGTGTTGAAACAGGAGATAAAATTAAAGTTGATGATAACCTTGTCTATGAGCCTCCAAGAAATGGTACTACATTGTGGGAGATAGGTATTCCTGACAGAACCGCAGCCAAGTGTTTCATCCCAGATGTTGACCCTAAATATGTTAATCCACTATACTGTTGAAGACTATAACTCTCACCCTGAATCAGATGGTTCTCATGGATGAGGTTAGATTCCAACATGAAGCATTGACTGTACAGTTTGATTGTCTTTGTCATATATATCCAATTGCAAAGATGAATGCCTGACTTCTCATTCCGAAAGGTTTGTGATACTGCTATTCTTTTCTGATTCCTAAAGTTCTAGTAAAAGTATAGAAGTTTTCTACCCAATTTAATTTATACAACTGTCTTAAACAGGTACCCATTTTAATTTATACGACCATGCAACAACATCCCAGAAGTATTTTTATACGACTATCTTTGAGGGGTGCCCAATTAATTTTATACGATTGAAACACCAATTTGTAACAGCAGTGCTACCACCGCCACCACCTCTGTTAGATGAGTTCGTAGATTTGTCGGGTACTCGATTAATTTTATACAAGAGAAACCGTTCCCACCACCTTGTTAGATAAGTTTATAGAATAATAATTCCCCCATTGCTCCGACCGTAACCATTAGAGTAAGCACATCTTCTTGAATTCCCATTGAAATTAGGGTTCAAACCCCATCCATATTCGAACTTAGAGTTAAGGTTTGCATTTCTTCCATAGCCTGGTTTTAATGCCTGATCAAAACTCATAGCCATTCCCAGGATGACCAAATGGCGAAAACATACTTCTAGTAGATCAACTGGATCTTCATTCCATAATCACCAAAAGAGATCAATAAATCTGATTGCTCTTGGTAGACGAGGTAAACAGAAAAATCTAAAATTTTAATTTTGTATATACCATCCATTTTCCATTCAGTACTTGGAACCAACCCATTTTCCAAACCCAGATTTTTAGACTAACTATGGTTAGGTTACTAACTATGGTAAAAGGGTAAACATGGAAGAAAAATATGAAACTTAATAAATAAAGAAGGACAAACCGATTTGTCCGTCTACACAGCAAAATTGGCCTGCGTGTCCGCGTCCGAATACCTAGGACTGTCCTATCGTGTCCGCGTCCTCGTGCAACCCAGTCTACACAAAGTAATACCTAGGACTGTAAGTTAGGTAGTGTTGAGTTTGGTTTGGAGTACCATCCCTTTTAACTGGTCGAGCCCTTCTCACGTTAGAGTTTGAAGTACTATTTCTCTTGTCTTTAATAGGAGGAACCCAACTCTAATTTTGGGTTGAATTTTAAACTAATTCAAAACGGGTTGACTACAACAAATTTTACTTCCATTACTTCCGAAAAAAAATATTTTCCATTCACAAAACTATTCCCAAAACGATTTGAAAAGAAGCAGAACGAGAGCAGAGAGGAAAATCACTACTCAACAAGAAAAAAAAAACCATCTACTTTGAGAACAATTTTTTGGTTCTTGTGATTCGAGTCCAAATTTCTTTGTGCACCCCTCTAAAACCGGGGTGTACGTTCCGGCCGTCCTGGTTGGTGGACTTTCTCTCTCGAAAACCAGTTCCAGTATTTTACTTCCATTACTTCCGTATAAAAAAATATTTTCCATTCACAAATTATAATAATAATAAGAAACTCTTTTTCTATTCCCAAAACGATGATTACGTTGAAGAAGAAGCAGAACTTTTACAAGAGAGCAGAGAGGATGGAGATCTAACTAAAAAGCATGGGCATGACTAATTTTTTGATCAACAAGAAAAAAAAAGAGAAAAGTCAACTGAAGGAGATGATTGGCGATATTATGTATCTGCATATGAAGGATCTGGGAAGAACCGAAAAAGTGATCCCTGTGCTTAATTGGTAGCAAATTTTTTTCCAGTAGATTCTAGACCAAGCAGGAAATGATCTCTGCAACAACCTAATTTTATATTTGCAAGATACTAACGAAGAAGGAATTGTTGCAGCAGAAATAAAGATTTGTTGTTGGGTTAGGGAACGATGTATTGACGGTGGAATCAAATGTTGATCAGATCATTAATTCACTAATTTTATGAGAATTCATTATGTGTAGTAGCTAATAGATTAAGATCCTTAGAATATACATGTCTCTTTGATAATCACAAATTTTATAATTTTGAATCTTTGGATAAGTTTTCTGCGTGGTTTGATTTTGACGAGAATTTGTCGCTCGTTAAGATGAGTTTTCCAATGCTTCATTTTCTCTAATTCACCCAATGTTCCAAACTTCATTCTTTAATATCGTTAACTCTGTTTTTCAACTTGATTAATCCTTGCTATATTGAGAATAATTAGGAAGAATGACAAGAACCCATAATCATAAAATAAATCCAAAATCACCGTATATATCACGACCATGAAAGAAGCTTCGTAAAAATTTGATGGATTCATCTGCTAGTTTCAGTGATAAACTGATAATGGAAGAACAAGAAAGAGAAAGAAAAAGAAAGAAACTTGGAAATCTTAACAAACCCAGTACGAGTAGTTTTCGCATATTTTCGATGCAATATTTAAATAAAAGTTTAACAAAAATAAGATTAATTGCCATTTCTCTTCTCTCTCCCACCTCTCCAAAACTGGAGAAAAACCCATCAACTTCTTCTTCCTCCTTTGCTCAGATTTAGTCCTTTAGGGGCTAGATCTAAGCAAAGCTTTCTTATTTTTAGTTATTTTTGTTGTTCTCAATAATTTCTTCGCTATTAGAGCGATTTTTATCTTCGTCATTTGGGCGATTTTATCTACACTTTTATAGTGTTTCTTTCTAATGATTTGTTCGTGTTTGGTTTTCTTGATAAAAGTACATCGGCGATTCAGCAAGAGCGAAGATCAATTTCTTCTTTATCAGAAAAATAGATCTTGAGTTCGGGTTTGTTGCACATGAAGAATTATTGGGCATATCACTCCTCTATCATAGGAGCATCTCTTTTTTAAGAAGAAAAAAATCTATCAAAATGGTCGAATTATGGATTCGTATGCCATTCCTTCTCCAATCTCATAGTACAAGATTTGGGTGCTATCGTGGTAGATCGTTCTTTCTCTTCGCGATTTATTTACGTTTTGTATCTTTCTTTGTATTTTTTTTTCATGTTATGATGTACTTGTTTCTCTTTAAAACCATCATGTAAACGTTTCTTATGGAATGAAATACTTGTAGTTTGATGATCAAAAAAAATAAAAATAAATAAATAAATATATAATACAAAACCAGCGGTTTTTATTTAACCCAATCAGAAATGCCGGAACGTGCACCCCGGTTTTAGAAGGGTGCACAAAGTTAGACTCCTTTTTCTCTCTTCTTCTTCTCAAAAGGATAATTGGTCAAACAAAGGTAATTAAATTAGCGTTTACCAAGTACCAGGGTTCAGGAAGTTTAGTACTCCTTTAGTCCATATATAGTAATAAATTTTTTATAAAAAAGAATCCTTGACCACAACAACAACTCACATCATGTTGTTCAGAGTTCGTCATAAACTATTTATCTCATTCGGAGGTAAAAAATATTTCCGCGCAATATGAATATCATTACTCATGTTTGCAGAAACGTTTTCAATGCTCCATTTGGATTTGACAGATAAATGAACATCTCCAAGAATTTGAAATTTTAATTACATAAAATTTAAAATTTATGAAACACTTTGCATTACTGTACATTCATTAAAGACATCATCAAAAACTATATCAACTCATTCCATAAAGTTTCTATCATTACAGCAAACAGAAAACAAGACAAAAACAACTTTGATATTTCCTGGATCAATCTCAAAATACAGAATATGTAACGTCATTCACAGCTGAATTCTACTAAATTGATTCATTTAGTATTTAATCATCTAAATCTAAACTTTAAATTCATATGCAAAATATTCACTGCAATAAATATCTCCGGAACCTACCCTTAGTTGTCCCTAGTGTTGCTGAGATTGATTGAAGAGGATGAAACAAGTTTCAGATTCTTTACCAAAAAGAAAAAAACCGTGAAGGAATAATGTTAACATGAGAGGAAAAAACTTATGATTCATGTGGTCATACATAGATAATTCAGTTATACCTGGTTTCAAGTAACAATTGAAGGGGTGGGGGTGGGGGGGATTTGACGGATGAACATATTAAAAGTATTTGATATTAATGAGGTGATTCGATATTAACGAGGTGAGTTGAGGTGGGTGGAAAGTTGAATACAGATTTTTTCTAGTTGTGGGTGAAAAATATACACATCAAAAAAAAAAAAAAAAAAGATCGTATACCATTCCTTCTCCAATCTCATAGTACAAGATTTGGGTGCTATCGTGGTAGATCGCTCTTTCTCTTCGCGATTTATTTACGTTTTGTATCTTTCTTTGTATTTTTTTCATGTTATGATGTATTTGTTTCTCTTTAAAACCATCATGTAAACGTTTCTTATGGAATGAAATACTTGTGGTTTGATGATCAAAAAAAAAAAAAAAAAAAAAAAAAAAGGAGCATCACTCCTCTATCATAGGAGCATCTCTTTTTTAAGAAGAAAAAATCTATCAAAATGGTCGAATTATGATTTCGTATACCATTCCTTCTCCAATCTCATAGTACAAGATTTGGGTGCTATCGTGGTAGATCGCTCTTTCTCTTCGCGATTTATTTACGTTTTGTATCTTTCTTGATTTTTTTCATGTTATGATGTATTTGTTTCTCTTTAAAACCATCATGTAAACGTTTCTTATGGAATGAAATACCTGTGATTTGATGATAAAAAAAAAAAAAAAAAAAGATTGAAAAGATTGAAAAGATTGTGGGTTGTCACGACCTTACAAATTTCCAAGGGGCGAGGATTTTATACTACATATAGCCAACATATACTACTTATACTACGTTACTAATTTTGTAATCACAAAGGCTTTTTATATATCAATAATCATAATATTATATATGTAGACTCTTTACTAATTACAATTCCAACTTTAACACAAGCAATTAACAAGATTGTACGGTCATTACAGAATATGATATTATCCAGACACTACACCCATTATGCATTGATGAAAGGTTAATTTATAGGGTGTAAAACTACAAATAATTTACAGTTAGCCCTCCCCCAATTATATATAAATGAATAGATGAGTTCCATACAAGGACGAAAAAAATGCAAGAAGTTTAAAACTTACATCAGAATATAATAAACTCATAATAAAAGACAAAGCCGGTATGAGAGAAAAAATTGTGATTCGAACTATGAAACAAGTTCTCATGACACTAAGTGTTATTGATTCATTAAAAAAAAGTGATGGAGGTACAGTGTGTAGCTATAGATTTTTGGTATAAGGTAGTATCTGAACATAATCGGGGTATGTGGGAAGTTGTACTAACATTTTAGAAGGAATGCCATCATTATATATATAGGAAATTGTATACCGCATTCCATTAAATAACATATAAGGTCGATTCGATTTCGGAAGTATATTTAGTTTGTAATTCCGAATCCCTTTCTGTATAATATGGTAATTAACCGATATACGGATAACTTTGAGTCTTTAATTAACTTTTATTTGTAACTTCTAACCCCTTTGTAGGAACTTCCTTTAAAGTGGACATAAATAATTAACATGTTTCATGAATTCAAAGACATCTCCTTCTTAACTTCAAGTTCTTTGGTGGCATTGAATATGCCTAGTTAAAAGATTAAGAGGATAAAGAAAAATTCTACTATGGGAGAATAAATTATGATTCGAGTGGTGGTATACCATTAAATATGTGATGCAAGGAATGTATGATCATAATGCAATAATATAAGTGATGTTTGGTATAAATAACCTAATCAGTTTCGAGGATTCAGATTCGGTGACTGCACAACTTTAGTAACCAAAAACTACCACATGAGTACAATTTGTATGTCATATTAAGTTATATAACCAAACGAATTATCACTTAAAGCTACTACATTTCAATTCAATCTAACATTATTCGTGCTTGGTTAATCATTCATTGTTGGTTACATATGCACATATCGGAAAAATATACAAGACGAAAGATGTTGAGCTATTTGATTTCAAATAATCAAATCACAAAATTATCAAGATTGAGAATTTTAAACTTTATTCAAATCCACAATCCTCTTTCTTAAACAAGACAATTAAATTAAAAATAAAATAAGAAACTATTAATGTAATGTATACATCGCACCAACAATAATAGAATAAAAATTGTTCTCATTATGCAACCCCAACGCGACCTCCACCATGAATAGTGCATTTGGTTTTTCTTCGCTTCGGCTTAGATCCTTCTGCTGATGCTATATTGTCTTCTTCCTCCTCTTAACACCAATCCTTGGCATATGTTTTGGGATAAAACGAGAGTACAGAAATTTAACACCTTCGCATCCAAAGTTGGAAATGATTTCAGTTATCTTCTTCTTGGTGATTACCCTAGAATCTTCGCCAGCATTGTACCAAATCCAATAAATTCTTGATCCGTTCCAACTATATGATTGTGGAAAATAACTAAATAAATCAGATGATATGTGTATACAGGTTCAGTCATAAAATATGTATTACCAAGCAAATAATATCCCAATAGAATTTGGGTTATAGTTCGGGATGGTTTATATAAGTAGAAACGAATAAAAGAAATGTACATAAAATGTTACCATGATTCTCTTGTGATCAGATGGGTCTTGAATTTCACTTCCATGGGTGATAGGTTTATTCGGGTCTGACACTTGCAAATACGAGATTGATTCAAATCATTGGTTGTATTCAGCAGCTGCTTCGATAATTTCTGTCAACCCTTTTACATCCATATAACTTCTGGGGGTTTGGTCCCTCGCGACCCATTCTTTAGACCCTAATTCCGCTTTGTATTGAACCATACACTTACACATGTATTTGTGTTTTTTAATTTTCTTCGCATCAACTTCAAACTTAACATACACTTTCTACTGGTGGTAACCAAGCTAGTGCATGACTCTGGTTGGATTGTATAAAACAAGTGTCCATGGTACAAATAAACTGTTTTTTTCTTTTCATAAGCATCTCTCATATTGACATAAGGGTCAAATATCACACCTGTGGTGTCGTCCCACTTCAAGTTATCAAATGACAAACTTATACATGTGCACCAAGTCTCATGTTTGATTGTACGAGGACATACCATTTACGTTGTACCGCATTGCAATACGGACTCCCGCATCCCAATCAGTTTCGTTTGTTACAAACCTCTTTCTCAATCCTGGAAAAAAAATTGTATATCCGAACATATGTCCACATATGTCCGAATAGTATGATTACCATCCAAATATAAGTTACCAAAACTACTAATCAAGAGTGTCATAGACGGTCTTTTCAAAATCTAAGGTAAAACAAAATAAAACCACAATAGAATTATAATTATAAAAAAGGGATCAAAAAAAAAAAAAACTTGCTTGGAGAAGATTTATTTACCACCCATTTGTCGATACTTCTCCAGAGAGGCTTCTCTCAATTTCTTGACTAAAAAGGCAATGCAAGCAGTCCCCATGAATACCGAGAAACATCATTGACATTTTTAAACAACTGAAGGTATTCGGTATCACCAAGTTCCCTATACTATCCGAGAATATAGTCATATCAAGTACAAACATTAAGGACGCCATAACAGTCCACTTTATTTCGCTTGGAGATAGAGGAATTGGTTTTTTCGCGCTCCCCTTAAAACGGTCCCTCAATTATGTTATCTTAAAGAATTTTAATCTCTTCTTTCTATCCTTATTTGGTTCTCTATCAGGGTTTTGTTTAGACAATTTAGCAGCAGCCTTGAACTAAACCTCTATTTCGTCGTCATTCCATCCAACCAAATTCAAACCCAACTCTTTCAAGGGTTTCCAATCAATTTTGGGGTTGTACCCTGCATCTACCGAATCTCCAACCACGGGTAAACCAAAAATATGGACAAAGTCATCTGTAATTATTGTCATTTCGCTAGTAGGGAGATAAAATATGTCATTCTCGAAATAAAGCCTCTCTGTGAATGCAGAGATGCCAGCTATATCGACCTCATGATGGGCATATCTAATTGCGCTTAATCCCGAGTTGAGCAAAATTTCTTGAACCTCCTCAAATTCGTAGTCCAACTTACAACTTGACATTGTTTCATAGAGATTGTGGTGCTTCAAAATTCTAGCGTAATTTTTAGGATCCTACACAGTAAAAATACATTGGTCAATGCATGTAATAATTGTATACAAAATTACCAAAATTACAACTTTACCATTACCCGGTGACGCCAAATTTCGGCAGCGATGAGGTATGTGTATCCAAATAGGACTTCACTATTATACCTGAGTATCCCATCACTGAAATCTTCCATTGGCAAAAACTGGTTAACATAGTTTTTCTTAGTCTTTTGCTTCTTTTCGGACACTTCTTCGGCCATTTTTACTGAATTTGGTTCCTCATCAACTTGTTCATCAAAATTATCTAACTGTTGTTCCTCGATAACTACTTTTGTTCCATAAATATTATTCCGTGAAGGTTTTACATCATTGTGTGAACATGAATATTATGCAATTGATTCCATGACAATAGTTTCTTCGTCATTTGAAACAATTTTTTCCATCGGATTTGTAGTTTTAGCACCAAACACTTTTGTTGTAATCGCCTGCTCCTTCATTCTGTAAATGGAATCAAATGTTTGTTTTTTGTTAATTTACTACTAAAAGATAATGTGTAACGTCACAAATTAACATAAAAAGACAACAATTCAATTTGAGGGAGTGGCAGTTAATTGGTTACCAATATACGAGTGAGGAAGTTAAGGAACCGAAAAAATTTGGTCTCTTCAAATTCTGGTACTTACAAGTGGCACGGAGAATACATAACTGAAACCTCATATCCCTTTTCTAGTACACATATATATTCGTTTGTTTTAGAACAAATCATGGTCGAAATACAGTCGCGGCCAATGCCCTGAATCAATGAAGAAATTTTTGGTCAAACATTCTGAATGAATCAACGGATAGGGAGTTTGGATGCACAACTTCTAAATATTTCTGATGTTTGTTTTACCTTTGTTGACCAATCAAATTAATTGGGTCGGTCATAATATCAACTTAAGTGGCGGAACTAAGCACTTGAATAAATTTTAAAAAATTGACGAGTTTCATGTTCGATAGTGTTGATGGTGGATTTTTGACAAGGGATAAAATTATAAAATGCCAAGTTTTGTATATTTCTGACCAACTTTAGATGAATATATGAAATTCATATTTTATAATTTAAATATGAAAGCTCATGTTACAACGATCTCCAACTGATCATGTAATCTCATCAAAACATAAAATATATAACAGTAATATTGGGACCTCCCTTCGGTATTCCATATATTTCTATATAATACCCGACTTAGTATTAACTTCTATATAGAATCTTAGTGATCGGACGGCTCATAGATAGATTGTCTGCTAGTATAAAGCGATAACGTCTTCAGGATGTCGAAACGTTCCCTGACTATACAAAATAAAAGTTCAGAATGAGTATGATGTTTCCACTATCTCATAACTCGATTCTCAAATAAATATAATGTTTTTAAACAAATTTCCTGCTAGTATAAAGCCATCAATTAATTAATTCTAGTGCAATATTCATCAATTGAATTCCTAGAAAATATTCTATTTTAATCACAATATTTTAATTCACGGCTTTTCTCAGTTGAATTTCGTGGATTAATAATAAATATGTATCTTTCGGGCACACGGGACATCACCTAGTAAGCCCCGAGAAAATGGTGCGGGTGTACTCAGTAATAATGCACGAACGAGCGGCCAAAAATATGGACGAATGTGGATATGGAGAGATATACAAAATAGGAAAAGGGAAAAAAAGGAGCGGGCTCGGGCCCACTGGGCGACCATGCCGCGGCCGGTCCCACACCTTTCCATTATTTTATTTTATTATTATTCTATAACTCTTGACTCCCTCGTTCGAGCAAACCCTCGGTTCTCTATATTTTGTATCAGTTCTTCAAAAAGCCTACAAATCAAATGGTCCTATGACCATTATGTCTTTTTCACCGATAAATATTAAAATATCATTATTTTAATATTTTTAAATATTGGGAGGTATAGTAAAACGTTGCTGGCTCATTCAAGAAAAATTGAGAGTTTCAGTCAAGATCAAACTCTTCTGAAAATACAAAATATTGCACAAACGTACGACGAAAAATACTGAAATTCTCAGGAATGGACGGTCCTTGACAAGGTGGCCTATGCACCACCATGGCCGGACTTGGACGATCCCGCATTCCTTAATTCATATGGATAATCCTTCTCTTGGATAATCCTCCATATTTTGGATAATCCTTCATATCCTGGATAATCTTCCAATCCTCTTTCCACCAGTTGGACAATCCTCCATACATCGCCTAGCCTCTCTCTACACTGCCAATGCCCGGTCTTGTCCGGTCTCCCTACCCTGGACAGTCCTCCATCTCCAAGTTTTAAAACTCGATAATAATTCTGATCGAGTCTGAGTATCAATAATTTTAATATTGATCCTGCTATCAATATTTTTAATTAATATTTAATGTTTGGTCATGTTGCCAACATTTTTGTTGCTTTACTGTCCAAGAAGCAACATGATATTGGACGTCCATCCACTTGGCCGACCATCTAATATTTCATTGTATGGCCATCGAGTCCACTACTTACTAATACTCTAATTTCTACTTTGTCATTCAATAACTCATGACATGGTGGACCAAGAATGGGTATTCTATAATAACTCAGCAATATCTGATTTCATGTCAAATACTTGACATGTCAGAATAAGTCATGATCCAACAATTATATCAGACCGACATTTATCAATCTAAAATATCTGAGTATCATTGATGCCTCAGCTGACACAATGATATGTCACAATTCATCAGATTCGATGTATATGCATTATTGCTGTCCTAGCAGACACACCTTATGCTCAATTCATCATAGCATATCATTTGACAATTATGCTCGAATCATCAAGGCTAAGACTCACGATCCATCCAAGTCAACAATCGACCAACTAAATGCATATCTTCCTTGCAAATATTACATACATGAACCATTAATCATGTCACATGGGGGATATTCATTAAGGTTTTGGTCTGGCGGCCTACAACACGTGAGATGTAATAATACATATGTTAGAGCATAGCTCGGTTGAACCCACCAAGAGTTGGTATGTCAAGTTAGGTTATCATATTTTAGTGAATCAAAACTCATCTAAGAGTCGCTTGATTATTACTAGAGACAACTTCGTATAGGCTAGACTAGAAAGTCTAGGATTATGAGACATACAAATATTACTCGAAGACCTGAAGAATGTGAAGAAGTAACAAGCTACAACGACGACATCATCTTTCCTCTTGAGGTTAGTAATATTGACTTGAACTGTTTCATTCCTAACATATCTTTCAAGTCGTCCTATATTGAAAACATAATTGTAAAGCTGTGAATGATTATACTCTAATAGTGTGACATGATCATATGATCATAGTGTTAAGGAATTAGAATACGAAGTATAACGCTTATCTTTGAACTTCGTATATATGAAATTGACATAATCGTATGAATGCTATTGTGCTTACGTGTATGGGAAAAGGTGAAGATTTCATCCTAGGAAACAACGTTTACATTTGTTTAAAGAAAGTACATTCATGACCTTGTTTTATGAATCTAAAGGGAAATCGCTAGGCTTATTGGTATGTTATTCATTGCATATCTTTGGATTACCAATATGTGTGAGTTAGTAGAACCAATCATAACTTGTTATGTATCTTGGTATAAATAATCACAGTACCTAACTTATGATTTGTCATGACTGGTTTTTATTAATTAGTGTAACCAATCCTAAGTAATCACCTGAGATGGTATAATCGATATTTGTAATTGGTGTGACCGATCACAAAATAATTGTGTAATCGATCCTTGTAATTGGTGTAAATAGTCCTAATAATTGGTGTAACCGATCCTAGTAATTGGTGTAGTTGCAGGAAATCCCACAACACACCCCATATAATATTATGATAATAATTTCTAGATCTAAATCTATTTCCTAACCAAAATAAAGATTAAAGTGCTAAAATTATAAAATAAGACACAAGATTTACGTGGTTCGATCAATGTGATCTACATCCACGGGGTTAGGGTTCTTCACTATGATTATTGAAATTACATTTGATTTACATTGATAATCTCCATTAATGGGTAAAGTTCTAGATCTAGTTTTTGGGGAAGAAGATGATAAAGAAAAATACATTCTCTCCCTAAAAATCTCTCTATAAAATCTCTCCCTCTCTTACAAAATTGTCTCTCCCTTTTCTCTCTCCTGCTCTTCTCTTTATATAGGTGTTTACATAGTGGATGACAGCTCACATACAACTCATATTCCCCCTATTTTAGGATCCCTTACTACATTCTTGCAAGCTATCTCCATAATTTCGCAGGATCTCTCTCTCTCTTGCTATGTTCTCGCAAGCTTTCTCTATAATTTCACAAGGTATTCATATCTTTCTCATGTTTTATGATGTTGTTGTCTATTACGTCACTTATGCAATTAATTTGCGACATTTGAAATGTGTGGTAGAAGTTTTCGCAAGAGCGTTGTTGTTGTGAGATTCTGCTCCTACATTTTGCCTCTTTTTTCTTGAATATAGCTTGAAGAGCAATCTTTAAGAAAAAATCCATTGTTGTAGTAGTCTTTGATCTTTGTTGATGAAGGAATGAGCGAAAGAATACTGGACTTGAAAATTACGTACTTGCCTCTATTCTTTTGCGAAGTTCTGAAGCTTTGCGAAGTAAATAAGAAGTATCAACTCTTGAAGTTTGCGAAGTATGAAGTATCCTTGAAGAAGTATAAGAAGTACTCAATCCTCGAAATATAAGAAGTATCCATCTTTGAATGACAGTAATAAGTATTGCCTCTATTCATGCGAAATTATTACTCTATTTTTGATGAGGATTCTTGTCCACTTTGGAAATGATTCTTTATGAGAAGATAAAGAACATAAAATGTTTTCTTGGTAATCCATAGTTGCCTCTGTTCTTTATCTATGAAGGTAGAATCCTTGAGAAAGTGTTGAATGAGCAAATTATTTCTTTATTCTTATCTTCTGTCTCTTGTTTTGCGCTTATGTGATAGTATAATCTCTTTAAGTTGCTTATAATTGTGCGAAATAATCTCATTCTGCAAAATAACCACATTCTGCGAAATTCTGACACATTCTTTAAAATTCTGAGTAATCCTGCGAAATTCTGAATAACCTTGAGAAATTATGAAATACTATGCGAAATTCTGAATAATGCTCCTGAAATAGTGCTACAAATAGTGCCGAGAATAGTGATTCGAATAGTGCCGCGAATAGTGCTGCGAAATTATTCTGTAAAGTTTTGTAAAATACTTGTGCGAATATAGTGTTTATGTAATGATTATGTCATGAAATGTATTATGCAATGTTTATGTCATGAAATGCTTATGTGATAGGTGTTGTAAAACACCTTATTATTTATCTATTGTTTATGCTTTCTCTGCTAGTTTTCTTGTAAATTATGTATCTTATGTTTCGTTTTTGAGTATTTAGGTACTTTGGAGTCATTTGGATCAAAAGAGGAGGAAACATGGCAAAAGTGTTGGAGGCAGATTATTTCTCATTATTTGCTTTTATTTCTTCATTTCTGTCTGAAAAGTATGTCGGCTTTAGTGATGCAATTTCTGTCTGAAAAGCACGACAACTTTAGTGATGATTCTCATTAAAGAGTAAGTGAATATGGGAAATAAGGGACGGTTGCTGTTAGTGGAGGAACTCGGAGAAAGCGTTCATTCGGAGCATAAAGGGGCAAAGCTGTCATTTCCTAGGCAAATACTTTCGGGAACCCAGTCAAGGTTAAGAGGAAATCCTATTCGGAAGAGCACTAAAGATAGGCCAGCTGATTGCTAAGGGATGGCCACCTGCTATAGGGTATCCACTGTGGTGTCCCCTTAGCCAGTAATAGGGTACCATTATCCATCCCCAATTTATAACCCTAAATTTGAGAGTCTGTCTCTTATTCATTCCAATCATTTGGTATTGAAAGTGAGAAAGAACAAAAATGGAGGCAGCTGCTAAAGAAATTAATGTTGCTGCCATGGAATTGAATCAACAAGAAGTGTTAGGGTTTTGAGAAGAGGAAATGGGTGAAAATCCAGGGTTTGTTGTTGTTCTATTGATGATGAATTAAGGGTTTGAAGCATAAATTGGGTTGGATTGGTGTTGATTGAAGATGCAAGAAGAGGGGTTCACTGGAAATTGATGTGAAAATTATCATGGGTTGCTGTTGATTTCAGACAAGATGGAGTCGATTTTAGCAATTGGTGTAGTCTCTTGAACTGAGATCTGAAGCTGTTATGGCTAGGTCAGGAATTGGAGAAATTTAACTCATGGAAAAGAATGGGTCCTGGTGCTGATGGCTGTTTGATTGGTGGTGTATCAAGCCACTATGATATCGAGAAGAGGGTTTATGAAGAAATGGTAGCAGGAGCTGGTGTTCTGTGAATGTTTGGAGGCTCTGGAGAAAAGGGATCTGTGATGTTATTCATGAAGTCATCAGATGAGAAGAATTGAGGAGAGGGTTTTCTTGCCAGGTGAAGATGATGAATCTGGTGGTTGTGTTGGCCTAAACTGTGATATGGAACTGATACAGAGCTGATGGTTTTACCAGGTGGATTAAATTCATGAGAACTGAAGCAATTGGCTCAAATATAAACTTCAGGGAGTGTGGCAAGAGTTTGGTGACTGTTACAAGTTGCAATGGTAGCTAAAATTGGTGGTGCAATAATTTGACAGTGGCGGTGCAGCTGGTACTATGCAGCATTGATTGAAAATTGAAGTTCTATGGTGTTGCTGCTGGAGTTGGTATGGTGCTGTAATGAGTCTATGTGTTGCAGCTGCAGGTGGATTGGAGAATAATGAAGCTGTTGATGGTGTTGGTTTGTTTGTGAAATGCATTGCAGGGTAGATGGCCTATGGGAGACTTTAGAGCTTATGATGTGAATGAGAATGAACTTTTGTCACATGAGTCAAGTATAAATAGGAGAAGTTACCAGCTGAGATTGGGAAAGATGGCAGTAATGCCATTTTCAAGTAATGCAATTGTGTGCTGTAAAATGCTGGTTTGGGAGTTTGCAGGTGGAACTGAGGCTTTGAGGGTGTTAATCTGCAGAATGGTAATTCAGTTGGTGGTTCAGGGCAAGCACAAGAAGATATGGCAGGGTTATGAATGTATAAAATACAGGCAATGGCCAAGAAGTTGCTGGTGGATATGTTACATGGAGGTTATAAAGCTATAGAATTATGTCTTGCAGCTCAGTTACTGCTGGTAATATGAGTGGTTGTTGTTGTTTTTGCAATTGCAGAAGCTTATACTGAGTGCATATGGGCTATTGGTGTTGAGAATAGCAGTTGGATAAGGAGGAGTGGTGAAGAAGTTGTTGCAAGTGCTAATACTGGTTCTTAGCTGCAAACAATGGTCTGTGAGATTGAATTGGTTACAGGGGTTTGGAGCTGTTTCTGGTGGAGTTTGTGTCATTGGTGGTTGATGTGAGAATGAAGTTGCAGGTGATAATGAAACTAAAGAGAAGCTACAAATACAGGTATTATTGCAGCTGCAGTTGAAGGAACTGAGCAGTGGAGTTATGAAGAAAATATGGAGATGGAATTGCAGAATGTTGTGTGTGTGACTTGGTGGAAATGGAAGTGTTAATGGCTAAGCTTGGTGATGATTTGATGTTGAATTTACAGGGATTGTCAAGGATGGTAGAACTGATGCTGCAGATGTGCAAGGAAAGTCTAGCCATCATGGCTGGAAGTGCACTAGTGATGCACATGCAACAAGTGCCAGCCTTGCAATGTACTTAGCCAAGATAACTCAGCTAGTCAGCCAAATAGGCTTCTGACTCGTTCTAACTCATCTCCTCTGACCAATTTGACTAACAGAAGACTGTTTAGTCAGCAGTTATCTCTAATGGTGCCGTGACCGAATATTCCTCCGACGGACAGGATTTTCAGGTGACCGGCGGCGACTTTTCGACGCCGGATTCCGGCCAAAACCCCAGTTTTCCGGCGAACATTTTTGGGACAGAATTTCTACACGGGTTTCTCTCTCTCGTGGGCCGGGTGAATTTCCAACTAATGGACTTTGAAGACAAAACCTTTTTTTGGAAGGAGAAAAAGCTATAAAAATGAAGTTTTCTACACAATTTGATATATAACGTTTTATTCTATTCTTGGAGATTTTGTAGAGAACTAATTCTAGGGTTTGCTTTCTTTTATGTTTCATCTTATTTCCTTGAATATTATGATGATGAACTCCATGAATATGAGTAGCTAAATACAATAATTGGTTATGGGATAAAAAGTTGATTTCTTCAAGCATGTTATTTGATTCTATGAATTAGTTTTGTCTCAATTTTATCGTTTATGATTCATCGTTTTTATTATCATATGATTTGAATGCTAGTTTGGTTGAGTCCGGAATCAATTAGATTTGTTTTCATCTCTATAGCTATATTAGGGTTTTCAATACGTAAAAGTTGTTTATCCCTGATTTCTAGTAGCATCTTGTGGTTAATACTTGTAGTGATACATCTTTTTAATCGCATATGAATCATAACCTTTGTTAAAACGAATTAGTGCTTTTACACGTTTATTTGCATTGATTAGTCTTATTTCATAGAACTTATTGATCTTAGGGAGTTAAATCTAATTGTGCTTTTACACTTTAGGTTGCTTTTTAAGTAGATTTGACAATAGAATCTTTTAATGTTGTTTGTGATAAAATCAGGAATTAAACGGGATACTCTTGCGATCAAGATATCCTAGGACTTTTGATAATTGAGAGATTAAATAACAATTCTAATTATAGATGAAAAATACATGTTTGTGAATGATACTATCCCGTGACCAATATCTTCTCCTTATTGATTATTCAAACTTTTTTTGCTTTGCTTTATTTAATTTTATTACTTTGATAAAAACAAAAACACACCTTGGGTTATTTTGGTTACTTAATAATCTGAAAATTGCATAACAACAATCGCCTCTCTGTGGATACGAACTCTTTCTTATCGAATACTATATTTATATTTAGTGAGTGAGTGAGTGAGGAAGTGAATTATTTTTGACGCATACAACACGCATCAAATTTTGGCACCGTTGCCGGGGAGGCATTCGGCTTGTTATACAGTTTTGGTTTCTTATTTTTACGTTGTTTTTAATTTCGATTTGACAATTGTGTTTCAGGTACCTTACTGAAATACAAACTAGAAGAAGCAATGGGTGACGCTGCAAATCGTACACTCAAGGAGCTGGCTTCTCACAAGCTAGATACACAACAAGGGTGTATTCAAACAAATTCTACTTTCGAGATCAAGCCGGGGCTGCTTAGAGAATTACCAAAGTTCCATGGCATGGTGAATGAAGACCCAAACAAGCATCTTATGGACTTCCACACCATTGTCATGGCCGTGCTTCCAGCGGATGTTGAGGCGAATGGTGCAATGTTGAAATTTTTTTTATTCTCTTTGGTGGATAGTGCTAAAGATTGGTTGTATTATTTGCCTCCCGAAAGTGTCACAACTTGGAATGGGTTGAATAAACTCTTTTTAGAGAGATATTTTCCTACATCAAAGGCTATTCAAATTCGCAAGGAGATTTGTGGGATGAAGCAAAATGTGGGAGAATATTTATATGAATGTTGGAAACGATACAAGAGATTGGTGGCAAGCTGCCCTCATCACCAATTTAGTGACACAATGATTATCCAATACTTCTATGAAGGTCTCCAAGCAAGTGATAGGAATCTTATTGACGCTGGAAGTGGTGGTGCACTTATGAACCAGACGGTGACACAAGCTAGGGAGTTGATTGAGAGTATGGCAGCAAATTCTCAACAATTTTCAAGTCGAGGATCAGAACCACCTACCAAGGGAGTTAATCAAGTTGACGAGATTATCGAATTACGTCAACAAATGAGCAATATGATGGCAATGATGCAACAAATTGCAGCAGTGGTTGTAAAACCATCACGCCCAGCTTATGAGAACGTAGAGCATGTCAATGCTATATTCTCAACTCAGCCGTATGGTATTTATTCCAACACTTACGAGCAAGTTGCAAGTGCAAGTTCTGTTTACAGCCATCCACATGAGTTCCAACAACAAGTGCAACAACCACAACAAGGGCATAATCCAGAATTGGAGAAGATGGTTACTTTGGTAGAGGCTCTAATGTCCGTGGTACAGCAAAATCAACAACTAGCGATCTTAAATCAGCAGAAAACGGATAATGCAATTATGGAGTTGCAAGCACAAGTTGGTCTACCGCAACAACAACAATTCCAGCAACAACAACAACCACCTGAAAATCAAGGGTCCAATATGGAAGAGTTGCTGAAATCTTTTATGCAAAGAACAGAGGGTGTGGTCCAGGACTTGCAAACACAATTAGGTTCAATGGCCGAGGATATTAATCAGTTGCATGCACAAAATGGTGAGAAACTCCCTTCCCAACCTCTTAACTCAAGTGAGGGTGTCAATTCTATTAAGTTGGGAAGTGGTACACAATTTGTGCAACCCAAAGTTACATATTCGGGTGAAGAAGAAGCGCCAAAGGAACCAATTTTGGAGGAAAAGAACGCATATTTTCCCCAAACTCCCGAGGTAACTAAATCAAACTATAAACCTCTTGTTTCTACTTATGTTCCTCCTCTACCTTTTCCTAGAAGGTTCGCTAAAGCTAATGAGAAGGTGGAACAAGATAGGGATATTTGGGATGTTTTTAAGAAGGTCCAAGTGAATATTCCACTCATTGAAGTAATTAGGCAATATCCTCGCTATGCAAAGTGTGTAAAGGAATTGTTCACTAACAAGCACAAGCTAACCGGTAATGAGGTAATGAGTGTAGGGGAGAACGCTTCGGCGTATCTTAAAAGGAAACTCCCACCTAAATTGAAAGATCCCGGTAGTTTCACTATTCCATGCACAATTGGTAAAACACGGTTTACAAAAGCTATGCTAGATTTAGGAGCTTCCATTAATGTTATGCCTACTTCCATTTATGATGCTTTAAATCTTGGTCCTCTTAAAGAAACCGGCATAGTTATTCAACTTGAAGATAGATCTAACGTTTACCCAAAAGGGATTGTTGAGGATGTTTTGGTGCAGGTAAAAGGACTAATATTTCCAGTGGATTTCTATGTTCTAGACATGGGTAATGTGAATTCATCCTCGTCTACACCGTTACTGTTGGGTAGACCATTTTTGCGTACCGCTAGAACGAAGATTGATGTTCACAATGGCACCTTGACTATGGAGTTTGATGAAGAAGTCATTCACTTCAACATCTTTGAGGCGAGGAAACACTCAAGTAACATACAATCATATTTCCATAATGTGTTGGAAGCCGGCTAAGGCGTAACAAACGAGGAGCAAGTCGGGCTGACGACTTTAAACCAAGCGCTAAGTGGGAGGCAACCCACCGGTTTTGTATCTTTACCTTTATCTTTTTATTTTTAAGCATTTGCTTTCATCTTGATTTTCTTTGTTTTTGCATATCATTTGTGGGATTTCCCACCTTGAACTTTCTTTGGACGATTCAATTTTACATTGAGGACAATGTAAAGTTTAAGTGTGGGGGAGCATTTATATGTTTGCATAGTTTCTTTTAAGTTTGTTTTATACTTTAAAAAAAAAATCAGAAAAATAGAAAAACCAAGAAAAAAATTTGTGCTTTTTGAACTCCGAAATCTAGAAACTTGTGCCTTTAGGATGACACCATTAGTGGATGTAACCAATTTGAATGCAGGAGTTGAGGAACCGATTAACTAAAAGGGACAAACATAGCTCAGAAATCATGAATAACATGATAGTTGTTACCATATCTCGGAATATCACCATATCGCATTCTATTTTTATTTTTCCATATTTATCTATTGTTCTCTAAGTGCTTTGGTGGGTCACTAAACATCGACGTGTTATTACTGCTAGGATGAAATAGAGTGATTGAGTTACTAAAAAAAAAAAAAAAAAAAAGGAAAAAAAAAAAACCGACCAATTAGACCAAACGGAATAAAATGACACTTGGGAATAGCAGTATGTGTGAAACGTTGTCCCTGTCTCCGTCGCCTAAACAAGCGTGGAATGCAGGATCCAAGGCAACTATCATGTACTTGCTGACAAGAAGCATGCGCTTGGATCCAAAAGATCTAATCATGCTGTCTAAAAAAGAAAAGAAAAAATAAAAAGGAAAGTATTATTTTGGTTGAATAAAGTCACTTCTGGTTCCCTTGTATATGCCAGTGAGCTGATGTAGAATTCAAACCAAGTAGATCAATCCAATAGGAATAGGTTCATCTTAGCAGTGACCTTCAGACAGATATGGGAAACATCGAACACTTGTGAACATTCGCCAACATCTACATCTATATCCATCTTCTTAATATTTTCATTGTGATTGTGGTTTGTTCGTTTTCGAGTATTGTGGCTTGTTCGACTATCTAATTAAATCTTTATTTACTAATATATGAATTGAATTTGTGCAAGGTACCTCCTCCTGTAGTTATTTTGGATTCGTTCATTGATTTGTCACAAATAGACGGAGTTGGAAATGTAGGTTTTGTAGGTAGACCTCTTGTAAACCATCACGAGACTAAAACTCGTCCACTAGGGACACCTAGGGGTTTAAAGGCTTGTTATTTATGCTTAAAGTGACCGTAGCCTCGACGAGACGGAGTTTTATGTATTCTTTATAATTATTTTGTTTGATTTGCTCGAGGACTAGCAAAGTCTAAGTGTGGGGGAATTTGATAGGTGTTGTAAAACACCTTATTATTTATCTATTGTTTATGATTTCTCTGCTAGTTTTCTTGTAAATTATGTATCTTATTTTTCGTTTTTGAGTATTTAGGTACTTTGGAGTCATTTGGATCAAAAGAGGAGACATGGAAAAAGTGTTGGAGGCAGATTATTTCTCATTATTTTCTTTTATTTCTTCATTTCTGTCTGAAAAGTATGTCGGCTTTAGTGATGCAAATTATGTCTGAAAAGCATGACAACTTTAGTGATGATTCTCATTGAAGAGTAAGTGAATATGAGAAATAAGGGACGGTTGCTGTTAGTGGAGGAACTCGGAGAAAGCTTTCATTCGGAGCATAAAGGGGCAAAGCTGTCATTTCCTAGGCAAATACTTTTGGGAACCCAGTCAAGGTTAAGAGGCAATCCTATTCGGAAGAGCACTAAATATAGGCCAGCTGATTGCTAAGGGATGGCCACCTGCTATAGGGTATCCACTGTGGTGTCCCCTTAGCCAATAGTGGGGTACCGTTATCCATCCCCAATTTATAACCCTAAATTTGAGAGTCTGTGTCTCATTCATTACAATCATTTGGTACTGAAAGTGAGAAAGAACAAAAATGGAGGCAGCTGCTGAAGAAATTAATGATGTTGCCATGGAATTGAATCAGCAAGAAGTGTTAGGGTTTTGAGAAGAGGAAATGGGTGAGAAGCCATGGTTTGTTGTTGTTCTGTTGATTATGAATTAAGGGTTTGAAGCAGAAATTGGGTTGGATTGGTGTTGATTGAAGATGCAAGAAGAGGGGTTCACTGGAAATTGATGTGAAAATAATCATGGGTTGTTGTTAATTTCTGACAAGATGGAGTCGATTTTAGCAATTGGTGTAGTCTCTTGAAATGAGATCTGAAGTTGTTATGGCTAGGTCAGGAATTGGAGAAATTGAGCTCATGGAAAAGAATGGGTCCTGGTGCTGATGGCTATTTGATTGGTGGTGTATCAAGCCACTATGATGTCGATAATAGGGTTTATGAAGAAATGGTAGCAGGAGCTGGTGTTCTGTGAATGTTTGGAGGATCTGGAGAAAAGGGGATCTGTGATGTTATTCATGAATCATCATATGATAAGAATTGAGGAGAGGGTTTTCTTTCCAGGTGAAGATGATGAATCTGGTGGTTATGTTGGCCTAAACTGTGATGTGGAACTGATACAGAGCTGATGGTTTTACCAGGTGGATGAAATTCATGAGAACTGAAGCAGTTGGCTCAAAGCTAAATTGCAGGGTGTGTGGCAAGAGTTTGGTGACTGTTACAAGTTGCAGTGGTAGCTGAAATTGGTGGTGCAATAATTTGACAGTGGCGGTGCAGCTGGTACTGTGCAGCATTGATTGAAAATTGAAGTTCTATGGTGTTGCTGCTGGAGTTGGTATGGTGTTGTAATGAGTCTATGTATTGCAGCTGCAGGTGGATTGGAGAATAATGAAGTTGTTGATGGTGTTGGTTTGTTTGTGAAATGCATTGCAGGGTAGATGGCCTATGGGAGACTGTAGAGCTTATGATGTGAATGAGAATGAACTTTTGTCACATGGGTCAAGTATAGATAGGAGAAGTTACCAGCTGATATTGGGAAAGATGGCAGTAATTCCATTTGCAAGTAATGCAATTGTGTGCTTTAAAATTCAGGTCTGGGAGTTTGCTGGTGGAACTGAGGCGTTGAGGGTGTTAATCTACAGAATGGTAATTCAGTTGGTGGTTCAGGGCAAGCAAAATAAGAGATGGCAGGGTTATGAATGTATAAAATACAGGAAATGGCCAAGCAGTTGCTGGTGGATATGTTACATGGAGGTTATAAATCTACAGAATTGTGTCTTGCAGCTCGATTCATTGGTAATATGAGTGGTTGTTGCTGTTTTTGCAATTGCAGAAGCTTATACTGAGTGCATATGGGATATTGGTGTTGAGAATAGTAGTTGGATAAGGAGGAGTGGTGAAGCAGTTGTTGCAGGTGCTGATACTGGTTCTTAGATGCAAACAATGGTCTGTGAGATTGAATTGGTTACAGAGGTTTGGAGCTGTTTCTGGTGGAGTTTGTGTCATTGATGGTTGATGTGAGAATGAAGCTGCAGGCGATAATGAAACTAAAGAGCAGCTACAACTACAGGTAGTATTGCAGCTGCAGTTGAAGGAACTGAGCAGTGGATTTATGAAGAAAATATGGAGCTGGAATTGCAGAATGCTGTGTGTGTGACTTGGTGGAAATGGAAGTGTTAATGGCTAAGCTTGGTGAAGATTTGATGTTGAAGTTACAGGGATTGGAAAGGATGGTAGAAATGATGCTGCAGATGTGCAAGGAAAGTCTAGCCATCATGTCTGGAAGTGCACTAGTGATGCACATGCAACAAGTGCCATCCTTGCAATGTACTTAGCCAAGATAACTCAGCTAGTCAGCCAAATAGGCTTCTGACTCGTTCTAACTCAGCTCCTCTGACCAATTTGACTAACAGAAGACTGTTAAGTCATCAGTTATCTCTAACGGAGCCGTGATGGAATATTCCTCCGACGGACATGATTTTCCTGTGACAGGCGGCGACTTTTCGACGCCGGATTCCGGCCAAAATCCCAGTTTTCCGGCAAACATTTTTGCGACAGAATTTCTACACGGGTTTCTCTCTCTCGTGGGCCGGGTGAATTTCCAACTAATGGACTTTGAAGACAAAACCTATTTTTGGAAGGAGAAAAAGCTATAAAAAGGAAGTTTTCTATACAATTTGATATATAACGTTTTATTCTATTCTTGGAGATTTTGCAGAGAACTACTTCTAGGGTTTGCTTTCTTTTATGTTTCATCTTATTTCCTTGAATATTATGATGATGAACTCCATGAATATGAGTAGCTAAATACAATAATTGGTTGTGGGATAAAAAGTTGATTTCTTCAAGCATGTTATTTGATTTTATGAATTAGTTTTGTCTCAATTTTATCGTTTATGATTCATCGTTTTTATTATCATATGATTTGAATGCTAGTTTGGTTGAGTACGGAATCAATTGGATTTGTTTTCATCTATATAGCTATATTAGGGTTTTCAATATGTAAATGTTGTTTATCCCTGATTTCTAGTAGCATCTTGTGGTTAATACTTGTAGTGATACATCTTTTTAATCGCATATGAATCATAACCTTTGTTAAAACGAATTAGTGCTTTTACACGTTTGTTTGCATTGATTAGTCTTATTTCATAGAACTTATTGCTCTTAGGGAGTTAAATCTAATTGTGCTTTTACACTTTAGGTTGCTTTTTAAGTAGATTTCACAATAGCATCTTTTAATGTTGTTTGTGATAAAATCAGGATATAAACGGGATACTCTTGCGATCAAGATATCCTAGGACTTTTGATAATTGAGAGATTAAATACCAATTCTAATCATAGATGAAAAATACATGTTTGTGAATGATACTATCCCGTGACCAATATCTTCTCCTTATTGATTATTCAAACTTTTTTTGCTTTGCTTTATTTAATTTTATTACTTTGATAAAAACAAAAAAATCCTTGGGTTATTTTGGTTACTTAAGAATCTGAAAATTGCATAACAAAAATCGCCTCTCTGTGGATACGAACTCTTTATTATCGAATACTATATTTATATTTTTGAGCAACCATTTTACAGATGCCTATAATCTTACTGATGCCTATAATCTTTTGATGAACTGATGAAGCCCTCATTACCCTTATTGATACTTGTAGGTACTGAATATCGCAAGATAATAGTTCACGAGTATCGTAATAAATAAAGGATAAAAGAGATATAAAATGATACGATGATAGAAGTAGCGCGGAGAAATATGAAGTTTTGCGAGGATGGAGTAATTTTGCGAGTATGAGTTGCGATACTAAAATGTAAAATTCGAGAGGTTCTTTTAGTGAGTGTTAGAAAATATCTTAGGAAAGAGAATAGAGAAAGTTGTAACTATTCTACTTCCATTGAGATACTTCTTTGTAATCAATTGAGAACATTAATAGGAAAATTGTTATTCATCATCAAGAACTTCTTGAGTTTTTACTAATTCTATTGAGGGTGTAGTTGTAGGTTATTCTGCAACTACATAATTGGCGCTAGAAACAGGGAGGGGCTTGAGAATTGTGGTAGCCTAAATTTGAGGGAATTGTGGAAAATTTGAAGATCAAATGAAGTCAGTAGATGGATATTGCAAAAAAGAAGAATGTAATATGATCACAAAGACAATGATTGATGAATTTCATAGTAATATGAAGGGAAAAATATACAAGCGAGATTGTAGAGGAAGAAAGATCATGGAGGAAGAAAAGATAACAACTTTAGAAGAATGGGAGAAGTAGAAAATCACATTTTCAGTAGCAGAAATTCCAAATGAAGACTTGAACCACACTTCACCATTGATCACATTGCCAATCATGCTAGAAGATAAGAAAGCTGTAGAAAAATGGAAATTAAACCGACCATATTCTATCATGCACTTAAAGGGATGGGAATTAAAGATGAAGAAATCACAAATTCAAAATGTCTTATTCATGGATTAGGAAAATCTACAACAAAATCTAAAGGGGAAAAAGCGCTGCGAATATTACTGGGAGAAATCGAAACACATATAATCTTGTGTGTGATAGATATGGAATCTCCATATAACATGCTGATAGGAAGGCCGTGGATTCATGCGATCAAAGCTGTTGCTTCAACATTACATCGAAAATCAAATTTCCTACACCAAATGGAATACAAGAAATAAAAGGAGATCTTGATAGTGCAAAATTTTGTTATCAAATTAAGAATGAAGAAAGAAAAGAAACATTAAAGGAAACAAAAAAGGAAGAAGAATTCCAAGTGTATACTATAAAATGAGATTCCAAAAAAACAAAAAATAATCAAAGAACCAACACCTATGGGGAGCAAAATCCAAGTTATGTTGCCGTAAAGAAATAAATATTGGAAGTAAAGAGGAGCCTTTATTCTTGCTAATTGGAACAAGATGGATGAAAAAGAAGAAAAAAAAACTATTGATATTTTACGAGAATATAAAGATATCTTCGCAGGAAGTGTAGATGAGATACCAGGAATTGATCCATCGGTGGCGTGTCATGATTGAACATAGATAAAAATGTAAGACCATTCAAACAAAGAATAAGGAAGATATCACAGAATTATCATGTACAGATAGAAGAAGAGTTACAAAAGATGTTGGATGCGGGGATCATAATGGAAGCAAAAATATCCGGAATGGATTGCGAATATGGTCATTGTTCCGAAAAGAATAAAGGAATAAGAATTTGCATAGATTTCATTGATCTAAACAAGGCATGTCCCAAAGACAGTTTTCCATTACCATATATACCACAAATTAATTCTTTTGATGAACCCATAGATGAAACCACTCTTCTTCGTACACCCTAGTTCGCGAAGCTATATTTCGTAAGAGGCAAAGTCCTAAAGTACCTTAATGACGCTTAAATAACTATTCGAATAAAGAACTTCGGACGATAATGTCACGAGGTTGTATATTCGCAGAATGTTCAGACTTGTCATATTATCGCAAATACAAAAATTTACTACAAAAGAGGTGGCAAAATAAGATAAGACCAAAAAATTAATACTTTGTCCATTGATGAGCTTAAATATCACATTTTCCTTATGAGAATGAATTATAGATCTGATCTTCATCATCACTCTCATAATCAAAATCACTATCAGGCTCACGAGCAACTTCATCCTTAACTACATCCAATAGTTTAAAGACTTCGAGATTGAAGCTTTTGATCTTTAGAAAGGAAAAATTCTTATCCTTCGAGATGAGTTTAGAGAAAAATCAAAGTCTTAAAAGCCAAGAAAATGAACTCGAGAAGGATAAAGAATGCATTACTCTTCAAGGCGTTCTCACTTTATCAAAATTCCGCATATCGCATACCCTTATTGATGATAGAAGTAGCGGGAGAAATGAGATGAGATAGACTTAAGAATGAAAATAAATAGGAGTTCATTAAACTTTTAGTTGTTAAAAGAGAAGAACAAATCCATTCTTCTTTGTAATCAATTGAGAACATTAATAAGAAAATTGTTATTCATCATTCTCATTCAAAGTGATGATGAATTAAGAATGAAAACATTAAACTTCTTAAAAGGAACAAATCCGTTCCCATCTTCTCATTCAAAGTGATGATTTCTCGATAATGCTAGGAAAAATTTAGCGATAGATGTCAGTCTTCATACCGAGCAAGCAACCTTGATACAAGAAACGATCCATGAAAGAGAAGGTTATTATTTATTGTTCCTTTAATATCTTTGTATTTCTTGTAGATTCCCAACAAATTTCTAATTTGTTGTTGTATCATCGCAGAATCTGAAAAAAGATATTCCAAAAGGATAGCAGAACTTGAAGAAGAAAAGAGTGGTCTTGCGAAAAATCTTGTTTCCCGTAATGAAAAAATCTCTAAACTGCAAGAGAAAATAAAGATATCCAACTCAAACTTGCATAGTACTCTTCTCACCGTTCGCAATAATGCTATTGAGAAAGTTTGAAAAGATAACGATCTTCCTCTTAGTCTATATCCTTGTCTTATGGATAATATCCCAGCCAGTTCTCAAGTACCAGTTATTTATGACAGTGAGGCTGATGCAGATGAAAGTGAAAGCGAAGATGAGGAAGGAACTAATGATGAAGATGGTGAAGACAAAGATGAAAATAATGATGGAGATAAATCTCAATAGTTTTGTTTTTTCTTTTTGATCTTCTCATGTATTTCTCTTTTTCTTTCTTGCGATAATTATATGCGACAAATTGTAATATTCTGCGAATTATCTGCAGCTCCTGATGTCTTTCAATATATAAATTCTTTTTTGCTTCTATCTGTTTGTCATTAAAAATTCAAGAAACAATTCTTTTTTCAAGATGGTTAATATAATCATTAATCTCCAATTATCTGTATGAATTTAATTATCTGTATAAATTTATCATATAATGATGAATAACAATATTTACCATTTTATGCATCATTCCCATACTTGCCTCTTGTTATTAATCTGCAATATGATAAATGAATTATCGCAAATAATGCTGCAAAAAATCTGTTATATGCTTCACAGATATAACCTCTCTTGTGGTCTTATTTCTCCTTCCTAGTTAAAGGTCTTATTATGCAACTTTTATCCGACAAGATCGCAGGACATTCTTATTTTTACATGTAATAATCCATTGATCTTGTCTTATCATTTATTTTGATCTCTGCGACAATATGATAAGTCTAAGCCATCTTGTGAGATTAATCTCTCTTTGCTTTTTAAGACTTATGACATTGGCGTCTTTCCGATTTATATCCTCTTATCATTGATTTCATTTATCTCATCTTTTGTTCTTATCGCAAAAACCCATTGATCTCATCTTAACATTTGTCTTTAGGCTTTTTGGCCTGTCATGCGACAATATGACGGGCCTAAATATTCTTACGAATATAAAGTCCCATGACATTGCTGCCTGTGTCACGCGACAATATGACGGGCCTAAATATTCTTGCGAATATAAAGTCCCATGACATTGCCGTATTTTTTGATATACATCTCCCTAATGGAGGGTATCACCCTTATCTCTCCCCCTGGTTGCCCCTTCAAGGAGACGTACTTCTGCCATACAAGTCTATCTCCTCCCATCCGGTTCTAGAAACAACCAGTTGTTTTCGTAGCCTCTTATCCTTTATGCCTATATGGCTTATAGTTACAAGACTACACCCTAGTGGGGTTTTCTTCGGGACGAACACATCGTAAGCCAAGACTTTCCATGGATGGCCAGGGTAGGTTCATCCGTCCCGGGAACCCACAACTCAACCGTGTACCTCGACGCCTTGATCATACTTTGCATTCCTTTGGAGAAACTCTCGGGCGCCCAACCAGGGTATAACCTTATATAGTTGGGAATCCAAGTTATCTCTCCCGGATGGATTTTATATAATCCCAAATCTCCATGACTAGGTTCCAGCAGTAGTATAGCCTTTCCCATAGCCATGCAAAGAGATACCCCCTTATGACGCACTTTAAGGATATTACCTCTTACGGAATAGAATCCGCGAACTAAGGTGTACGCCATAAAAGTTCGTCCCATTCTTATATGTTTTTAGGAGATTTGCGCCCGTCTTATGCATTTGCATTAAAAATTCTTATATGATTCGAAATCATCATCTTTTTCTTTTAATAAAAAAAAATTTCTTATTTTTGAGCAAAGTTTTTCTTTTAATATTCTGTCTGCACACTTCTTGTTGTTCTTGTTTTTCGATTGTTCGCAACATGATATTGTTGCACTTCTTTTCTTCTGTAACGAATGATTATTCGCAATATCTTGTTGGTTTTTATTTTCTTGCGAGAAATGAAGATTTCAACTTCTTCCCAGCACCTTGCACTTGTTTATTTTCTTGCGAAGAATGAAGATTTCAACTTTTTCCCATCTTTGCGCGATTAATCACCATTGATTCTTTTGGCACAAACTATTCTTGTAATATATCCTTTCCCCGCAACTCTATATTGTCCACCATCAATTTCTCTGCTCTCTGAGTTTGCTTCCTGTTATGTTTCCAATTACGACTTCTGGCGTTTCTTTCTTCGCAAGTATTAATGTCAACTTCATAACACTTTTTTCCTTCAAACCAATCACATTTAATTATCCCAATACCATGAGGATGTGGAAACTTTATGCATTGATGATATGTGGATGCTATGCCCAAGATCCCATGGATCCATGGTCTTCCAATTAAGGCATTATAAGGAGATTCTATATCCACTACACAGAACTTAATTTTTGAAGATATCTTGTTCAATGGAATTTCCATAGTAATTTCTCCTTTTGGCTTATTTGCAGTGCCATTAAAACCATAGATCTTGTAAGTTGAGGGGATTAACTCATCATCTCTTCCACCCATTGTTCGATAAGTATGATAGAATAAGATGTCTACCGAGCTTCCAGTGTCAATTAAAACCCTATATATTGCCCAAGAATCACTTGCTGTGTCACCATCATCATCTTCTTCTTCTTCTCTGTACTTTGGATTTATCTCTAACTTCACCACCAATGGGTTGTCATGCATCTTCCATGGCTCTGGTATCTCTTGTGCAGTAAAAGAAATAACTTGTTTTTGCCATTCTTCTAACGGAGAAATCTTCGCAATATTCATCACCTCTCTTCCCTCTATATCCCTTGCAAATACTCTACTTAGCATATTGTCATGGAAATCTTCTATTGTTTTCTGCGAATGTACAATTGAATTGCAAAATAGATTTTTCGATGTAGCTCCTACTTCAATGACAAATGTTTCTGCTTCTTTCGCAACATTGACTCTGCAAATTTCTGGTGTTGGCGGCAATTGCTGAGGTTATGGATATCTCACTAGAAAATGATTTAACTTCCCCTGTTCAATCATTCGCAGAATAATTCTTTTTAGATTTCTACAATTACTCACAGAATGGCCATGAAAATGATGATAAGGGCAGAATTCTTGATTTTGGTTGTTAGGATGTGGTTCTCTCCCCATGTTCCATGGTGAAGTTATATTCTCCATCAAAATAATATCTTCCCAAATCTTGTCTATAGTGGTATTTAGAGGTGGCAATTTGATGTCTTCCCATATAATCCTCTAACCTCTTTGCTCTCTTGAATAATTCTGCCTCTGTCCACTATAAGTCTCTTGCGGTTGATCAAACCTTGGGACCTTATTATTGTTATTGCGATTATAAAAATTTCTCTCCTTTTCCAATTCCTCCTGATCTCTACTCCCCATTGCTACTACCTTACGTTGATTATCCATCTCCATTTTCTCTCGCTGATTTTGGGAGGTACTTTCCACTGTATTAATCATCTTTGGTAATAAACTTCCATTTGCTGCGGCTGAACTTGTGCCTGCGAGAATTGGATATGACTCTATCTCATTTTGTTTTTCCTCCAAAGCGATATATTGTTCTTACAATTCTCGCAGTTCTGTCATAGTGATTGTGTTTTTAACTCTGAATACCTAGATGTACAATAGATTTGTCGCAAACATAGAATTTATGAAGGACAAAATGAGATATCTTTCATCTACTCTTCCTGCCATTTCACTGCACATTGTCCTCCATCTTATCGTTAAGTGCTTTAAACTATCGCCAACTCTCTGCTTCAATCCAAACACATCTTCAATTCCAGGTCGTGTAGAGTTATTGCTTATGTATGCTCCTAAGAAAGTAGTTTGCAAGTGCATGAACGAAGTTATTGTATTCTTTGGGAGACTTTCAAACCACTTCAGTACTTCGCCAGTTAAACTTGACGCAAAATATTTGCACAAGACGACATCATGGTTCTCCCATTATAGCATGCATCTAATATAGGCTTTGATATGTTGGACGACACATGTAGTCCCATCAAAAATATTGGTCAACACCGGCAAATTGCATTTTGGAGGTATCCCTCCTAATTGTACCTCTTGAGTAAATGGAGTTTTCGCAGCTTCTTCGATTGCCTCATCAAGTTGTCTTCTTCCTCCTTCTCTTCTGTTATTTATCATTCCTCTCATTTCTGCTAATTCTCGCAAGATTTGATCATTCCTATCAGAATTTTGCTCCATTGGCCTTTTCAACGCAGCTTCTCTTCGTATGCGTTCATGCCTTTCTTGTCTTGCGATATTTCGTGCTTCTTCTTCAACATCTTGATTTTGCCTTCTTCTGCGATTTTCTTCTTCTTGAATTTGCAAATTAATTTGTCTTTCATTTTCTTCTATGCAAACTTCCTCATCCCTTATCGTTTCTCTTCGTTGCCTTTCTATGTCTCTGCGAATTCTCTCATATTCCTCATTTAGATTATCATTATTACGATTTTGTACACGTCGTCTTTCTCTATTATCATGATTATTCTGACGCAATGCTGCTTGAATTTCTTGTTCTTCTACTTCGGCTCGCAATCTCTCTCTTTCTCCCACTAAATTTATTTTCTCAATATAATTCCTCTCAATATCATCTTCAATTATTCTGCGATTTCTTCGAATCTCTTCATCACGTAACATTCTCCTTCTCTCTTCTTGATTTTCTCCCTCATCTTGATTATGTCTAATGTCCAAAGTTTCACCGCGTGGAATATAATGATCATTTATCAAATTCTCGCCAATATTTTGTATATGATGAATTCTTCTCTATATGATCTTGAACTTGATCTCATGCTGCTTCTTGATCTTCTGTTTTGCAACCTCAAATTTTCCATTCTTAGTTCATGATTTTTCCTTGTAAGATTTGCACGTTCTTCTTCCTCTAATCTTCTTTCTTCCTGTATCCTTTGTCTCAAATCATCTACTACCTCATTTCCTTCATGAATTAATCCTCCATCCACTTCTTGATTTCTTTCCTCTTCTTGATTTTCTGCCTCTTCTATCGAATCCGACCTCCAAGTATGCACACTTACTCTATCATAATCCACATTTCTATCTTTTGCTTGTGTTTGTTGATTCGGTGGTTGAATTTAATTTTCTGCTCCATTTCTCATTCTACTTCTTCCTGATATGATCCTTAAAGATCCTTCCAATTCACCTGTTCCTTCACCTGCAATTCACCTGTTGTTGGTGGTTCTGATGTATTTCTTCTCCTTCTAGCCATTTCTTCAATTCTAACAATTTCTTCAAATCTTCAAGTTGCAATTTGGAATTTCTCAAATTGATTCTCCTTGTTTCTAGGTGCCAAAATGTAGTTGCAGGAATTCCCACACTACACCCTACTCAAGAATTTATCAATATTTATGACACAATTTGAAGATTAAGGACCTTTTTTATTAATATGATCTTAAAAGAATTACAGTAATCAAGAATACAATTCACTTAATAAGATTTTCTCTCTCCTAAAAACTTTCTTAGCACTCAAAAATTCATCCCCCCTTCTGGAACTATTCATCTCCTTTATATAGGCATTTACATAGTGGATTACAGCTCATGACAGCTCATTTACAACTAAGATTCCCTTTAATTTTGGATCTGGGTTCTTGCGATAAATCGCAGTTAGCACCACCTTAATCTTTCGCAGGTTTTATTGATTCATCGCAGACATGTCACACTTCTTTTATGTTTCTGTCGTTTTCATCCGATATGTCATTCCTTACATCACTATGAGATGTTTCGTAGAATATCATTGATGTATCGTAAACATGTCTCGCAGAACTGTTGTTTATTTCGCAGGAATATTGTTGTGACAATATTATGATCCTACAATAGGTGTTTATATAGTGGATGATAGCTCACATACAACTCATATTACCCCTATTTTAGGATCCCTTACTACATTCTCGCAAGCTCTCTCCATAATTTTGCAGGCTCTCTCTCTTGCTATGTTCTCGCAAGCTTTCTCTATAATTTCACAAGGTTTTCATATCTTTCTCATGTTTTATGATGTCATTGTCTATTACGTCACTTCTGTAATTAATTTGCGATATTTGCAATGTGTGGTAGAAGTTTTCGCAACAACGTTGTTGTTGCGAGATTCTTCTCCTACAATTGGTGTAATAGATCCTAGTGACTTGTGTAACCCATCACAAACAATACCATGAGAATATGGTAACCGGTCCTGGTAATTGACGTAAACAATCCTGGTAACTTGTTTGTTCGATCAAAAGTAATCCATATTCAGGTAGAATCGATCCTTGTGATTGGTAGAACCGATTGAACCCATGATTGTGATTCGAAAAATTGATCAATGACATAGTTGTCTTGGAATACAGATGAACCAATTCTAAACTTGTTTGGAAGTGTGGTTAATCGATTCCAAGATTTTAAATATGAAAGAGGATTTCCAAAAGATGTTAACATACTTTGAACCGAACAGTAACTCTTATCTTTTAATGTTCAAAGATATTCCTTAATTACTTAAGGAGATCCCGGTCCTAAATAAATTAAGAATCTTTTAATTAAGGTTGTTAGTTTTATATGCTTTAATTACCGTCAATTAAATGCATATCTCTAGAGAATAAAAATTAGTAATGTACACTAATTGGAGATTTTATATTGAGATATTTCGAAAAATATTGGACAAAGCATTTCCAGGAATTATGAAAACCGATTTGGGCATTTATTGCATATCTTGAGAATATTGGGTTTTGGAAATTCCTTGGCGTCCAAACATCCTTGGTATATAAATACCTAAGTTTTCATTTCTAGCAAACTATCCTAAGATCCAAGAAAATTTCATCTTTTTGTTGTTTTTGGTGGATCCGTCTATCCGGAGAGGAAAGTACCCTAATTAGGAGAAATCTCTTATGACCGCTCACTTAAAGACTTCTATGGGATCAAGAAGCTCTATGATTACCGTTGGTGGGAAACTAGATAATTGCAGTTTATTATTTTTCGATTGATTTGATTGACTAAGGGTTGTTGAACTTTGATTGCACCTAGTTTCTTTATTCTTGAGAATCTTCTCTTCTGATATAAGATTCACTTCAAACTAGATCAAAGTGTTGATGGGATCTTTAGAACTGTTTGTAGATATAAAGACATCTTGTGATAATTCATTGTTAATAGACTCAGTTTTGTGCGTGATTGATCACAAGATATCCAAGTGGTGTTGTGCATGTTTAATTGAAGATTAAAAAATATTTAAAGACGAAGAATATTTTTGATTGGTTTCTCATATATTTGTGTAGCACAAACCTTGATCGTCTGGGATCCAACTATAATCGGATTTATTCGATTGATTAGTTGCGTGAGACTAGCATCGCTTTATAGTTTCTTGTTGGATTATATATTGATTGATAGAATAATCTAAATTATGCTACTTCGGTAGTTGTTGGATAGATTGATCTAACCAAGCAAAGGATTTTATTAGTTTGAACGGAAGAGACTTTGCATATGACTTGAGATATATTTACTGGAAAAAATCAATATAGTTGTTACCAAACAGATTTGTTGTTCCTTTACTGTTTGGAATACGATCCAAAGGAATTGTTCCAGTGCGTGCACTTATTGAATGTCGGAAGCACATGGATATAGAAGAAACTAAGTGAACTAGGTTTAGTTGCTCGGTCTCAACTATACGAAGTTGGTTTAGATTTTGAATAACAACTTAATTATGAGAGTATTGAATTCTGGACTTGGTCTCGTGGTTTTTATGCATTTGCGGTTTCCTCGTTAACAAAATCTTGTTATGTCTTTTACTTTTCTATTTCCGCAATTATAATTGTTTATTATAATTAGAAGTAAAATACACAAATGTTAACTCCGTATTACTTGTTAGTGAGCCTATAGAGCTTGGTTAAGTCCGAACCTATTATCAAGTAATCACACTTTGATTGTTGTATTGTCTCAATCTCGTATCCATAGACGATCACATAAGGTGTGAATTCCGATTTGTCGTATTGTCTCGACTTTGTCCATAACCAATCACTTTCGGTAAGAGGTCCTATAGGTGGATATTTTAAAGATTGTGGTGTATTTGGGTGCCCTCGTCTTTTCAACATCCACGTGAGAAATGAGTAAGTCGTGCTAGAAGTTTAAGGAGTTAGCAAAGTAGTGGATGTACAATCAACCATGTCTCTTGCGCAATGTGGAACTGGTTAAACCACGATTTCCCACTTCCCCGTTCTTATACTTTTCTGCAACTGTCACACTTACTGGAGATCAATGCGTTAACTATTCCTACAATATAAATAGGCTCATCAACCTAAGATTTGATAATTCAAATTAACTTAACTCAATCGAACTCAATCAATCTGATCAGGATTTATCGACAGTCCATCAAATTTGCAGAAGTCTCCAACACGGAGAACTCAACACATTAATTACCATTGATCTCACACAATTCTCAGCTTTCCTCCCACATATCGACCCTCATCCCTCTTTGTGACCGAATTGACTCTGGAACGACCATTGTCTTGGTTTAGGTCAGAGTCATACATACCGATCTCTCGAATTCAAAGCACTCCCGTGCAGTGCATCTGTTAAAGGTTTAGGCAATTTTGTTAATTGAGGATCCACCTACTACACAACTTTCCACTTTTCCCAACAACCACCAAATCATTTTTACCCATCAACAAATAGTATTCTTCATTAAATGGGCGAACAACCTGCCATTAACCAAATTCTAAAGAAATTTTACAAAATTACTTAAGTCAAAACAAAAATTAAAAAGATGATGGAAAATAACTTGGGATTTCGTATTGGTGCCATTTATTCTTTTTCTCTTTAAATATCAATCTGGTTTGTTTTTTCCATGGTTTTAATTAGAAATAGAAGGACAGTTCAGGTTGTCTTTGATCGACAAACTTCTTCGAATTGAAGAAAAGTTCAAAAAAATTTCTGACATTGGAAAGGTTCGAGTAGTTGGGGATTCGGTAAATGTTATTCAAATCTAATATACCTATTTCAAGGTAAAGGGTATAAATGTAATATGAACAATTCAAGGCTAAGATCGACATTTGTCTTTTAGCTGAAACATCCCTTAGCATAATTTTTGGCTGGAGTTAGTAGTTTTAAGCGGAAACCAGGTTTTCATGTAGTGCAAACCATTTGTCCTTTCTAAGGATTTTTTTTTTTTTAGTTCTAGTCTAGTCTCTTTATTTTTACCTTCAAACTGCGTATTTGTAATGATGTGGTTCATACCGTGATTTTTTAACGATTTATTTCAACATAAGGTAATTAATGAATAATTAATTGGGGATATGAAAATTAATTGGGGGATACGAATAGTGCGGTTACTGTTCATACCGGCATAGTAAAAAAATTGTTTTGAAACACTGTGCCGGTATGAACAGTAAAAATACTATTTCATATCCCCCAATTAGTTTTCATATCCCACATGTTCTAATTAATCTCTACTACTGTCTTTTGGTTAGGACTTCCAATTTGACTTTTGCCAGCTCTTGAGACAGCCTCGTATTCTTTTTGAGGTCCTTTTTAGGTCCTTTGATGATTAAAAAGGCAAGAAATACCCTTTTGGAACACCCCTAATATTTCAATTGTCAATAGCAATAAATCGTCTGCAAATATTAAGAACGATTTTTTTGGGACGACTCAAAAATGGAGGGGACTACTCTTCAAATTTTTTTGGTAGATATTAGAAATAATAATGAGTCACCTCTTATCTATTTTTTTAATACCAAACTTTCCCTTGGTAATTAAATTAGTTAGTCTAATAATTAATTAGTGTTAGTGTAATGATTAATTAGTGATATTAGATTAATTAGTTGAGTGTTTTTAAAAGAATAATTTTTGAGAAGAAGAGTTTTTTTGTTTTTTTTTTGTTTTAAGATGGTTGATTTCGAAATGAGGGTTTTGGGTACTTAGGTATACTTCGAATTTAGTTAATGTTGCTTCAATTGGCAAAAACTTTCAAAAAAATGAAAAATTTATAAACTGATTTCGACCATGGAAATAAAGTTCGGCTACGACATCTGAAGAACATGTAGCCGAACTCATCTGCAAGTGTAGTTCGGATAATGGTTCTGAAGACACAGGTAGCCGAACTCAGCTTTAATGGATTTTTTGCGTTCAGAGAAAAGTTCGGCTAGGAAAAAATGTTACGACGTAACCGAACTAAAAGTTCAACTGGGAAAAAAAAAATCGACGCAACCAAACTCAATATATAGGTTTTCAGAGAAAAGTTCGGTTAGGAGAAAAAATTTGCGACATAACCGAACTAAAAGTTCGTCTAGGAAAAAAAGTTGTGACGTAACCGAATTAAAAGTTCGGCTGGGACAAAGAATTTGCGAGGTAACCGAACTTTTCTCTGAAAGAAAAAACTCCATTAAAGCTAAGTTCGGCTAGTTCGACAAACTGTTTCACATAATTCCTAGCCGAACTTCTCTCTGCAACTTCCATTTTCAACTCATTTTGATGATTACTACTCATTTTTTCAACCAAGTAATGGGTTTGTGGATTTTATTTTTTTGAATCGAGACGATGAAGCAGAAAGAAGAGAAGAAAATGAACTCTCTAATAGTAACAGATTTATGAAAAACTAAAAGTAATGGATTTGATTTTAATTTTGATTTTGATTTGTTTTGTTAATGATTTAGATTAGGTTATACTACATATATATATATTTATATATATTTATTTATTATTATATTAGTTTTAATTTTAATTATGTTAAGGGTAAGTTAATCATTTTCACACTTAAGGACACTCCTTATAAATATATGATGGACATTCCTATCACAAAGTAGTCTCCCTCCAATTTTGAGTAGTCCCAAAAAATGGTTCAATATTAAATCGTGGGAGCCCATATATTCACCTTGTACGGTTGTACCCACTGCTGATAGATTCTTCATTCTTGTTCCATTTTGTTCATCAACCAAGTGAGGCCATCAGCAGGGACGAGCCTAGCAAGGAGCAAGGCTAACTGAGGCTACATAGCCCGTCCCTGTTTTGGGCCTGATATGTTTTGCTATAAAGTAGTCCCCGAAATATTTAGAAATCTTGGCTTTAGGCCACTATTAGTTGGTACTTGGTGTGAATTCTTGTCTACTTAGGTTTTGCCCATGGTATAAGAGAATTAAAATAAACATCTTGATTAGAGTTCTTCTTCTTAATGAATTACGAGGAAGGATCCCTTCACACTTTTATTATCACACTATCTCACACGTTGGACGTTATTTATGTGAATAAAAACCAAACTGTAACGGATTTGAAGCTAATATTCTAAGGATATGTTCCCCTTACCAAGTTCTACATGTTTACCAAAAATGAACACATTCTGAAATATAAACCTCACAATCTACCGGTCTTAATTTCGACGGCCAGAAATCCGCATATTTTCAAAGTAGTAGATGATGATGTTATACGTCTCGGAATACGCTCATTTTTGGTTGGCATGTAGAGCTTGGTAATAGGAACATATCCTCAAAATATTAGCTTCAAATCTGTTACAGTTTGGTTTTAATTCGCAAAAATAATGTCCAACGTGTGAGATAATGTGATAATAAAAGTGTGAGGGGATCCCTCCTCATAAATTATCCTGGCTTGATTGGGGTATACCCAGATTAATTGGGGTATACCCAATTTCAAGGGGACATGGTGTGTCATTATTAAAAAGAGTGATTTTACTTTAATACCCTTTAACTAATTAAATCTTAAAAATAAACCCATTTCTTAATTTCATTAACCCTAAAATTAAAAAACTAAACAACACTTAATCTTCTCTCCTTCTTCTTCTTCATCTTCATCTTCCATCAACCAAAGCCACATAAAAATCTACAACTTTGATTTTCCAAAAAAATTGTCGACTCTACCAGCGAAAAGAATACTATAAATGATGTTTAAACTCAAACCAATCATTGTGTTGTGTGATTTCATTGTTATATTAGGTTAGAAATCGAAAATTATGATTTCTGTGTTTTAGGTCGGCAAGGTCGTAACATGCATATCTTGCCGACTTTTCATAACAGCCATATCATACGGATCAGAATTTTTTCAACGGTAAATTTGAGGTATTTTTTTGAATACCTTGTTTAGCCAAATACAAATAGGAAGGGTATTTTTCAAATACCTTGCCGACCAAAAAACAACCGGAAGGGTATTTTTTAAATATCTAGCCGGCCAATATTTTTTTCAGCAGCCGGTGGGGTTTTTTTTGTAGACCTTGCCGACTAATATTTTTCAATAGCCATCTCCTGTGTGTCAAAAAAATAAAGTCGGCATGTTCTTCATTTAAATACCTTGTCGGCCAAAAAATGGTCGGCGTTTTCTTCATCCAAGGACCATGCCGGCTAAACCCGGTCGGCATCTTATTCAAACGTATACCATGTCGGAAAAATATAGTCGGCACCTTATTCAAACGTCGATCTTGCCGACCTATAACAATTTTGAAAACCAATTTTTTTGATCTTAATCGAACTCATAAGACAGATTAAAGGTTTAACCTACTGAATTTTCATTTTCAAAATTTTAATCTAAACTCAATTAATTAACCTAATCAGTTTTTTAGTGTTAATTAAACAAGGGCATTTTTGCCATTTTGAAAATATTTGGTTAAGAGGTGACTTCTTTTACTTCAAAATGACCTTATTTTGTCTCATTTGGTTATCCCTAATTAATCTGAGTATACCCCAATCAAGCCCGATAAATTATATATCTTCTTTTATAAATTATTTTCTAGTATTTTTGTTTTTTTTATTTTTATTTTTTTGATGGGTTAGTATAATGGTTAGTTGTGGCCCCTAATAATAGTAGCAATTTTATTTTATTTTTTATTTTATTTTTGAGAAAAAAGGTTAAAATTTATTTTAAAAGAAAAGAGTTATACAGAATTGAGCAATTACAAGTAGCAATTACAAGGTTCAGGTTTCGAACCCTTACCTCCTTCAAGGGAGGGAGCATGAGAAGTTGAGAACCATCGTATTTTTGCTTATTAATTATGTTCATTTTAGTGTTTATTTGCTTTCTATCTAGTCTTACGTAGGAGAACTAGTGTTGCCCACTAGTTTTACGGTTTGGTACGGCATTCGGCCGCCTTGACAGGGACATACTGCATTTGCTTTCTACCCGAAGAAAAATCGGGAGTCCATCCCGGGCCTTGAGAGCATAAAATGAAGAAGTACGGGAACGAAGGATACCCTTCTCCAATCCCACCGTTGCCCATGAAGAAACCAATATGAGACCCATTTAAAAGAATCAACAAGGTTGGTGAGGTTCTGAATGATTTCTCCAAATCCTAGATTCCATGTTTGAGCAAGAGACATCGAGCACATTTTGGAGATTTACAATCCTAACAAGCTCATTTGGACCAAGCACCCAAATGGAGAATTCAATGCCAAACCTTTCCAGAAGTTATTTAGTAATGAAAGAGATGTCGTCGTTGTCGAATGATTCCAACTTCCCTTGGAAAAAGCTGTGGAAAATGAACTCTGCTCCTCCCAAAGTGGTCACCTTCATCTGGAGGATAATCAACAATGGCATTGGAGTTATTGGCACCATTGGCAGGCACATTGATTCCGACTGCAAGCTTTGCAACTCTGGTATTAAATCCATAGACCACATGTTTCTTCACTGCAATTTCTCTGAAGTAGTCATGTTTGATTCCCTTCTGGGTCAAAGATTCACCAACATCCAATGCTTAGCTATCAAAGAGGTTGAAGGTCAGTGGTTGCAGATTCAAGACCTTGGTATTGGTGCTTGCCTCCTCTGGAGAAGACCAGAAATTAGTTAGTTTTTAATAGAAATAACCGGAATCATGCCAATCAACTTGATGAAACTCTACTGCAACAACAATATCACCACCAACGCTCAAAGGCCTTCTCAGACAAGTCTTATTCTAACTTGGTCCCCTCCTAATCTTCATTCAATCAAAATTAACTTGGATGGTGCTTTGGAATCCCCCTTTTCTGCTGCTGCTTCTGTTGCTAGAAACAACAATGGGCACTTCTGCAGCACCAATCCCGAACATCTGTTTCAGTTTCTGCCATTGGTTGCTGAAGCTCATGCAGTGGTTTTGGCTACTCAACTTGCTGTCAAACCGGAGAAGCCTAATTACATCATTGTATCTGACAGCCTCACCATTATCAGCATTTTGGATAAAAACGCTTCATCAAGGATATTGTTCTGCAGATTAAAGATTCCAGAGCCTATCTTCAGTCAGTTTTATCCAACCCCCCTCTTGCATCTCCTCTCTGTTGGCAGATGAGTCTGCCAGTCCTTTTCTTTCTTCTTGTCTCTTGACCCAAAGAAAAATAAAAATGTTTATTTTACTTCCATTTTTTGAGAACGTGCAAGATACATCCTCTAATTAGGCTGTTTGAGGCTCCACAAAAACCAGTCTTAACGTCTCATCCAAAATCTAAATAACAAGAACAAACTCATCATCTTCGTGGTACAAGTCATACTGAAGCAGTCAAGTTTTTGGACCAAAACAAATAAAATTCTTGCAGAGGTGGTGCAAAAAACAGTTCGATAACCATGAGTCATCCAAGAATAAGGAAGCACCTTTTGTACCAGCACTTGCACTTTTTAAGTTTCATCATCCTTCTGAAACCCAAACAAAAGGATGTAGTGCTCCAGTACTTGCTTTAATAGATAAACTTACCATAAAGCTGACTCCTTGTGAGGAGTAGTGCTTCAGTACAACTAAACAAAAGAGTAACTAAATCTTTACACTGAAAAAAGTAACACAGGTGACTGCCCAACAGAAGGTGTCAGACAGAATTTAGCTGCGGAATAGATAAAGAAATATGGCAAGCTGTCTAAGTTAATATTGTTAAACCAAGTATGATATAAACTTGTCAGATTAACAAAGAAAGAGATGGTCATAGATAAGGCAAAACAGCAGTAACCACAATAATAGCTTTAAATAACCCATGATGTCAATTACTGCTAGTTTATAACAACATACTAATAAATCTCTGAAACCTACAGCCTACTGAACTATACAAGCAAAGAAAGAAAATTGTTTGATATTGTGGTGTGGTCTGTTCTCCTCCTTCAGCTATGTCTTCCTCCAATATCTTCAAGAAGATGAACTGCACAACAAGAAGTTTCAACTCTAAATGGTAACATCTATGATTAATGCATACTGTATGTGTTTGTCCCGGATAAAAAACAGATCAGACTACATCTTTACATACCTCTCTTAGCATGGTGCAGATAAGGGCACAATATTCTCCGAAATATTTGACGTTTCTGCAAGAAGTAGCTAAATTGTCATGGGTCCATGTGGATGCAGATCAGCATTGCGTCAACTGAATTTAGCATATCATATCTTTATGTTTTATGTACCTCACTTAGCACGGTGAGCAGATAGGGTTACAATCTTCCCCGGATTTGTTGTTGTTTCTGCAATATAAGCAGCTAACTCGGCATGGCCTTGTGTGGATGCAATATCAGCAGCTGTTTGACCACTAAGGTAAGTAGAAGTTGGTGGAGTTACTAAAGTTGGATTTGCCCCTCCAATTAGAAGTGACATAGCCGCTCCTTTCCTGTTGTGAACGAGAATTTTGTATTTAATCAGAAACAATATGTAAGACCTTATAGGAGTACTAAGTAATAGCTACGGGTGGACAAGAAAAATGTTTAGCTAACAAGTAATAGTTATGGGTAGTAAAAAGAATACTTACTTCCCATAGTAGGCTGCCCAATGCAGCGGCGTCCAGCCAGTTTCGTCCTTAGCATCTAATGAAAAAGCAAATCGCTTAAATATTGAAATTGCCCATGCATAGCCCAAGCTAGCGCAGAGGTGGATAACTGCAAGACCTTTCTTATTAGTAGCGTTGACTCTTCTACAGCTTTCAAAAATCCACTCCTTAAGACATTCCCTCAAAATTATCTCAGAATGGGTTTCAATGTTATCACATTTTTTTAATTTTCTAATCAACTCTTGACGGTTTTTCTTATCGGTTAGTATCATGTTAGCTAGCTTTCGTTCAAGTTTAAGACGAATTCTCGACCTTGAAGTTTTATATGGGAAATTCAGTTTCATCACTTGGCTAGCCGGTGCCATACGATTCAGACTGACAAAAAAATTAACCCCTCCAGGGAGATTAGGGAGCAATAAAGCTTGGTACTGATATTCATTTATGGATACCGCAGGTACTATTATATCGCCAACCACAAAATAAATAGGATGTTTCTTCCCTGAAACTGGATCTATACCAAGTTGTTCATATGGTTTTCTGAAATTCCCAGTCACCACAACCTAAAAAAAAATATCAGAAGCAAAATGCATGTCAATACATGACAAACCAACTATCAATAATGAAAATAAGAAGAATAAGACTTGAAGGTCTTTAGATATAAGTGGAAACACACCACTGGATCTTTTGTACCATGCTGCAGATTACCACAACGTAGGTTCACTATTCCAAAAGGAGTGCGTTGTTCATGATGATTAGCATATTCATACACGGGTATCAGAGACTCTTTTCCTGTTTAAATAAAAATATTATTGCCAAAATACTTGTTTTTAGTTTATAAATTACAGTATATATATGGAATGGCTGTGGTATCTGACTTAGACTTTAGTCAGATAGCCAAATATCTTTTAACTACTACTCAATGTACTCATACCTTTCTTAAACATTACAATATTATAACTTCCATCAGTTTTCATCCCTTCGTAATCCTTATCCTCCATAGTTCACCACCAAATATAACACTCAATATGTGAACCTGGAGAATAGTTATAGAGAATAAGATCCACGTTAGAATTTAAGATACAGTGATACTCCAGAAAATTGTTGCTGCTCTCTAACAATTGGATAATAGGGAAAACTGCCCTGCTTAAAAGAACCTTTATGCTCCCACATAACGTAAACAATCAAATAAGGAAATCAATTGCATCAAACTGGAGGTTGATTGTATAAGCATGTGTGTTTTTTACTTACTAATGAAATGATGCATGAGTAACATTTAACACTAATTGTGCAGAAGAAAATCAAATGAATGCAGTAACTTTGCAATTGACATACCTCACCAAATAAGTTTGGTAATAACACTATTGTCGCTGTCTTTGCTCGATTGCCTTCTAAATTTTACACAAAGGGGAAGGAGAACTATTTACATCTACTATTTCTAGGTGTAGTGTTACATGAGAAATTAACTAAGCTAGAAAACAAAAACAAGGTTTAAAAGAAGAAAATAAAAAACTCTAGTTCAAAGGACAAACCAAAACAGAAAATCAGCACATGAAACCCTAATTCATAGATATTCAAACAAAGATCATCAATGATCAACAAATTTCATAACAACTCTTACCAATTTTTTCTTCCGCTCCGCTTTCGACAGTCGATCTTCAATTTCATAAAAAGGGACACAACCACACGCACAAACGAGGGGGAAGAGTGTTTTTTAGTATTTCTTTAGAGAAGAGGGAACATTACCTCATACACATAATTCTGCCATTTGATCTCACCGTTTTTGAGTCACAAGTGTATTTTGGATCACATCCCAAATGCTGGGCCATGAGCCCATTTTGCATCTATAATCAAATTCTGGGTGTAACATTTTTATTTTTATTTTTATTTTTAATAGGAAAATACTTAGGTTGTTTATTTATTTTTTCGGTTTGTATGCTGCTGCAATTCACACTCTCACCTCTAGTGGAGTGGCACCCAACAACGAAGGTACGTTAACTGAACTTTCATGCAAACATCCTACTACTGCCAGACCCGTAATTTTATCCACTCCACCTTCACAAGACGCTATGGTAGCTTCCCCGCAGAACAGTGTGACTTAGAATTGCTGGCTTGGTCAATGGAGGAACTGGAAATGTAGAACACCCCTGGCTTGACAATTTCTTATACCCTGGCTTAAGCCTATAATTAGTAAACTAAATTTGATCTCATCAAAATTAGGTAGTCAAAAATTGGATTTTTGTGGGCTTTGGGGTGGCTTCAGCCAGGGGAAGCCTGGTTGTACCTCCGCCCCTGGGCTTGGTACCTTGATAATGGTACGGTGATTGGTGATACTATGATGGTTACAAGGGACCTGCAGATTATACAAGAGGAAGGTGTTGCTAAGGGGCTGTTTTTGAATATCAAGAAGAATGAATTGTTTTGGCCCTCCCCAGATCCTAGAGCAGTCGTTACAGGTGTGTTTCCACCTGATATTAGTAGGCCAGTGAAGGGTGTTAAGCTGTTAGGCGCTCCTGTTAGTCTTGATGCCCAATTCAACATGGATCTGGTTGTAAAGAGAGTGCATAAGACAGTGGAGCTCATTGATGCAGTTGAAAAACTAGAAGATCCATAGTGTGAACTCCTTTTGTTTAGGAATTGTGCCGGAGTTTCACGCTTGTACTTTTCTCTACGAACTACTATTCATGATTACACACATGAGGCTCAAGATCTATTTTGACTCTCGACTCTACAAGTTCCTACGACATGTGATCACAGGGGACGGTCCTGGGTTTGGTCCCTTGCAAATGAGGTTTTCCACATTTCCTCTCAGATTGGGCTGGTTTGGTGTTTATTATATCCAAGATAGTAGGAATTATTGCTATCTGGCTTCATGTTTGCAAACTCTTGAACTACAGTCTGTTATCTTGAGGCACTCTGGCATCAATGGATTTATCTCCCACCTTGAGCAAGCTACAGCTTCTTTCAAATCTTTGTGTAGTCTTGTTTCTCCTGTATGAGTCGATAGCACCACCACCCATTCAATGAAACTTTGGTAAATGTCTATTTTAATGAAGTAAAGAAGAACTTGACTTTAAATCTCAAGTTATCTGAACGCGATTTAATGCTACGGCAGAGCAACCAAATAAAACATGCGCTAGAATTCTTATTGGATATTCCTATTTTTGGTTTAAATCAGCAAATTGGTGCGAGGCCGGCAATTCAGTGCGATATTATGTTATAGACTTGGAATCCCTTTGTTTGAGTTGGACAGTGTGTGCCCCTTCTGTAAGAGAGAGATGGACATTTTTGGAGACCATGCTTTGCACTGCGCGAACGAAGTGGGGTTAAAGTTTCAGCATGACTTGGTGCGGGACACGATTGCTGACATGTGTTATCGTGCTGGAGTGCCGGCACGGAAAGAGGTAGACTTGGGATTTCTTGCAAACAATGGTACTTCTCTGTGACCAACTGATGTTCTTGTTTACAATTGGGATAACGGTTTGGATGTTTTCTTAGATGTGACAATTTTTTCGCCATTTACTAGGGGTAGTGGTCGTACTTTTGAGTTGGGAAAAGCTATTAGGAATGTTGTTATTCGTAAAAATTCCAAGTACTTGGAAAAATGCACATCACAAGGATAGGGGTTTGGTGCTTTGGATTTTACTACCCTTGGTGAGCTTGGGGAACACACGGAAGATTTTGTTAAACGTCTTCGGGATTACATGGCCAGTCATGATGCTAATGTGCGAGTAGGAGACTTTGAATTTCATACGTTAAGTGTGGTTGTTAAAAAATGGGTTGGATCCCAACTTGTTTCTAGGCTACCGAATAGCTTCTTGTCCGATGATTTTTTTTTTCGAACAATGTACCTTGATTATTACCCCACTGAAATGTAAAAAAAAAAAGGTTAAAAAGTAAAAACCCAATAGAGTTACATTGTAAGTTTCTCTCTTATAATAGATAATAAACAAGATGGAGGATTAATCTCCCAAAAAATTGAAACGATTTTGGTTTCAGCATTTTTAGCTATAATATCTGCTACCTCATTTATTTCCCTAGGTACATACAAACCCGTTTATTAAACTACCTAATATGTTCTAAGCAATCTAATATGATTGGATTATTGATCCATTTCACCATTCCATGTTCTTCATTCAAGGATTTGATAACAACCAAGAAGTTTCCCTCCAAGAGTAAATCTCTAACTCCTTCCTCTAAAGCCCATGTTATTATTTTTAAAGTTGCAATAGCTTCATCTTCTTCTTTGTTGTCCTTAAACTTGGATTTTATTTTATTTCTCCTCATAAGGATGAGATAAGTTTATTACAATTTCGAATAAAAAAATTCCAGGCTCCCCTTGGTTGGTTGCGGCTATATTAGGTGCCTCATAAGTGACTATGCCTATGGGGTTTCTCCCAATCAAGGGTGCTCCTAACCATTTTAATACATTATTCTTAGTCAAAGCATGTTGACATTTTATTTATCGATTGCTAATAGCAAGTGCAATGGAATGGTATTAAGAACACTCATTCACTTCCAAATCGAATTCAACCATTTGAAGGACTGTTTTACACATTAAGAGGCTAACATCAGTTTGTTCATTTTTTTATTATTGTAAAATCTAAGTGGCTAAACATCGGCTGCTTTCCTTTTTATTTTTTCTTTTTAGATACTTTATTATTAAAATATGAATGGAACACGCGTTAAAGAGTTTTAAATGTATTAAATTGATGAAAATATCCTTGAGAATACGTCTCCAGACTCTCATGGTGTATTTTTTTCCATGTGGCTGAAAATCAGCCGCTTAGTCTCTACTATCAAGCACTCTTTCACTTGGAAGAGTGTATCAAAAACTTTGGCTGATGGGATGGGTGTTCTCATCCTATAGTAACACCTAATTTTGGTGTTTTTTTAGAATACTCTTTTTTGATGAATGAGTGTTCTAATTCCAAAACCCTTAATCTAAGGAAAAATTTATCTTAGTAAAAAACCCTTTTTTTTCTCAACCTCGTTTCTCAATTCTTGTCTATTTGGGACTAGACTAAGAAAGGATATTTTTTTTTATAAAAATTTAATCATAAGATTTTCTTTATTTGGGTATTTTTATTTTAGTTTTTAAATTTAAGGTTTACTTTTCAACTGAGTCAATTCAAATAACCGCCCGATCCGTGAACTTAACTACAAAGAGAGTTCTTGGACGGTACCAAAGACCAATATCCAAGGATCAATCAAGGAATTCGGACTTATGCAACCCGAAGTGCAGCCTAGATTATTATTCACCTCACAAGTATAAAACTTGCGGAATCAACAAATTCTGAGATGAGGAGAACTTTGATGATTACTATCTATCTTGATTGATGGAGCAAGGCTCTACAAAAAATCAAGATCAGGATACTCAAGTTATCAAGATAAAGATAACTAGACCTGGCTTCACAAATCCCAATAAAGTCTTTATAGTTGCTAACCCTAAAATGGTTTCTGGAGAGGAAGACTCAAGATACAAGTAGGACATACCAAAAAGTTGTAGGTACTGAATATCACAAGATAATAGTTCACGAGTATCGTAATAAATAAAGGAGGAAAGAGTTATAAAATGATACGATGATAGAAGTAGTGCGGGGAAATATGAAGTTTTGCGAGGATGAAATAATTTTGCGAGGGTGAATTGCGATACTTCGCAATTCGTATATACAAATGCATAAGTTTTACTATAAATAGGAGTTCAAATGTAAAATTCGAGAGGTTCTTTTAATGAGTGTAAGAAATTATCTTAGGAAAGAGAATAGAAAAAGTTGTAACTATTCTAGTTCCATTTTGATAATTCTATGTAATCAACTAAGAGAATTAATAAGAAAATTATCATTCACCATCAAGAACTTCTTGAGTTTTTACTAATTCTATTGAGGGTGTAGTTGTAGATTATTCTCAAGCAACTACATAATTGGCGCTAGAAACAGGGACTTGAGAATTGTGGTAGCCTAAATTTGAGGGAATTGTGGAAAATTTGAAGATCAAATGAAGTCAGTAGATGGAGATTGCAAAAAAGAAGAATGTAATATGATCACAAAGATAATGATTGATGAATTTCATAGTAATATGAAGGGAAAAATATACAAGCGAGATTGTAGAGGAAGAAATATCATGGAGGAAGAAAAGATAACAACTTTAGAAGAATGGGAAAAGCGGAAAATCACATTTTCAGCAGCTGAAATTCCAAATGAAGACTTGAACCACACTTCACCATTGGTGATCACAATTCCGATCATGCTAGAAGATAAGAAAGCTGTAGAAAAATGGAAATTAAACCAAATTTTGGTTGATACAGGAGTTCTTAATATCATATTCTATCATGCACTTAAGGGGATGGGAATTAAAGATGAAGAAATCACAAATTCAAAATGTCTTATTCATGGATTAGGAAAATCTACAACAAAATCTAAAGGGGAAATCGTGCTGCGAATATTACTAGGAGAAATCGAAAACATGTAATATTGTGTGTGATAGATATGGAATCTCCATATAACATGCTGATAGGAAGGCCGTGGATTCATGCGATCAAAGCTATTGCTTCAACATTACATCAGAATCAAATTTCCTACACCAAATGGAATACAAGAAATAAAAGGAGATCTTGATAGTGCAAAATTTTGTTATCAAATTGAAGTGTAACGCAATGCGGAGGAAGAGCAAGAAAGAAACAACTTTGAGGAAACTTGCGAAACAAAAAAGGAAGAAGAATTCGAGTGTATACAATAAGAGCAAAGGAAGGGAGAGGTATACCAAATGAGATTCCAGAAAAAGAAGGGGAACCAAAAAAATAATCAAAGAACCAACACCTATGGGGAGCAAAGTCCAAGCTATGTTGCAAAATTTGACCAACTAAAGAAATAAATATTGGAAGTAAAGAGGAGCCTTTATTCTTGCGAATTGGAACTAAGATGGATGATGAAGAAGAAAAAAGAATTATTGATCTTTTACGAGAATATAAAGATATCTTCGCAGAAGTGTAGATGAGATACCGGAATTGATCCATCAGTGGCGTGTCATAGATTGAACATAGATAAAAATGTAAGACCATTCAAACAAAGAATAAGGAAGATATCACAAAATTATCATGTACAGATAGAAGAAGAATTACAAAAGATGTTGGATGCAGGATCATAAGGGAAGCAAAATATCCATAATGGATTGCGAATATGGTCATTGTTCCAAAAAATAATAAAGGAATAAGAATTTGCATAGATTTCACTGATCTAAATAAGGCATGTCCCAAAGACAGTTTTCCATTACCAGATATACCACAAATAGTGGAATCAGCTGCAGTCATGATAGAGTCACTTCACTTGATGGATATAAAGGGTATAATCAAATATCACTCGCAGAAGAAGATCAAGAACATACTTTGCCTTTTTGCTCCAAGGGGTTTGTATTGTTATGTGAAGATGCCATTTGGTTTGCGGAATGCGGGTGATACATATCAACGTATGGTTGAAAAAGTGTTTGCGAAGTGGATACATAAAACTTTGGAGGTATATGTAGATGATATGTTGATAAAAAGCAAGGAAGCTAAAGATCATGTGCAAGATTTGAAGGAAATATTTGAGCAAATGAGAAAGTTCAACATCAAATTAAATCCTGAGAAATGTATAATTGGGGTTTCATCTGGAAAGTTCTTGGGATACATAGTATCAAAGGAGGGAATACAAGTTGATCCAGAAAAAGGTCCAAGCAGTTCGTGACATGCCAACACCTGCAACGGTAAAAGAAGTACAAAAGCTAAATGGACTCTTGGCTTCACTTGGAAGATTTATTTCGCGAATGTCGATAAGTGCAAGCATTTTTTCAACATACTTAAGAAGGGAGCAAAATTCAAGTGGACCGATGAATGTGAAAAAGCTTTTCAAGGAATCAAAGAATACCTCGCAAATACATCTATACTACGTAAAACCAGAGAGAGACGAAGAATTATTGGTATACCTCGCAACAACTCCATATGCTCTAAGTGCGCCTGCTATGAGCATACGCAGGAGTAAAAAGGCCCATTTACTACATTAGTAAAACCTTTAATACAACAGAGAAGAATTATTCTAAAATAGAGAAGTTAATCTTAGCCCTGGTTTATGCATCATTCAAGTTACGAATATACTTTCAAGCTCATGTGATAAAAGTGGTAACCAAAGTCCCAATTGAATCAATCATGAAGAACACAAAAAGGTCGAAGAATAGAAAGGTGGAATGCACAAGTAAACCATTACAAGATAAAATACTTAAGTATTGTCGCCGCAAAAATCACAAGTCGTCGAGATTTTTTGGCAGAATTTCCTTTGGAAGAAGATGAAGCAATAGAGGAAATGATGGATGTTGAAGAAGAATTTGGAAATCCAAAAGACTTATTAACAGAACCAGATAGATGGGAAATTCTAGTAGACGGATCATCCAATAGTGAGGAAATGGAATTGGAGTCGTGTTGATTTCACCGAAGGAGAAAGAACAACATTCTCATTCAGACTAGAATTTGCATCCACGAACAATGAAACAGTACGAACTGAAGTCAGTAGTGCATGCATTAAAGATCGCAATAGAAAAGAAGCTTGAAAGTATAAGGATAAAAAGTGATTCGCAGCTAGTGATTTGTCAAATTAAAGGGGAATATACCACAAATGAATCTTCTTTGAAGAAATACAAGAAACTCGTTGAGGAATTATCTGCGAAGATACCAAAATTAAAATGGAGACATATATCTAGAAAATATAACCGTCTCGCAGATGCTTTTGCATTTATTCCAAGCATGATGACAAATCCAAATACATACAATTCAACACCCATCAGTGGACAAAGAGAAAGAAATTGAGGAAGCTGTTGCGATGGAAGTAGAAAGAGAGTTATCAAACAACATCAAAGATTGGAGAAAAGAAATTCATGCATATCTCGCAACATGAGAAATATCCAGGAATAGACTAGAAGAACATAAATTAAAGAGTCGTGCAACAAACTATAAGTTGCGAGAAGGAATTTTATATAGAAAATCTTTCAATGGACCACCTCTCAGGTACTTAACTCGCGAAGAAGGAGAAAAAATATTGAAGATGTTACATGGAGGAGAAGCTTGCAATCATAGTGGGGGAAGATCTCTAGCATATAGAGCAAAGATACAAGGATATTACTTGCCTTATATGCATACAAACGCAAAATTGTTCGTACAAGATGCAAGGAATGTCAACGACATGGTAAAAGAATTCATGCACCAGGGGACACATTAACTTCTTCAACAAGCTGCTGGCCTTTTGGTAAATGGGGGTTGGATATTGTTGGACCATTTATACCTAGATCTGGACAAAGGAGATACTTGATAGTTGCAACAGATTATTTCACGAAGCTCGTAGTAAAAAAGCAAAGACAACATATTCGTGATAAAGATGTTTTTACATTCATATTTGAGAACCTCATTTGCAGGCACGGGGTTCCAAGACAACTAGTATCTGATAATGGAAAACAATTTGAGGGCGAACATAGAGATGTTACTCGGTGCTTTTAGATAAAATGTGGGAAGTCAACCCTGTTATATCCACAAGATAATGGACAAAGAAGAAACAAATAAAACAATCGCAGATACAATCAAAAAGAAATTAGAAGGACATCTCAAAGGATGGTGCGAGAAAGTACCTAGCGCAGTTTGGGCATACAATACAACTAGAAGAGAAGCAACTGAATGTCTCCTTATTGTCTAACATATGGAGTAGAAGCGCAGATACCTACGAGGTTGTAATTCCGACAACAAAGAAAGAAGCTTGGGAAAGAAATTTAAGTGCGGGAGTAATATTAAGTGAATTGGATGATTTGGAAGAAAAAGAGAAAAGGTGTTGCACCATATGAAGATTTATCAGGAACGATTAGCTCGAGAATACAACAAGAGAGTCATTGAACGTGAATATAAACCAGGTGATTTGGTCATGCGAGAAACACCTCGATATCAAAAAGAAAATGGAGGAAAATTAGCACCAAAATGGGATGGACCATATGTTATTAAAGAAGTTGTAGGAAGCGGAGCTTATCGGTTGATGGATCCAGAGGGAGAGACATGGGTTTGAGGCTTGGTAGACCTTGGAACAGACTATATTTGAAAAGGTATTATCCATAAAACTCATGAAATTTTTTACGAATATTGTTTGCTCGCAGGAAATTGGGAAAAGTTACGAGTTTCAAAATTTATATTGCGATTAAAATTTCATTAATTTGCGAATAAAAGACCGCAATCTGTGATCAGCCTCCAAAAAAGAAAGAGAGCCGTTGAAAATTTTATACAGGCAAACCTTTGTGGCGTACACCCTAGTTCGCGAAGCTATATTTCGTAAGAGGCAAAGTCCTAAAGTACGTCATTTAAGGGGGTACCTATAAACGTGGCTAAGGGTAACTGGAACACCACCAAGGGCCCTTAGTACATGGTAAAATTTAGGGGTACAACCCAATAATGGGGTACCTATCCGGGTTAGACACCTTGGATTCTCACCTAATCTAGTGACGTTACGCAATATAAAATGCGGTGTAAGAGGATTTAGGTTGGGCGACTAAGGCATACTGTCTTTCCCAAGAAGTGCATAAAACGATCAAGGAGCCGAGGTACACGGTTGAGTCAAGAGTTCCGGGTGAGGTTGAACCACATCTGCCATTTTTGACAAGTCTTGGCAAATGATGCACTTGGCCCAAAGATACCCCATAGGGTGCAACCTCGTAACTATAAGCCCTATAGGCAAAAAGGATAAGAGGTTGCGATCAAAAGATGGTTGTTGGCAGAACCGGATGGGAAGAGATAACCTTGTATGGTCGATGTACGCTTCCTTGAAGGGGCAACCAGGGGGAAGATAAAGGGCAACACCCTCCATTAGGGAGATGATACGTGCTATAAGACGCAAATGTCACGAGGCTTCTTGTTTGCGAAAACATAAAGGCTTGTCATATTTGTGCAACAAATGAAGTTCTGCATACTAGAGCATTTTAAAAAAAAAAAAAAAAAAAAAAAAAAAAGAGGAGGAAAACATACAAAAAGAACTCGCAGAATGAAACAAAGAAGTTAAGATGAGATCAATGGGTTATTACATGAAAGTGTAAAAAACGTCCTGCGATTTCATCGCAAGACGATAATGTCACGAGGTTGTATGTTCGCAAGAATGTTCAAACTTGTCATATTATCGCAAATACAAAAATTTACTACAAAAGAGGTGGAAAAATAAGACCTTTACTTAGGAAGGCATGATAAGACCACAGAAATTAATGAAATTCATTACATCAAAATCATTGAAGAAATTATACAAGAATATACATTATGAAGATCTGAAAAGAAGACAACTTCGTCAATATCATTGAAGAATTTTTACAAGAAGTCCTATCAAAGAAGATAACATCATTGAAGAATTTTCACGAAGACTTAACAAAAGATGCGATTTTGATAGCAATCAAATACAGATAAGTTCATACTCGTAAAATTTTACGAGAATTACATAATTCTTATACTTCTCCATATATTGAATATTTCTCCACAAATTCAATACTATTTATACTTCTTCAAGAATATATCATATTTATTATACTTCTTCAATGGATATTTAATTTTGCGAAGGATAAGTACTTATTATACTTCTTCATACAGTGAGTAATAATTCTTATACTTCTTCATATATTGGGCAATTCTTCATGAATTGAATGCTGCTAATACTTCTTCAAAGATATTTTATACTTCTTAAGGGTATTTCATATTTCATATACTTCATATTTCCTATACTTCAAGGGGAGATTTATTATTTACTTCGCAACATTCCGCAAAAGGCAAAAGGCTTATATTTCTTATACTTCAAAGGGAGGATTTTTTATTCATAATCACAATAAGACGAAACTTCGTAAGATAAATTGAGAAGGATATTCTAATACTTCCAGCGATAGTTGATCATTTGAAGAGCAATAATAAGGGGAAGGGTAATACTAAGCTAAGTCTTTAAGATATATTATTTCTCTCCACATGATCAAGTTATGCGAATAAGGGAAACAATCAATCAAAGAAAGATTAATTCAAATTAAGCTTTGAAAAAGAAATTGTTGGATTGATTAAAAGTGCAATCAAGAAGAAAGTGTTGTATTGAAAAGAAACTGAACAAACATACAAAAAAGAGTGAAGTTAAAGAACAGATATACAAAAAAGAGTGAAGTTATTTTTCAGGCAATCTATTCCCATCAAAATGATCTTCTTCTTCAACTTCACTATCATCTTCAACTTCACTATCAGAGATTTCCAGATATGGAGTATCTTCAGGAATTTCTTCGGAAAGGAGCGTATGGTACTTCTTGAGAGGAATTTCATTATCTTCTCAAATCTTGCGAGTCATCTTAGCTCGAAAACGCTTGACATATAAACTATGGTTATGGTGGGAAATTAGAAGCTGAGATCTCAAATCACAAATTTTCTTATTACGGTTAGCAAGGATAGTTTCCAGATTGTCATTCATCTTCGCATAATTTTCTGCATCAAGGAGAGAAATTAAGGAATTGGTTAGCAAATTACGAAGGAAAAGTAATCAAAATAATTACCATCGCAAAAGAATTTACCTTCTAATTGCTTCTTATCATTACGAAGAGAAGAATTTTCAAACTTTAATTGATTATTCTCCTCAAGAAGAGAAGAATTATCAATTGCGATGCTCGCAGATTGTGAATTATCTTCATGACGGGATGTTAATTCTGCGTTATCAATACTTAAATCCTCTACTTTCTGACGGAGATTTGAATTTTCAACCTCTAACTTCCTACAACGATTCAAAGTTTTCTTCTCAGCAATAGAATGACGTCTTTCCCAATCGAAGCAAAATGCACAACTAACTCTTCCAACCTAAACAAGAAAAAAGGGGTTAGAAATCAACAAAATAAGGGAAATAAACAAGGAATAGAAAAGAAACTTACCATGCTACCTAAAGCATATAATGAAGCATGAGAGACGAATCTTGAAATGCCTTTGAGGGAGTTATTATCAATAACAGTAGGAACTTTACAAGCCTTCGCAATAAGTTTGCGAGAATTCGCTGTAGGAGAATTTCCTAATCCACGAGAAGAATGGAGGAAAGCCTCAGATATGCTAACCATTGCTGAGGCAAAAGTTTCTGGGATACTGCAATCTTCATTTTCACCTTCATCAACATCATTATCATCATCTCATTCGTCAGAAAGGGTATCAGAATTAGAACTAAAATCCTTCTCAGGAAATTTATCATCTTCATCACCAAGATCTTCCTCAATATTCTCATTAGAAGAGATTACATTGGAATGAGACTTGGTTGAGAGTTTCTTCTTTTTCCTCCTCTCGTAAACAACATCTTGAAGTTTCCTTTTCCCTTTGCGAAGAGCATCATCTTGACTACCAGAAGCTTGGGTAACCTTCGCAGAATGAAGAGTTTGTTGTCTTTCCATAAACCTTTTAGAAGAAGTAGAACTCTTATTTTCACTCGCAGGAATCTCAGGAAGAAGTGGAACCTGCAAATTCAAATAAGGATAAGAAACAGAGGCAACAATATATTGTTTAGAAAATACAAGAGTGTTTCTTACCTCATTTGAAATTAAAGGGTAACAAAAAGATAAGGAGATGGAAGTACATACATTTCTATAAACCCAAGGTTGATAATGGCGATTATGAAGGTTCGCAAGAAGTTCTACTATCCCAGAAATATAAGAACCCGATAATATTAAAGGGTACTTATACCAATCTTCATCATTAGAACGACGAGGTGTCTTATTATTTCCTGAGGCATAATCAATATCATGCATGAGAAGATCATCTGCTGTGATATTAGCTTTACGATGAAGACGAACACCCCAACGATTATCTTCTTTCCTCGCAGGAATTAGTGTGTAATTTTTGAAGAAACCCTCAATCAGATCGCAGCAACAATTTCCATATTTTCAAATCCAGGTTTCCTAAGATCAATCAATACAAAGATTTCCCAAAAGCGGCACGATTTGCGAATTCAACTAAGAGGCAAATACAATCACCAGTCAATTGGTAAATGGAACAAGAAAAATTGGGGTGGGAAATAATTTCATAGAATAGAGGAAAGTTAACATCATAAAGAGGAAGAGGAAGACATGCGAGGATTTGACCTCGTGAGATTAAAATTTTCTGATCATCCCAAACATAGTTGGTAAAGAGCTTCACACAGAGAGAAGATTTATTATCATAACCTTCAATCTCAGAGAGAATGAGGTCCCTATCAGCAAGTTCTGCATTAATCTGTTCAATAGTTTTCTTCTTTGGTGCCATTGAATATAAGATGGAAAATAGAAAGGAAAAAAGATAAAAGAGATTGCAGAGGCGAATGGTGAAGAAGATGAATAAGATAAGAGAATAAAAAGCAAAAACAAAGGATAATATTTATAAATAAAGAGAGTTTGATGAAGATAGAAACTCATTAATACGAGTAAGCGTGAACGGTTGAAAAGAACGGTTATGAAGAAACGTGTCAAAAAGGTAAGGGAAAAGTAAAAAGACGTGTTGCGAACTTGATGGGTGGTAATAACTACACTAAATTTACGAGAATAGAGATTCTCATGACATTTCTTCTTCGTAGAATTGACATGAGAAGAGGCAAGATGTAGGTACTGAATATCGCAAGATAATAGTTCACGAGTATCGTAATAAATAAAGGAGGAAAGAGTTATAAAATGATACGATGATAGAAGTAGTGCGGGGAAATATGAAGTTTTGCGAGGATGAAATAATTTTGCGAGGATGAATTGTGATACTTCGCAATTATATACAAATCTGCATAAGTTTTACTATAAATAGGAGTTCAAATGTAAAATTCGAGAGGTTCTTTTAATGAGTGTAAGAAATTATCTTAGGAAAGAGAATAGAAAAAGTTGTAACTATTCTAGTTCCATTTTGATAATTCTATGTAATCAACTAAGAGAATTAATAAGAAAATTATCATTCACCATCAAGAACTTCTTGAGTTTTTACTAATTCTATTGAGGGTGTAGTTGTAGATTATTCTGCAACTACAAAAGCAGTATCAAGGCTCAAAGATCCCAGTTGCCAAGAGTTTCCCTTATATAGACTTCAAAGCCTAGGTTGCTTTAGGTTTAAGCTAAGATAGATTTGGAACCAAGCAAACAATATTCATTGTTAGACGAAAGCATTGAATCTTAATCACATAAACAAGATATACACTTTGGTTATGTAGAACCATAACCAAACCGTGTATAAATACTATGTCCAACATGGTTAGCCGAAACTAGCCGATTTGAACTTTAAAAGCTTAACACTAATTTTCTTGTTCACTAAGATATTAATATTGAGTCACAATTATGTGATCAAATGAGTCTAGTGTTAATTAGAGAATTGATCAAATGCAAATCACTTCTTATAAATAATTTAATTACACTTGAATCATAATCGACATAGTTTGTAAATGTACAAAGTACAATTACTTGAATCGTTCATGAATCGGCTGAGTCACAGTACGCGTACCGGTTTGCAAACTTATAAGCAATAACCGAGTTTTGGAGTTGACAAAACTTTTGCAGTTTATGTACCGGTTTGTAAACTTAGGTGCAACTCAGAGATCCGGAGTTGACAGAACTTTTTTAGTTCACGTACCGGTTTGCAAACTTAAGAGTTAAGACTTTTAACCAATTCCAGAGTTAACAAAACTTTTTCAGTTCACGTGCCGTTTTGGGTACTAAACGGGTTTCTAGAACATAAAACTTTTTTGTCTCGCATACCAATTTGATTATTTTAACTCGGTTCCCTTACCACAATTCCAAAATGGTTCTCATACTAATATGCATATCTATCCGGATCACGAAACAAACAGAATTTCCCATGATACATACGAATATGTATATCACACAAATCTGAAATTCGATATATAGTTATTTCACTACGTGTACAAGTACATGTAATATGGCTTCAGACATATAATAGTTTTCTTAGTTTGTAAGACTGATAACATTGTTTTGTATTCTGAATATAGAAGTTTTATATTTCTTTAAATAAATTCGAAACATTCCTGAATAACATCAATGACACATATTACTGTTCCAGGCTATTTTTGAATGATAAACTTAAATCATGATTTGGTTCCGAACAATAAATTTTTCTCCACCGAAATTTGATCAAGTATGAACAAATGTTCATTAAGCTTAGTCATTATATTTCGAGAAATTCGTAAACTAAATTATTAGTTCCAACTCAAAATTATTGTCTATGCAATCTAATCTAATCTAATCTAATTAGTTATGTGACAATTATCTCAAGGATAGAAAGGTGAATATAACTTTAGAAATAGGTGGTTCATTCTTAGCTTTTGTTGATGAAGTTCCCAAAAGCTTCAGTTAATCTTCGCCTTCAAATGGTAGAACGTAAATGATGCCTGGCTCATTTCTCAACTACCCCTATCCTAGACCGAGACTTATCTAATTATATACAATAAATCAAGATATAGTTTTGACAACTAAATTTGACAACAAGCTTGATATAGCAACACTTGTAAGTTCGACCGAGCAATACTCTAACGATTTCCCCCTTTATCATTTTTAGTGACAAAAATATTTAATACATATGGATAACAAATAAAGTTTGAAAAACTCCTCGATCCATCATGCCTTGATTTCCTTGGTTTCTTCAACTCTCCTTGAACTCTTCATTGTTCCAATTCGCAATGATTCTGAACGTGTTCAACTCAGCATCATTGTTGTCGAAGAACCAATTCCATAGAGATAAAAACTTTGAAAATAATAATATCAATTGTTGTTATACATGAACATAATATTATTATCTTCTCTCTAAAGTTCAATTGTATCTTAACTTTGATGTAGTACTACGGTGATATGTTTCTCCTCCTTAATCAATACTTACATCTTTTGTATAATAGGTAAACATATTGCTTAAATGATTCACTCCCATTTACATAATGATCTATAACCATATGTATGTAGTACGAAACTACTAAATAATTCTCCCCCTTTTTGTCAATAAAATTAACAAAGATACGACATTATCAAGGATTGAATGAATGCATTATGTGCTGTTGAATTCGGGAATCCAGCGTATGTGTAATGAATTCTTGTAATTTGTTTATCCATATGATTGTAAGAGTTTTGTCACTAAAATTTACAAAGGGGGAGATTGTTAGAGCATAGCTCGGTTGAACCCACCAAGCGTTGGTATGTCAAGTTTGGTTGTCATATTTTAGTAAACCAAAACTCATTTAAGAGTCTCTTGATTAAATATACTAGAGTCAACTTCGTATAGGTTAGATTGAAAGTATTAGGATATGAGACATTAAAAGTATTGCGAAAACTTGAAGAAGTGAAGAAGTACGGAGCTACAACCACAACATCACTTGAGGTTAGTGATAGTTGACTTGAACTGTTTCATTCCCTAACGTATCTTTCAAGTCGTGCATATTGAAAACATAAAACTGCGAAGCATGAACACTCTAGATAGACATATTATTAAGGAATACAATACGAGGTTTATTGCTTAACCATTAAACTTTATATATAAGACATCAACATAATCGTTTGAATGCTATTGTTATTATGTATGGGTATGAGGTGAGGATTTCATCTTAGGAAACAATGTTCTTACATGTGTTTTAAGGAAGTAAGTTCATAAACTTGTGTTGTGAACCGAAAAGGAAATCGCCAGGGGTTATTGGGGCTGTTCTTCATTGCATATCTTATGAATGACCAATATGTGTGATTAGTATAATCGCTCATGACTTGTTTGTGTTCTTGGTAAAACTATTCACATGAGGCCTGACTTATGTATTGGTATGACTTTTATTAGTGAAACCGATATTAAGTAATCACCCGATGGTATGATCGAGTTTGTGTGTATAAGACCTAACACATGGTAAAGGGGAACCGATCCTAATAAGAGGTGCAACACATACAAAGGGGAATCGATCCTTGTATGAGGTGCAGCAAGGTTTGTAGAAGAAAGGGGAACCGATCCTATGGACATGTGCAACACATTTTTAGGAAAAGGGGAACCGATCCTATGGACATGTGCAACACATATGAGTTAGATACCATATATATATATGTGGGGAACCGATCCTAGTACCTAGTCAACTAAAGTTTGGTAAGCTAGTGTGACTATGCACAATACTCACATGGAGGTAGAACCGAAACTTGTTTTGGTAGAACCGTTAAACCCATGATTTGTGATTGAGTGTTACTTGATCAATCACATAGTTTTTGAAAGTCAGATGAACCAATTCTAAACTTGTTTGGAAGTGTGGTAAATCAGTTTCAAGTGAGTAAGTATAAAAGTGGACTTACAAGAGGAAGGATGTCGACACACTTTGAACATGTGCATTAATACATATCTTTTATTGTTCAAAGATATTCCTTAACATCTAAGAAGGAAGTAAATCCCATGATCGAATTTAAATTAGTTAAGAATCTTTTAATTAAGGTTTTTAATTATATATGAAAAATAAGAATTAGTAATGTGCGTTTACTAGTTAAAGATTTTCCAAGGAGATTTCGATCATTAATTTGGACAGAGCATTCTCAGGAATTATGAAAACCGAATTTGGAAATTATTATTGAATATCTTGAGAATATTTTTGGTTTTGGAAATTCCTTGGTGTCCAAACTTCCTTGTCTATAAATACTTTGAGTTTGCATTTCTAGCAAAATAATCCTTCGTGACAATAAACTTCCTCTATTGTACTGTTACTGGCGAAGGCGCCTATTCAGAGAGGAGAGTAACCTAATTAGGAGAAATTTCTTACGACCGCTCAGTTTAAAGTCTTCTTTGGGATTGAGAAGCTCTAGTGTGTACCGTTGGTGGGAAATTAGATAATTGCGGTTTATCTTTAGTTTTCATATTGATTTGATTGACTAATGGTGGTTGAACTTTGATTGCACCTAGTTTGTTTATGCTTGAGGATCTTCTCTTCTGACATAAGATTCACTCAAACTAGTTCAAAGTTTCGATAGGGATCTTTAGACTGTTGTTAGATCTAAAGAGGATCTTGTGATAATCCATTGTTAACAGACTCTGTTCTGTGTGTGACTGATTGATCACAAGAGATTCAAGTAGTTGTGTGCAGGTGTTTATTAAAGATCTAAGAAGATTTGAAGACAAAGAAGAGATAGAAGATTTATGACTTGGTTATATAAATCTTTGGTGTGCACAATACTTGTTTCGGTAATAGAGGATCCAACTATAATCGATTTATCCTTGTGGTATTTTGATAGAATAGTTGTGTAGATCGGCATCAATACATTTCCTTTGGATTAAAGGTATTGATAGAAAAATCTTAACGATTACCTTTAGGTGATTGAACATAAGATTGATCTTGGAACCTGGCAAAGGAGTTTATGTTAAGATAAACAGAATAGCCTTTGTCCAACTCATATCACTTGGTTGAAGAGAGTTTATACCAAACAGATTTGTTGTTCCTTTACTTTTTGGAATACAAACCAAAGGAATTGGTCCAAGTACGTGACTTGTTTACAGGTCGGAGGTGTGGGAATACAGACGGAACTAGGTGAACTATATGTTTAGTTGCTTGGTCTCAACTATATAAAGTTGGTTTATTTTGTATAGCGTCTTAATCTTGAGAGTATTCAATTATGGACTAGGTCCCGGGGTTTTTCTGCATTTGTGGCTTCCTCGTTAACAAAATCTTGTCGTGTCATTTACTTTATATTTCCGCATTATAATTGTTTTATTATAATTAAAATAAATTGCACAAACGTTAATTCTATTTACTTGATACATAATCCTATTGAGTTTGGTTAAGTCCGAACCTTTGTATCAAGTAAACACACTTTGTCGTTGTATTGTCTCGATCTTGTATCCATAGAAAATCACACGAAGTGTGAACCGATTTGTTGTATTGTCTCGACTCATCCCATAGACAATCACTTTCTGAGAAAGGACTTATAAGAAGGAAAAGTTTTTAGCTTGAGGTATATTTGGGTACCCTCGCCTTTTCAGTAATAGAGATTGGATAGATCTAACCAGGCAAAGGAGTTTATTAGTTTAAATGGAAGAGCCTTTGCATATGACTTGAGATATCTTTATCTTAAAGATTTAATAGAGTTTTTACCAAACAGATTTTTTGTTCCTCTACTGTTTGGAATACGATCCAAAGGAATTGTTCTAGTGCGTGCACTCATCGAAGTCGGAAGCGCAGTGATACTGGAGAAACAAAGTGTACTAAGGTTAGTTGCTTGGTCTCATGATACTTGTGTATCTTTCTCTCTCCATGAACTAGTGATCCTCAAGATGGATTGAGGATGAAATTGTAATTAAGGACGGATTAGTGATTTAAGGCAGTATTCCTATAAAAGGAAAATAAATTCCTAAGAGGTTTGGGAAACCAAACCAAAGTAAGGAAATATTCCAAGATAAGGAAATACTTCTTAGACAAGGAAATATTCCCAGAAAAGGAAATATACCTAGAAAGGGAATTATTCCTAGATAAGGAAATAGATTCCTATAAGATAATCTAGATATGTATACATCTCGTAGCTAAGACAATCTAGAGAGTGTGGTTTTACACCTAGAAAAGGAGGTTTAACATACATACCTAGAGAGAAGTTTGTGAGACAATTAATTATTGTAAAAGCAAGCTTAGAAAATAGTTTAAGGTTATTTACTTAGAGAGATTGTGAACGTAAGAAAGAGAGAATTGTAATAGTTTTCTTGTTCATAATCTAGAGAAGATAATTTCTTCAAATCTGGTTTCTAGTGTGTTCTGTTTTCTATTTTTTTGTCTATTATTATTCTAAATTCCGCCTCTATAATAATAGCCACCAAGGTATAGAGATCATATGTATCAAGTTGTCATCAGAGCAAGGTTAGTTTCTAGGGTAAATCCATGTGGTTTATGGTTTTTACTAGATATCTCTACATAAAGCTTGGTGAGGTACTTAAGAAGCTAGAAGACGTTAGGAGAACAAAGGGATCAAGGATGACGAAGTCAGATGATGAACCTAAGAAAAGAGAAGGACAAACTATGGAAGAAAAGGTGGTTACGATATAAACAAACATGAAGTTGATTCAAATCACCCTTGAAGAATTAACTAAATGTATTCTTTCGCATACACCCAAGCCAAAGACGAAGACGAAGAAAAAGATTACACCTTCACCTGAAGTTTCGGAAGAAGGGGACGAGGAAGAAGAAGTAAACGATGATGAGGACGAAGAAAAGAAGAAAAACGAGTTTCTTAAAAGTCCTACATCAACTAAACTTTATGGTAAGAATATGAAAATTGATTTTCACGTTGATATTCCACTTTACGATGGGATTGTCGATGTAGAAAAATTGGATGATTGGATTGAACGTCTAAAGATGTATTTTTCTTTCTTTGAATATGGTTCAAAGGAAAAGATTGCTTTCGCGGAATTGAAGCTACAAAAGCATGATCTAACCTGGTGGAAAGCTTATCAAAGACAAAACCTAGGTAAGGGAGTATTATTGTGGAAAAGATTCAAGGATGTTATAAGGAAGTAGTTTTATCTGGTTGGCTACCTTGAGGAGAGATGGTTCAAGTGGTACGACTTGAAGCAGCCCTACAACCAAACCATGCAAGAATATACTTCGAAATTTCAGTATGTTCAAAGATGGATTGAGGATATAATTGTAATTTAGGAGGGATTACTAATTTAAGGCAGTATTCCTATAAAAGTAAAATAAATTCCTAAGAGGTTTGGGAAACCAAACCAAAGTAAGGAAGTATGCCAAGATAAGGAAATACTTCCTAGACAAGGTAATATTCCTAGAAAGGGAAATATACCTAGAAAGGGAATTATTCTTAGATAAGGAAATAGATTCTTGTAAGACAATCTAGAGATGTTTAGCTCATAGCTAAGACAATCTAGAGAGTGTGGTTTTACACCTAGAAAAGGAGGTTTAACATACATACCTAGAGACAAGTTTGTGAGACAATTAATTATTGTAAAAGCAAGCTTAGCAAATAGTTTAAGGTTATTTACTTAGAGAGATTGTGAACGTAACAAAGAGAGAATTGTAATAGTTTTCTTGTTCATAATCTAGAGAAGATAATTTCTTCAAATCTGGTTCTAGTGTGTTCTGTTTTTCATTTTTCGTCTCTTATTATTATGAATTCCACCTCTATAATAATAGTCACCATAGTATAGAGATCATATGTATCATCTCCACTATAATAAGTTGGTTTAGATTTTGTATAGTTGCTTAATTATGAGAGTATTCAATTCTGGACTTGGTCCCGGGGATTTTCTGCATTTGCGGTTTTCTCATTAACAAAGTCTTTATGTGTCATTTACTTTTCATTTCCGCAATTATAATTGTTGTTATTATGAATTAAAGTAAATTACACAAATGTTAACTCCGCTTTACTTGATAGTGATCCTATGGAGTTTGGTTAAGTCCGAACCTATTATCAAGTAATTACATTTTGGTAGTTGTATTATCTCGATCTCGTATCCATAGACAATCACACAAAGTGTGAGTACCTCTTTTTCGTATTGTCTCAAATTTGTCTATAGAGAATCACTTTTGGCATGAGGACTTATAGGTGGATAATTTAAAGATTGTGGTGTATTTGGGTACCCTCATATTTTCAATTGGTATCAGAGATGGCAAACAAGAAAACATCTAACAATATGTGTTTGGTGCGATCCAACCTATAAGAATTGAATTTATTAACTGATTTAGTTAACGTTATGCGAGAGTATGAATACTCAAATGTTAAAGATGCTCCTACTTCAGTAACTCATGATCCAAGAGATATGAAAGCATCTGAGTCTATATATGATGGAAAAGAAGATGTTGTTAAAGAGTTGGTAAAACTCTTAAAGCCTATAAGATCTCTGTCTACAAGGATGCTAATATTAAAGACATACTCAAATCTTCTTAAGTGGTAGATCAGATAAAAAGACATTCAACTAAATATTCTATCTAAAGAGAATATGGATCTCACTATCAAAGTAGAATCTCATGGTAAATCTCTTACTCAAGATCAATAGATTCATCCTACGACTCTGACTAATGATTCTGTTATGATTTCTTCTGATGAGTAAAATAAAAGTCCTTTCTCAACTTTTACAGAACGTGATAACAAGACTTATTTGATCAGGTCTGAAACAGATCATGATGATGGAAGGTTTTCTAACTGTTAGAGCATTGCTCGGTCGAACTCACATGTGTTTCTATCTCAAGCATGTTTGTCAATGTTAGTGATCAAAACTATAAAGTCTTGATTTCTAATCTATTATAGCTAAGGTCTCGAACTAGGATAGAAAGTGTAGTTGAGCTCAAGAACTCCATGGCAATCATCATCCAATATGAAGGACTAATCAAGGAACCAATGGATCTTCATAGACTAAAAGGTATGTGGAGACTTGAACTTATCTATCACTCAAAAGTCTATCTACTCTATCTCCTATCTTGAGACAAAAGTCGTATTACTATATAGAGTAAGAATATACACATGTGATATTTCGAGATGAGTATATCTCGCTTATCTATTTATAGAAATATGTGTTGGTAAATCTTTCTCTTTAGCCAAGTTCATCTTTACCTAGTGATGAAAGTCATGTTATGTTTCAATCACTTTGGAAATTGCTCTGACGAAAAATAGTTTGTGAATAACAACTAAATGATGTCCTTTGAGAATATTTCAAGGATTGAAATAAGAGTTTAGAAAATATAACCACTGGGGATATAAACATTGTTGTGGTAACACATATATGTATAAGTCCTTAGCACTTGAACCGAAGTTTGTGAACTTTGTTGATCAAGTGAAACCGGAACTTAAGCATCCAACTCAGTCCGCGAACGTGCATATTCCTAGAACCCGAGAGTTTATTCTGGAGTTTTAGCTCGGTTTCAGTCCGCGAACTCAGTCCGCAAATTGACGAAAGTTCTCGAACCCGAGAATTTCTGCTGGAGTTTGTGAACTCCAACCGGTTAACTTGAGTCCGCGAACCCATTCCACGAACTTGAGTGGTTATGTCTAAAAACGATGCACGTGAACTTATCTATATTATCTAAGGAATGCTATTGAAAATCGTGGCTTTATAGTTCATGAATCGATTCGAGTGAATCACATCGTTTTTGCTTCAATTGTGTCTTGTGTAGTACATGAGATCTCATAGCAATTGAACAACTCTCTAACTAGTTCATTTGAGTCATTTGGACTAGTTATGGTTAAGAAGAATATGGTTGATATGAAAGTTATCATTTGGCTAACCATTTGGTTGACCAATATTGAACCAACAATTGTACACATTTGGGTACGGTTACACAAACCTAAAATCGTCAAGTACATGTGTGTATGGCAAGCTAAGTTTTCGATCAAATGGTTGAGATATATAAGCTTGTATCTAATCAGGTTTTCATCTAACAGTGAATATTGAATGCTTTGTTACTAAGCTAACATTGATTGCAAACCCTAATTTGAAAGACTATATAAGGGAGAACTCTAGCAACTGGGAAACCTAATCCCCACAAATTCTGTGTGATACTAGTTTTCTAAGATAGAGTCGATTCTCCTTTAACCTTTGTTTTTCTTCTTCTAAAACAAGGTTAACGACTTAAAGACTTCATTGGGATTGTAAAGCTAGACGGATACTACTTTCTTGCAGTTGTGTGATCTGATCTTGATGTTTCTATCGTATGAGTACAATTATAATAATTGGTTTGAGATTTCTATCTCTGATAAGAAAGATAAACAGTAGTCACAAACATCTTCGTCTCATCGTTTGTGATTCCACAATATATTTTTTCCCTGCGTCGATTAAGACTATTGTGAGGTGATTGATAATACTAAGTTGTTCTTCGAGAAAAGAAGTCTGGTTTATCAATTGGTTCATGTTCACCTTGATTTATCAAAAGATGGAACAAAACTCTTAGGTCTATTCGTGGGAGACAGATTTATCTATTACCATAGACTTTTCTGTGTGATACAGATTTGTTTATTAAAGTCTCCGACTTTGGGTCATAGCAACTCTTAGTTGTGGGTGAGATCATCTAAGGGAATCAAGTACGTAGTATCCTGCTGGGATCAGAGACGTAGGAGCATAAATGTACCTTGGATCAGTGTGAGATTGATTGGGGTTCAACTACAGTCCAGACCGAAGGTAATTTGGAGTAGGCTAGTGTATGTAGAGGCTTAATACAGTGTATGTTTAATCTGGACTAGGTCCCAGGATTTTTCTGCATTTGCAGTTTCTTCGTTAACAAAATTCTGGTATCTGTGTTATTTCTTTTTTCACATTATATTTTTATATAATGGAAATAATACAGGGTGCATTTTTCAATTAATTAGAATATCCGACCTTATTGGTTGTTGATTTAAATTGACTAACACTTGCATATTGGTCTTTGGTACCATCCAAGTTATCTCTCTTTGATTAGACTCGCGAATCATATTTGCTTGAGTAAATCAAATCGAAAGATTGAGATAATAACTCCTTGAGTATTTTCTATTGATTGAGTATAGTTGATTCTCTAGAAAACAACTCGGAGTTGTCCATACAGATTGATAATCGAAATATTGGGTAAGGTTGTTAAACCCCCGCTTTTTCACTAACCACATCAAGTCAGAAGAGAAGGAAGAACCATCTTCTACAATTACTGACGATCAAACGAAATCTTGTCCAAAGGAAACTTTGAACCGATTCCATGAAAAATATCTTAATGAATACAACTTTTAGTCACTTGACATGAAGTTTATTCTTCTTCAGAATACTGTGTTAAAAGTATTAAAAGAAGTTTCTTATCTTAAAAAGTTGAAAGATAATTCCTTGCTAGAAAGAATATACCCCAAACAGAAAAGATCAAATCAAAAGAATCAGAAGTAAGAGTTGATAATCACTTTTGGAAAAAGTTTCCTCCTCACTCATGTTGAAACAGTCTTTGTTTACATGAAGAATGATTCCAGAAGAAAGGGAAAGAAAAAATATCTGCCAAAGGAAACAATCAGGGAAGATTTCCAATAATTGTTTCAAATAATCATGCTGATGTGCATAACAAGGAAATCCTTAAAATAAGAAAATTTTATAAAAATCTCATCGACCGAATTAAAAGAGATTTATCTATCTCTGAAAATTCTCACATCAGTACAGTTTCTCCTGATGATCATACCTTCATATCAAGGAAGGATCATCTTCTTGGGAGAAAATAATTTGGGCATAAATTTCCAAAGAGAAACATGAACTATATTTCTGATACTCGTAGTAAGCAAGAAAAGGCTTACTTCGATACAACCTAGTTGTATGGAGATTGTGCACTCTCATCCTAGTTCGTTCTCATAACCTTTGGAATGAGAAAGCACATAAAACGAGAGCATAATTATTCATGTGTGTTTTTGTCATAAAAATTTATGACAATTTCTGATAGTTGCGAATCCAATTTTTGTCTAAAAATTGTTCATGTTTATCTTCCAAAAATAGGTTTTATTTGAAATTTTCGAATTTAAAAAAACCTCCCAGCATGAGAAGTTCGGACATAGGAAACAAAATTTATTCTTTATATATTTTCGGAATTTCCTTTGTTTCGGTCCGAAAGTTGTCTCTTCTTAAGAGAAACTTTCTCTTGCTTGTATTGAGAAACCCTTACTAATTATTATTTAAGTTCCTAAGCATGCCTCCAATAACTCGCAGTATTACAAAGACAAATAAGGAAGAAGCTCAAAAGGTTAAGGATTGTCAAGGAATCAATACAAAACGAAAGAAGAATATCATATCGAAAATCATGTCTGATTATGATACCGATAGTTCTGTTGGATCCCAAGATGAGTGATGTATGTTGGCTTACAACCTTCAAGATCCAAAAAAAACCAAGTGGATACCTTCTGATAGTATGATTGACTATATCCATGGTTTTGAAGAACTAAGAACCAGTTTCATAATGACGGTTCGAAATCAAGATTGGCTCAAGGATAAGATTTAGGAAACAAAAGTTGATCTTGCAGACATGAAGGTTCAAGTTGAAAAGCTTGAAAAACAGGAAGTGGTTGCGTACAAGTCTCTCGAGACATGTTTCAAGAGTTTGAACACTGAAGAAACCTCGGTGAACAATAAAAGCACCACTAGGGATTAAGTTATATGATGTAACACTTAATCCAAGAAAAATAAACAACAATTTTTTATTTTTTCGATTATTGTATAAGGTCTATTTTGAATAAAACTATTAGTTATTTATGAATAAAATTATTATCTTATAATTTTCTTGTGATAGTTTTCGAATACATAGCCTGTGCTTGAATGTGTATATTTTTGCTATGTGTTTTCGGTTTATGGGATGTATGATTTCGGTTTTCTTAACCTTAATATTCAATCTCATATGATGTGATCTCTTATGGTTTGTGTGGTTTTTTATTTAGCAGGATTAAGTTTTATCCCATGTTGGTAGGCTTTATCAAAGGATCATAAGGTGTTCCGATTGAAACTCATATGTGAAAAGTCACAATTTGTTGAATCAATTTGTGTTTTCATGAGTTGTGTTTAGCATAAAACATATGTGTTTCGGGTTTCAACTTTTGCTATTGGCACGCGTTAGTTAAAACCTATTCAACCTTTCTCTGGTAAAGGTTTCCTTTGTTGTTGTTCTTTTGTTCTTGCGAGAGGATGGCAACATACTGGGGGAGAGTTATAACTTGAACTTGCTCTTAATGATATATCTTTCTGGGAGAAGAGGATGTGGAATCTGAGGTAACGAATTTGTTAGTTAATCGTTTTCATGTTTAAGAAAAGCATGTTTATATTGCATATATTTTGCTTTTGCTTAACAAAATTTCGGAACAATTGATATATATTCCATTATGTGTGTATGGATGTGTGTGTGTGTGTGATTCAATTGTTTGCGGTTAAGAAAAATTATGTCAATTTATTTGACTTATTATTTGGTATCTTCTTTATTGTTGGATATCAAGTGTTTTTTCTGTAGGAGCGGAATATCACACCAAATGATAACTTACGAAATTGTGGAGAGAAAATACATTTTGCGAGCAAAGGAAGTCACGAAGGTTCGTAAAATAATTCTTAAATCCGAAATGGCGGGACAACACAATTGTCATCTTTTTTAAAATCATATAAATAGCCATTTATGCATGAGAAGTGGGGGAGATCTTTTTAGCAAGAGAGGATAATTTTAGGAGGAGAGATAAAATGTTAGGAGAGATTTATTATCTTTATCATCTTCTTCCCCAAAAATTCTAGAGCTCCAAATATTCTTTAATGGAGTCTCAATTGTAAAATCATGTAATCATATACAATCACTAGTGAAGCACCGTGGATGTAGATCACATTGATCGAACCACGTAAAAATCTTTGTGTCTCTTTATAATTTTAGTACCCTAGTTCTTAGTTTCATATCAAATTAATTAGGTTTAGGAATCATTTTAATGGATTCTTATGAGGGTGTAGTTGTGAGATAATCCGCAACTACATAATTGGCGCTAGAAACAGGGACCTAACCTTGTTGGTTCAAGAAAGTTGAAAATTGGTTATTGATGGTGATGAATTGTACCGGATCTATGAGTCTTGAAGACAGAAATGGAAGTTCTTTTATTGGCGTCTTCAAACAACAAACACATTAGTAGTAGTTCAGGAAGAGAGATGTGGATATGGAGAAATCGTCAAGCAAAATTAAATTTACACATGCTATGTCAACAATCGCTTCCAAAAAGGACAAATTTCTTCTCACTTTTCTTATTCTTTGTTTCATTTTTCAAAATTTGGGAATTTCAAAATACAAATTGAAAAATAAATTTTTTGCGATCTAAACTTTGCTTTTTGTAGAAATCTGATTTATTATGGAAATTTTGAATTTAAAAATGTTTTTGCTATAAATTTGTAGTAACCAAATCTCGTTTTACAAATTTGTTTAAAGAATTTATGACAAAGTCAAATTTCAAGATTTTCTGTTGGTTAGAGATTTAGAGATTTACATCTCGCAAGAACAAAAACAAGAAGAATATATGGAAAGTTTTCATTCTTCATACGCAAACATTACTCATCTTAATGATCTATAAACTGCTAACCAAATTTACTAATCGTTTGCAGCAAATTTTTTGCAAAGCTCTGCGTCCTTGATTTAAGAAATGTCATTCCTACGAAGAAATGGGATAAATGTCATCATGAGTTCGAATCTTACGAACATAAATGTCCAGGAGAAGAAGAAGAAATTCAATGGGACGGGGTGAAATTCAGTAGTTCATTTTGCACAAAACAATTCGAGTTACATAAATTGTTCAGGGAGATATAAGTAAGCAAAAGAACAAAAGAAGATTTACGTACAAATGTTCATTTATGTACTTACGAAAGATATTATCCCCATTACGAACAAAAGAAGAAGTATACGAAGAAGAAAGTTCGCAGCTATTAATTCTTACGAATGAAGTTACGAATGAAGTTACTAAAGGATACTTTTAGTCACGTGTCTTTGGAAGACTAAGACTAAGTTACTTACTCCATCAGCAAGTAAATTTTAAGGGAAGAAACAAAAGTTTAAGCCGAATAAAAATTTGTGAATAAAAATCTGCGAAGCTTATACCATCAGCAAATCCGGAGAAGAACACATGGGGAGATATTAAACAATTTGTATCATTAGATACAAGGGAATAGTTGCGAAGATAGATATAAACATTTGCGAAGAATAAAACCAAAGAATGAAAAGAAAATGTCCAGCCAACTAATAAAATGGAGCTCTTACTTCGTAAAGTGGAAAAAGGGAAGTTGAAATTGCTCTAGGGAAGACATAAAGCTGATAGGAGGAATATTTATCACTATTAAGATGAATTTCAAGCGAACCTACCTTAGCTAAGATGAATTTGACAAGCACACGGACATCAAAGTTATTAGTAGGGAGTTTCCACTTTCTCAATTACAGATACCAGTTTGGTGTGATGGTTAATTGAACTAGAGTTTAGTTTAGTTAGGACTAGTAGGAGCACTGTTACGGCGGACATCGGATTTTTCAATGAGTTGAGATGATGCATATATTATCGGAACAACGGGAAGAAGGGTTTTCTTACTAGCAGTAAGACCAAAGGTCTCAATCATGACAAGTTCGTATGCTTTTTCACCATCTGGGAGCTCCCAATTGAAGAAGTACAAGAGATTGGCAAGAGCGTACTCGACAATATTAATGCCAAAGGATATACTTGACGCAGAACTTGCGAAGATAATGATCCCTGCGAAGTTAAACAACCGTTCCAGTGCAATATTCTCAAAATGACGCAAATTAAACCATTTTAATTGAAACAAAATGGGAGCGGCTATCTGGGACTACAAATTTCGAATGCATGAACTGATGTAGATGAAAGTGGAACTCAGTGAACTGGACAAATTTTTTCATCAATGACGCAAGATGAAGAATCAAAACATATGAAACACTGTTCACTACATCTCAAATTCATTTCTCCAAAGATTTTAGCTTGGCAAATCAGCCATTCTAAAAAAACAAAAAGGAGGGGGGGGGCAACAAATACAGAAAGACGCATCACATATAATCGCCGCAAAGAACCTCTTTACGAAGAAAGCTACGATGGAATCAAAGGAAAATTTTGTGATATTTCAAGTTACTTCGCAAACTGTTTTGTTTTCGCAGCTTATGGCAACTATTCTTCGCAGGAGAAAAATGATCAGATTATAGTTTGCGAAGACCAAAATATCTAGCTTGAAGTAATCATAAGAGCATGGAACCAATATTATATAATGGGGGACGTTGCATGAGCATTCAAGATTTAAGGATGTCACACTCGCGGGACAATGAAGACTGGAAGGGATACTGTAGTTAGTAAATAAGAACGTACATAGGTTGTGTTCAAAAGAATTGCTCTTGTCCATAAATGCAAGTGAAAGAACAAGCAAGACAGAGAGTTAAGAAGAAGATGGAATCGAGAGCAAAACTTGGAAGGTACGACTTAGCTATCTAATGATGGAAGTATTACAACTCGGGAAACCAGGGAAGTACCATTACATCACGATAAAAGAGAGAGTATCAAACATGAAGGGAAACAACGGAGGAGAAGAGCAGGAGGTGTTATTAGGAGTTCCGGTGATGCAGTCTGAGTCCATAGAATAAGTAGGGATGATAGGGAAGTATTCGTTGGTAGTAAGAAGAATGAGATCTTTCATAAGATTTATTTCATCAGCAAACAAAACCGAGCCAGCAAGTTAAGAGAAAATAAGATGAAGTACTTCGTGCAATTTGGGAGATACGAATGTTCGCAAATAATTGACGAAGAAATAAAAATAGTTGCTGTGAACAGAATATTGACATCTTACGAATATCAAAACTAACCAACTCGCAAATAAAAGGGCTAACTCACCAAAGAGGAGTAACCAGTGAACAAGGAACGAATATCCAACTGCATCAAGCATTAGAAAACAAAGAAATCACCCCATCATTCTATCTTGTTTAACTCAGTTTACAACAAATCAATTCCCATCTTTCGTTCAACTTCGATAAATCCCACTACCACTAACTATAATCAGCTCAACCAAAGCACCACATGGAGAACCATCAGGCCAACTTCTGTCCGTTTATGAAAGTTTAAGCCTCCATACATATTCAGCACCATTAGCTCGCATCAAACATGCTTCTTGTTCTTCTTGATCAGCATGCAGCCACCATAAATCCCCATACCACCAGTTCGAGCTCAAAACTAAAACAAAACAGCACCCAAAGTTCTGCGAAGAAGAATCAGTATAAGGGAAAAGTTATATAAGGGATGATAACATTAGTATAAGTTCTAAGAATTTCACTACATTTACACAAATAGGAGCTAGCTCAGATGGTCGCAAGAAGAGCTGATAATATGATGGATGCAGGTTCGAGTCTCCCCATTCGCAAATTTTTTTTTGAACTTCGCAAATGATTTCCATGCCAATATTCGCAACACAAACAATTCTACTCTTTGCACTTCGCAAATATTTACCTTGCGAACCTTCGCAACATGAATTTATATCGTAAATATTTCCTTCGCAAATGTTAACTTCGTACAAATGTTTACTTCGCAGATGTTCATCCACTTCGTGTAAATCATTACTTCGCAGATGATCGTTTGCTTTGTACAAAATTATTACTTCGCAAGATTTTTGGATATTTCGCAAGAAGAAAGTGGGAGATTATTTCACAAGAAATGACAAGTCATATACTTCGCAAGAGACAACAACAAGCCGTAAAAAGGTAAGTACCATTTCCTTGAATACTTTATTTACTGAAGACAAAAGATTTTTGAATTTATTTACTAAAACCGATATACTCGCAAGATTTCTACAATTTCTAAGATTACAAAACATTTCAAAGACTTCAAAATTACAAAAAATAGAGAAAAATAAATTCCTATATTTCTATAGAACAATTTTCATTAATACTTCTCATACTTCTTATACTAAAGATCTTATGAAAACATTCAACATTTTATGTACATGAAAAATTTACGATGAGTTTTAAAAAGGAGAAAAAATACCGCCAAAAATAAATTGCGATTAGCTTTCATTGAAGAAAGACGCAATATTTATTTGCGAACAAAAGACCGCAATCTGTGATCAGCCTCCAAAAAAGAAAGAGAGCCGCAGAAAATTTTATACAGGCAAACCTTTGTGGCGTACACCCTAGTTCGCGAAGCTATATTTCGTAAGAGGCAAAGTCCTAAAGTACGTCATTTAAGGGTGTGCCTATAAACATGGCTAAGGGTAACCGGAACACCACCAAGGGCCCTTAGTACATGGTAAAATTTTAGGGGTACAACCCAATAATGGGGTACCTATCCGGGTTAGACACCTTGGATTCTCACCTAATCTAGCGACATTACGCAATATAAAATGCGGTGTAAGAGGATTTAGGTTGGGCGACTAAGGCATATTGTCTTTCCAAAGAAGTGCGACGATCAAGGTCCGAGGTACACGGTTGAGTCAAGAGTTCCGGGTGAGGTTGAACCACATCTGCCATTTTTGACAAGTCTTGGCAAATGATGCACTTGTCCCAAAGATACCCCATAGGGTGCAACCTCGTAACTATAAGCCCTATAGGCAAAAAGGATAAGAGGTTGCGATCAAAAGCTGGTTGTTGTCAGAACCGGATGGGAAGAGCTAACCTTGTATGGTCGATGTACGCTTCCTTGAAGGGGCAACCAGGGGGAAGATAAAGGCCAGCACCCTCCATTAGGGAGCTGATACGTGCTATAAGACGCAAATGTCATGAGGCTTCTTGTTTGCGAAAACATAAAGGCTTGTCATATTTGTGCAACAATTGAACTTCTGCGAGCCTTCTAAAAAATAAAAAAATAAAAAAAAGAGAAAGAAAGAAAAGAAAAAAGAACTCACAGAACATAACAATGAAGATAAGATGAGATCAATGGGTTTTTGCATGAAAGTGTAAAGGCGTCCTGCGATTTCATCGCAAGACGATAATGTCACGAGGTTGTATATTCGCAAGAATGTTCATACTTGTCATATTATCGCAAATACAAAATATTATCACAAAAGAGGTGGAAAAATAAGACCTTTACTTAGGAAGGCATGATAAGACCACAACAATTCATGAAATTTATTCCATCAATATCATTGAAGAATTTTTACAAGAATATATATCATAAATTCCTAACAAAGAAGACAATTCCATCAAGATCATTGAAGAATTTTGAAGAGAATATATATCAAAGAAGACAATTCCATCAAGATCATTGAAGAATTTTGAAGACAATATATATCAAAGAAGACAATTCCATCAATATCATTGAAGAATTTTTACAAGAATATATATCACGAAGTCATACCAGATGAGGCGATTTCATTCGCGAAAATACACAAATAAACTTGCGAAGATAATTATATGAATGGAGGCAATTCAAAGATATATCAATTTTACTGCAGCAAAATGAGCTAAGTAACACAAACATTAGCTATGCATTATAATAGATAAGTATTCACATCATACAAGTATCATACTTGCATCATACAAGCATCATATTTGCATCATACAAGCATCATATTCACATCATTCAAGCATCATATTTGCATCATAAAAGCATTGCATAAACATTTTATGGCATAATCATCGCATACACATTTCATAACATAATCATTACATAAATATTATATTCTCACAAGTATTTTACAAAATTTTACAAGATAATACCGCGAAACTTCGCAGAAACATTCATAATTCGCAGGACTATTCATAATTCGCAACAGTATATTCGCAGAACTATTCACAGCACTATTCGCAGCACTATTCAGAAGTTCAGAAATGCGCAAAAAAACTCAGGAATTCGTAGAAATATTCAGAAGATAACAGGGTTACCACTTGAGGCAGAGGCAGCATAACAATAGAGATGCAATTTAATTATTCAATATTTTCTCAAGAATTATCCTTCGTAGATAAAGAACAGAGGCAACTATGGATATCCAAGAAAATATTTTATGTTCTTTATCTTCTCAGCAAGAATCCTTACCAAAAATGGAATAATAATTTCACATGAACAGAGGATATATTTATCACTCTAATTCAAAGACGAATACTTCTTATATATTTCGAGGATTAAGTACTTCTTATACTTCTTAAGGATATTTCATACTTCTTATATATTTCGAGGATTGAGTACTTCTTATACTTCTTCAAGGATATTTTATACTTCTTATACTTCACACTTATTTAAGAATACTTCTCACACTTCATACTTCGCAAGATGATACTTCTAATTACTTCTTAAAGTTTCAGAACTTCGCAAAATAATAGAGGCAAGTATATAATTTTTGAGTTTGATATTCTTTTGCTTGTTCCTTCACCAACAAAGATCAAAGACTACTACAACGGATTTTTTCTTAAAGATCGCTCTTCAAGCAATATTCAAGAAAAAAGAGGCAAGATGTAGGAGCGGAATATCACAGCAAATGATAACTTACGAAATTGTGGAGAGAAAATACATTTTGTGAGCAAAGGAAGTCACGAAGGTTCGTAAAATAATTCTTAAATCCGAAATGGCGGGACAACACAATTGTCATCTTTTTTAAAATCATATAAATAGTCATTTAGGCATGAGAAGTGGGGGAGATCTTTTAAGCAAGAGAGGATAATTTTAGGAGGAGAGAGAAAATGTTAGGAGAGATTTATTATCTTTATCATCTTCTTCCCCAAAAATTCTAGAGCTCCAAATATTCTTTAATGGAGTCTCAATTGTAAATCATGTAATCATATACAATCACTAGTGAAGCACCGTGGATGTAGATCACATTGATCGAACCACGTAAAAATCTTTGTGTCTCTTTATAATTTTAGTACCCTAATTCTTAGTTTCATATCAAATTAATTAGGTTTAGGAATCATTTTAATGGATTCTTATGAGGGTGTAGTTGTGAGATAATCCGCAACTACATTTTCTTAACGAAATTGCGGTGATATAATGTCTATGTATGTTTTAATTTCTTCCGGTTAAGAAAATAATTGTGAAAGTCAATTTGTTTTGGTTTGTATGTATTATTTATGGCTTAAAAAAATACGGGATCATTTGTTTAGTCCAATTCGATTCCGGATAAGAGAAACTAAGTTAATTATGATCTTAGTTAGACTTATCAAATTGAAGGACTTGCTTATTCAAGTCTAATCAAATACCTTGACAAGAAATACTAGTTAACTAACCTAGTGCTTATCTTGTCTAAATGGAAAGGTCTAAGTTATTGACTGAATAATTAGAACCTAGTGAGATAAATAAAGTCAATTATGATCTTTATTTTGGTCTTACCGAAATAAGCGATTGTATGTTTACAATCAGTTTAACAAAGGAATTAAGTTTCTTAGTCGAATTGTTAAACTATTAGGGAAAATTTCTTCGGGAATTTGTTTCCTTGATAACATATTAAAATTAAATTACTTGCAGTTTCGGTTTTAATATTGGATATCTAAAGTGGTATGGGAAACCTTCGTGCTTAACTCTTGTATGTTGTTTACAGGTCTTTTAGATTTGTAAGATCTTGTCGGTTTGACCTTTATTTGCTCGAACCTTTGTAATTTTATGACAAAAAGGGGGAGAGATATATGGAGTAAACAAGTGATTTGCAATCACTAAGGAAAGGACTATTGTGCTCAAACGTTATATCTAACGAAAGAGTAAAGCATTGACTAAGGGGGAGACACATATCATATTGTTGTGTAGTTATCTTGAATACAAAAGGGGAATAACAAAGATGATGTTCGGATTGAATATCTACCTATCTTACCTTTAGGGGGAGTATAATCTTTATTATTCATATGTCAACAATGACATTTATTGATTGAATATATGCAGGTTATTTTGCTGTTCAAACTTGGAACCAAGCGTATGTATAATGAATTCTTGTAATTTGTTTATCCATATGTGTTAAGAGTTTTGTAATTAAAATTGACAAAGGGGTATATTGTTAGAGCATAGCTCGGTTGAACCCACCAAGCGTTGATATGTCAAGTTTGGTTGTCATATTTTAGTGAAACAAAACTCATCTAAGAGTCGCTTGATTATGTACTAGAGACAACTTCGTATAGGTTAGACTCGAAAGTCTAGGAATATTGAGACATATAAGTATTACACGAATACCTGAAGAACATGAAGAAGTAGTAAGATACAACAACAACATCATACTTCCTCTTGAGGTTAGTAATATTGACTTGAACTGTTTCATTCCTAACGTATCTTTCAAGTCGTGTTATATTGAAAACATATATGAGAAGCTGTGTATGAATATACTACTCTAGTAGTAAGAAAGATCACATGATCATAGTGTTAAGGAATTAGACTACGAAGTATAAAACTTATCTTTTGAACTTCGTAGATATGACATCGACGTAATCTTATGAATGCTGTGATGATTATGAGAATGGGTAAAGGTGAAGATTTCATCATAGGAAACAATGTTTTACATTTGTATAAAGGTAGTACATTCATTAACTTGTTTTATGAATTAGATGGGAAATCGCTAGGCTTATTGGTATGGCTATTCATTACAAATCTTTGGATTACTAATATGTGTGAGATGGTAGAACCGATCGTAACTTGTTATGTATCTTGGTATAACTAATCACAATGCCCGACTTATGATTTTTCATGACTAATTTTGATTAATTAGTGTAATCGATCCTAAGTAATCACCTGAGATGGTATGATCGATATTTATAATTGGTGTGACCGCTCATAATAGAGTTGTGCAAGCGATCCTTGTAATTGGTGTAACCGGTCCTAGTAATTTGTGTAATCGATCCTAGTGACTGGTGTGGCCGATCACAAGCAATATTATGTGTATATGGTAACCAGTCCTGGTAATTGATGTAACCGATCCTGGTAACTGATGTAACCGGTCCTGGTATAACTTGTTTGACTGTTCACAAGTGTTCCATATTACGGTATAAACAATCCTAGTGATTGGTAGAACCGATTGAACCCATGAATGTGATTTGATTTTTGATCGATCACATAGTTGTCTTGGAATACATATGAACCAATTCTAAACTTGTTTGGAAGTGTGGTATAATCGATTCCAAGATTGTAAATATGAAAGATGATTTACAAATAAAAGATGTCAACATACTTTGAACACGAACAATAACTCTTATCCTTTATTGTTCAAAGATATTCCTTAATTACTCAAGGAGATCATGTTTCGAAATAAATTAAGAATCTTTTAATTAAGGTTGTAGTTTTATATGCTTTAGTTACCAGAAATTAAATACATATCTCTAGAGAATAAAAATTATTAATGTGCATTACTAACTGGAGATTTTCTATTGAGAGATTTCGTAAAATATTGGACAAAGCATTTCCTAGAATTATGGAAATCGAATGAGCATTTATTTCATATCTTGAGAATACTTCCAGTTTTGGAAATTCCTTGGTGTCCAAACATCCTTGGTATATAAATACCTAAGTTTGTGTTTCTAGCAAACTATCCTAAGAGCCATGCAAACTTCATCTTTTTGTTGTTTCTGGTGGAGCCGTCTATCCGGAGAGAAAAGTACCCTAATTAGGCGAAATATCTTATGAGTTCTCGTTTAAAGACTTATGTAGGATCAACAAGCTCTACGAGTACCGTTGGAGGGAAACTAGATAATTACAGTGTTATTAGTTTTGATTGATTTGATTGACAAACGTCTATGTCTTTCTTGAGAATTTTTAGAGTTTCCTTAAACAAGGGTGGTTCTCTCTTGTTCGTAAACATATATATATATATATATATTATTTTGCCTTCCCTAATAAAAAAAAATGTAAAACTAATCAAGACCTCAAGAAGTGGTGAATCTTGAGATGGAAGAAGACAATGCGATTCCATTCAAGACCTTGTCTTGAAAAAGATGATTGAAAGGAAAGAGTATGAAAAAACGGGGGTCTAATAACCACACCCATTATTTCGATTAGCAATCTATATGGACAAACTCTAATATACTTTCTAGAGAATCAACTAGACAGTTAGACTCAATCAATAGAAAATTATATCAAAGAGTTTATATCTCTATCTCTCGATTTAAATCTTACTCAAGCAAACTGCGAGTCTCAATTAAAATACAAGAGAGATAAACTTGGATGGTACCAAAGACCAATATCCAAGTGTCAATCAATTTAAATCAACAACCAAAAGTTTGGATATTCTAATTGATTGAACAACACACAACCTGTATTATTTCAATTATATAACAAAATATAATACGGAAAAGAAATAACACATACACCAGAATTTTGTTAACGAGGAAACCGCAAATGCAGAAAAATCCTGGGACCTAGTCCAGATTGACACTATATTAAGCCGCTACAGACACAAGCCTACTCCAAACTAACTTCGGTCTGGACTGTAGTTGAACCCCAACCAATCTCACATTAATCCAAGATACGGTTATGCTCCTACATCTATGATCCCAGCAGGATACTATGTACTTGATTTCCTTAGCTGATATCACCCACAACTAAGAGTTGCTACGACCCAAAGTCGAAGACTTTAATAAACAAATCTTTATCACACAGAAAAGTCTACGGTAATAGATAAATCCATCTCCCACGAATATACCTACGAGTTTTGTTCCATCTTTTGATAAATCAAGGTGAACATGAACCAATTGATAAACCAGACTTATATTCTCGAAGAATAACTTAGTATTATCAATCACCTCACAATAGTCTTAATTGACGCAGGGAAAAAAGATATTGTGGAATCACAAACGATGAGACGAAGATGTTTGTGTCTACTGTTTATCTTGCATATCAGAGATAGAAATCTCAAACCAATTATTACAATTGTACTCGTACGATAAAAACAACAATATCAGATCACACAACTACAAGAAAGTAGTATCGGTCTGGCTTCACAATCCCAATGAAGTCGTTAAGTCGTTAACCTGGTTTAGAAGAAGAAACCAAAGGTTAAAGGAGAATCGACTCTAGTATAGCACAAATAGTATCACACAGAATATGTGGGGATTAGGTTTCCCAGTTTCTAGAGTTCTCCCTGATATAGTGTTTCGAATCATGGTTTGAAATCAATGTTAGCTTGGTAACAATGAATTCAATATTCACTATTAGATAAAAACATGATTAGATTCAAGCTAATATTTATCAACCGTTAGATCGAAAACATAGCTTGTTATACACACATAAAATGCACGTTTCTAGGTTTGTCTAATCGTACCCAAACTTGGACATTAATTGGTTCAACAATAGTTAAACAAATGGTTATCCATGTGATAACTTTCATATCAACCATATTCTTCTTCACCATAACTAGTTCAAATGACTCAAATGAACTAGTTAGAGAGTTGTTCAATTGGAAGGAAATCTCATGTACTACATAAGACACAATTGAAGCAAAAACAATTTGATTCACTCTAATTGGTTCATGAACTATATATCCACGGTTTGCAATTGCATTCCATAGTTTATAAAGATACATTCACAAACATTTTTTTTAGACATAACCTACTCAAGTTCGTAGACTGGGTTCGCGGACTTAAGTTCCCGGATGGAGTTCACAAACTCCATCAGAAATTCTCGAGTTTGAGAACTTCGCCAGTTCGCGGACTTAGCTCACGCACTTCTCCGGTTCACTTGATCAATAAAGTTCACAAATTTTGGTTCAAGCAATAAGGACTTATACATAAATGTGTTTCCACAACAATGCTTATATCCTCCAATGGTTATATAGTCTAAACTCTCATTTCAATCATTGAAACATTCTCATAGGACGTGATATAGGTTTTATTCACAAACCATTTTTTGTCAGAGCAATTTTCAAAGTGATTGAAACTTAACATGACTTTCATCACTAGGTAAAGATGAACTTGGCTAAAGCGAAAGATTTACCAATACATATTTTGAGAAATAGATAGGCGAGGTAAACTCGGCTCGAAATACCAAATGTGTATACTCTAAGTTTATATAGCAAAACGATTTTTTTCTTAAGATAGAAGATAAATAAACTTTTGAGTGATAGATAAGTTCAAGTATCCACACCTTTTAGTCGATGAAGATCCACCAGTTCCTTGAGTAGTCCTTTGTTTTGTATGATGATTTCCATGGAGTTCTTGAGCTCAACTACACTTTCTATCCTAGTCCGAGACCTTAGCTATAGTAGACTAGAAATAAAGACTTATAGTTTTGATCACTAACATTGACAAACATGCTTGAGATAGCAACGCATGCGAGTTCGACCGAGTAATGCTCTAACAGAGCATAACTCTTGGATTGGAGAATCCGTCAAGGATTTAATTCTTTTTCAGAATGACTCTAAGGTCAAATTTGTAAATCTTCAACTGCAAATAAACCAGCTTCTTGATGGACAGACTAAAATCCTTAATAATCAAAAGATCTTGATCAGGAATCATAAGAAACTCATCTTGGACTGTGCTAAATCTAGGCATCTTGCCCGTATCGTTGATCGAAAAGTTAATGTTCTAACCCATAAACATGGGGTCTCTACAGTCAAAAGAATAAAGGACATCAGTGATACCTTTTGTGATGGACCGTTTCAAAGGTATGAAGGTTTCAAAGAAACTTAATTTTCATTATTGTCTAGGGAACTTCTGATGAGAATTTATTCTTGTGTTTTTAAGAAGGATAACTAGGGTTTTGAATATCCATTATTGTGAGTATACATAGTTATTGCCAATGTTTTCATCTTTCAATGTTTTTAGATTTGTTTGTTTAAACTCTAAAGTTTATTTGGAAGATGATTTTTGCAGTATTAATCTTTATGGTTTTATATATTGCAAATTGTTAAGGGATATTTTTTTTACGTCCGTGAACCTTGACTGTCCCATACTTGTTCAAAAGTTAGCTCTATTATATGTCGGTACGAAAGTGTTGATAAAAGATAGAATGAACTTTTGACTACAAAAGTTAAGCCTTTTATGTCATTATGCAAATATTGATGGAAGAAAGGATGAACTTTTGTTTACAAAGATTAAGCCTATTATATGTCATTGTGAAAATAGTGATGAAAAATAGAATGAATCTTTGATTATTCCGCAGTATTGGTCTTTCCCTGATCCACATCTTTGTGCATGTACTGTGTTACTCCGTAAGTTCTCTTATATTGAGCATGACCAATTGAATTTATTACTTTTCTTGTGGTTAATTCAATTGATATTTTTGGATACAAATTCATATTCTTATGTGATTTGTTAATGTCCAAAGAAATCCTTCTTTTCATGTAAAATTAAGGTCGCTCCTGTTGTTCTTTCGGGAATGACATTCAATGGGGGAGAGTTCTTAATTGAACTTGTGCTTAATTTCCAAATATTTGTGGGGAGTGCGGATGTGGAATATTGTAGGGGTTATCTTGTATCTTTATAAACTCCTTGTTGAATGCATTTAGTTTCGGCTATTTGATGGCATCTAAACGAGTTGGTATGTTGTTCTCTTTTAGTCATGAAGTCACTCTATGAAAATTTCATGAGGATCCCACTAGTTTTCGTACCTTTTCCATTCTATATTGACAAAAAGGGGGAGAATTAATGTGTAGTTCATACTACAAGTACATATGGTTTACGGATCATTATGTAAGGGGGAGTGGTTTTCATGTAGAGATGAAGTATTGACTAAGGAGGAGCGAAACATATCACCATAATATTGTTGTCAAAGTTGTGATACAATTGGACTTTGATTCTGCATAATCATACTATGACACTATATAACAATGATTGGGAGCAACTATTTTCTCATTGTTATAACTATGAATCTTCAACAACAATGATGCGGGATTGAACACATTTGGAATCATTGGAGTACTTGGAAGTGACGAAGAATTCGAGTAATGTTGATGAACCAAGGAGATCAAGCATTTGGATGAGAATCTACAAAGTTTATTTATCTTGTAATCCATATGTAGTTGCAGGAAATCCCACAACACACGCCATATCATATTATGATAACAATTTCTAGATCTAAACATGTTAATCATCTAAATCTCAAATTTAAGTACTAGAAATATAAATAGACACAAGGATTTTTTACATGGTTTGATCAATGTGATGTACATCCATGGTTCTTCACTATGATTATTGAAATTACATGGGTATTACATTTAGACTCCATTAATGGGTATTTGGAGCTCTAAGTTAGTGAAGGAAGAAGAAGGAGATAATAATAATATAAATTCTAAAAACCCTCCTTTCTCTCTCTGACTTTCCCTTTATATATGTGTTTACATAGTGGATGACAACTCACATATAGTGGATTACAACTCATATTCTCGCAGGCTCTTTATAATTTCACAGGATCTTGCTACATTCTCGTTGGGTAAGGAAATAAACGAATCTCGCACGCTAAGAAAATGTTGTTGCGAGATTCTGCTCCTACACCATATGTATTGGTAATTTTGTCACTAAAATTGACAAAGGGGGAGATTGTTAGAGCACTGCTCAGTCGAACTCGTAAGCGTTGATATATCAATCTTGTTTGTCAATGTTAGTGATCAAAACTATGTCTTGATTTCTAGTCTACTTATAGTGATGTCTCGAACTACGATAGATTGTGTAGTTGAGCATTAGACTTCAGGGCGTTCATTAATTAAAGACGAAGAACTACTAAGGTGAGCTTGTGGAACTTCATCAACAAAAGGTATGTGGAGACTATAACTCATCTATCACTTGGAAATACTATTTCTACTCTATTTCCTATATTGAGACAAAAGTCATATTACTATAGAGTTGTCGATTATACACATTTGAGATTTCGAGATGAGTTTAACTTGCTTACATATTTCTCGAAATATGTGTTGGTAATATTTCACTCCAACCAAGTTCATCTTATATTCTTGATGAAAGTCAAAAGATGATCATGTGAAAATCGCGGAGTTACATCTTACATGGTTTGTGAGATACAATCATTTGGTGTCGATTTGGAATGTTTCGTTATGATTATTTCACTAACTTGAAAATTGCTTTGATGCTAATAGTGTGTGAAAATGGCTATTTTCATCCTCTAAGAAAGTTTCAATGATTGAAATAAGAGTTTATACTACTTAACTATCATTGAATTATAAACATAGTGTGCATTCTTGCATGTATCTGATCCATGACCGGAACCAAGGTATGCATACCCGAATGCGTACTTATAGTTATGAAATTCTGTGTACTAAGTACACATACCGGTGAGTATACTTGTGTTAAGGTATAGGTCCGGGAATTTCTGCTGGGATTTGGAAGTGAACTAATTATGCGTACCCATTTGAATACTGGCGAACTCAAACTCAGGCCAGCTACTTAAGTATGCATACCTGTTTGCATACTTGAGTGGTTAAAGTTCTAAAATCGGTTGGATCATGAACTAATACATTTATATATTAAGGAATGAATTCTTTACAAACCGTGGCTATAATGTTCATGAATTAATTCGAGTGAATCAAACCGATTTTGCTTCAATTGTGTTCTTGTATACTTCTATGAGAATATAACATGAACAACTCTTTAACTAGTTTCATTTGAGTCATTTGAACTAGTTATGGTTAAGATGAATAAGGATGATATGAGAGTGTTCATATAACTAACCTCGGTTAACTACGGTTGAGCCAACATCGTGTACACATTTAGGTACGGTTACTAAACCTAAATGAGGGTACATTTCATTTGTGTATAACAAGCTAAGTTCGATCTAACGATTGAAAGATATTATCTTGAATCTAATCAGGTTTTCATCTAACGGTGAATATTGAATGCTTTGTTACCAAGGTAACTTAGATTGCAAACCCTGATTTGAAAACTATATAAAGGAGAACTCTAGCAATTGGGAAAAGTAATCCCCACACCTCCTATGTGATACTAGTTATATAATCTAGAGTCGATTCTCCTTTAACCTTAGGTTTTTCAGGAAACCCTGTAGGTTATCAACTTGAAGACTTCATTGGGATTGTGAAGCCAGACTCAAATATTTTCTCTGTAGTTTCCTGATCTGATCTTGCTGTTTCTATTATATTTGAAAACTATCTTCTTTAAGATTGGATAGAGATTTAATCTCCGATAGGCAAGATAAAAAGTAGTCACAAACATCTTCGTCTCATCGTTTGTGATTCCACAATATCTAGTTTCGCTACCATACAATTAAGATTATTATGAGGTGATTGATTTTTCTAGGCTATTCTTTGGGAATATAAGTCCGGTATATCAATTGGTTCATGTTCACCTTGATTTATCAAAAGATGGAACAAAAATCGTAGGTATTTCTGTGGAAACATATTTATCTATTCCTATAGACTTTTCTGTGTGAGAAATATTTGTTTATCAAGCCTTCGACTTTGGGTCGTAGCAACTCTTAGTTGTGGGTGAGATCATCTAAGGGAAACAAGTGCCTAGTGATGTAGTTTTGATTGTGGTAAGTACGGATTTGTTGCTCAGACTCTTTTAAAGATTTGATTTCAGATTAATAAAGAAAAAAATACTAAGACAAATTAATGAAAATTGATTATTGTTTACCAAGGAGAGAAAATTCTAGGGTTTTGGATTCCACTACTTCCAATATTTGTAAACTCAATAACAATTTGTTTGACAAATTACTCCTATTTTACTCAAAAAAATTTCGAACCCAATCTCATGCTTTGGAAGATATAACACTACAAGCTTCTTCTTTTTTATGACTTTCGTCTATATTTTAAGGCCTAATTTTCCTTCGCTTATAAAAGAATGGTAAAAACTACCCAAAACAATTTTCACGAAGCATATATAAAGAAGAGAAATTTTTTAATAATTTAAAAAGCACAATATTAGAGTAAATATTCCAAATAAATTAATTACTAAATATTACCCATTAAAAATAGTTTCCTCCAAAACACTAGAGAATAGATTTAGCTACTCATATAACCAAAATTGAAGAAGAATTGATTAATAATTGTATTAAAAGTAATGAAATTCTGCTTACAACGATTTTTAGTCGCTAAAGATATTCAACAAGGAAAACTGTTCAGCCACTTCAGTTACAGCAGAACTGAGTACGATATATGCCTTATGTCGTTGATGAACGATAGTTCTTCGCGACTGTGTATGGCAGTTCAATGTTCTTCGTGTTCTTGAGTTTTGCAGCAACAGGTAGCTTTCTGAAACTCGTGATTTCTCGATTCTAAGCTATCTATTCTTTCCCAAGGTATCCCTTGTGCATCCCTTGACCTCCCAATAACCTATATATACACAACAGGGTCCTCAAATCTCTCGGAAATCTTCGAAAAGATTTTTCTTCTTCTTCACGTCCAAGTTAAGGGATTATTCTCTTCTAAACTTCCTTGCTTATCAAAACTCTTTTTTTTATTAACAGATATGAATCATATGAGGATATTATTCCCTATTTTGCACGTAACACAATCTTCCCGTAACTTCTTTGTGCAAAAAATATCACAGAGAATATCCTCTTTCCTTGTTTCCTTCAATCCATGTAAACTTTCCTTGTTTCTCGATTCCAACTCATATACCAGCCCTATATATCTGAAACACACTCGTACAAGTCCAAAAACCATGATTGAGTCTTACCCGTACTCCTTCAATTCTCTAATAAACCCGAAAACAAACCCTCTCCTCTGTTTTGCATCAAACAAGTTATCCATCCCAATCGGTTCAAACAAATCACCCATATCCTCCTTGTTTACTCTTAACATGCCCATTGCAAACAAATCCATTGATTGAATCTCATTGAAACACCTTCAGAACTCGAGCCCTAATTTCGCCGTGAAGAACAAAATTTTCTCGCCAAAATCCGTGAGCGCTGATTCATCTTTTGCCGATTATCTAGCCAATTCTGGTAAAAGCAAAGACTATTACCATCCCTTTTTCGTCCTTAGGAACAAACCCATTTAGTTTCGTCCATTGAATCTCAGTATAACGCCATCAATCCTCAAACCCTAATTTGGTTGTTGTTTTCCCGCCAAAATTTGAATTTCAAATGGAGAAGATGACCTTCCTCTTATCCAACAGCTTGGGTGCCGATAGCAATTTGGGGTACATTTAGCATTTCCTTGGGTGCGAATAGCAATGTACAAAGATAACTTTTGGGATGTGTATAGTGAAAAACTCCTCCGGGCGCCTTTGTCGACTTTTCTGGGACATTTCTGGGGGTGCCTTTAACACTTTTCTGAGTGCTTTTAGTAGTTTCTCGAGCAACCATCTCTTTCCTCTCATATCCACTTCTTTTCTTCAATATTTATACATCACTAAGGCTTTCATTCTTTTCAGACATAACTTGCATCACTAAAGACGACATGCCTTTCAGATAGAGATGAAGAAATAAAAGTAAATAATGAGAGATAATTCTCCTCCAACAGCAGTTTCACATGAAATGATACTTTAGCCCTTTTAAGCGACGTTTCTTCTTCTTTTGCTCCAAAGTACCTGAAACTCAAAATCAAACAAAAGATACATAATTTATAAGAAAACAAAGCATAGAAACCATAAACAATAGATAAATATCAAGGTGTTTTAGACACCTATCGAATTCCCCCACACTTAGACTTTGCTAGTCCTCGAGCAAATCAAACTAATATAATTTTAAAACATACAACTCCATCTCGTCGAGGATACGGTCACACTTAGCACGTAAAACAAGCCTTTAAACCCCTAGGTGTCCCTAGTGGCCGAGTTATAGTCTCGGGAAGGTTTACCAGAGGTGTACCTACAAAACCTTTATTCCAAACCCTAGCTATCTGTGAAGAACTCAGGAACGACATTAAAGAGTCTCCTTGGTTGGCATACTCTCATTGGTTTACAAAATAAAGTACCTAGATGCGAGTCATATTCATATATATAAGTGATGGAGTTCTATTTAGAAAGTCGCACTATGGACATCAGTAATCGGAATCACACAAATGAATAGATTAAGAAGATGGATTATAGAGATAGATAGTTCAAAACAATATTGTCTAAGGTCAATGGTGTTTCCCATATATGTCTGAAGGCCTCCGTCAAGATGAACCTATGAATCCTAATGGATTGAGATACTGGTCTAGACTAATATCAACACAGCTTGGCATATACAAGGGAACCAGCGGTCGATAATCTTAATTCTATATCAACTCACTGGCATATACAAGGGAACCAGCGGTCGATAATTTTATTGCAAAATAATAAAAGTCTCATTTTTCATTTTTTTTTGGACTGCATGATTTGATCTTTTGGATCCAAGCGCATGCTTATTGTCAGCATATTACATGATAGTTCCCATGATCATGCGTTCCACGCTTGTTTAGGCGACGGAGACAGGGAACTCACACACATATTGCTATCCAAGTGTCATTTTTTGTAAATAATTATTATTCCATTTGGTCTGATTGGCCTGGTCTATTTATTATTTAGTAACTCAATCACTCTATTCCATCCGACATTGGTAACAATTCGATGTGTTGGGCCCCACCAAATCACTTAGAGAAACATATAATTCAAATAAAATAAAATAAAAACAGAACGTAGAGTGATGATTCCATTGTAACACCTGAACTTTGTCTTTTCATGAATAGACTTTGTTATTGGGTTCCTCAACTCCTACAACATCCACTTAGACTGGTTAGTGTCATCCTAAATTGGCACAAATTTCTAGGCTCTTGAGTATTTTATTTTATTTTTATTTTTTAATTAAAAACTAACTAAAAGTTTTCCCTCACTCCCAAACTTAAACCTAACATTGTCCTCAATGTTTCAAATTAAAGTGCAGGACCAAAAATATAAGTAACAAGAGGAATTAAAGAGGTAAGTCCGAAAGATAGTACCTGGATGTAGAAATCCTTCTATGAGAGCAAGAAAGAAAGAAAATAAAAACAAAAAATAAAACCAATATACAACAACAGCAGGGTCCTCCAGAGGGACCATGTACCCAATGTGTTAGTTGCCTCCCATTAAGCGCTAAGTTTAATGTCTTCAGCCATACGCTGGTAGAATTGGTCACCACATAAAATCATATAGCAATAGTCGAAACCTATGTGGGTCGTCAAAACCGAATAAAGATACCACAAATAAAAGGAATGCCAAGAAAATGAACAAATAAAACACACCCTTATATAGTTTCCTTTTTAAGACAACTACATCTAGTTGTGGTTCGGGTTCAGGCTCTATGAAAGGGTCTAAATAAAATGTTTTCTTTGGCAGAGTTTCCTCATAAGCAGGATCCGGTGGATCAGGTTGTATTGTCTGGAAAAACTCAAGTAAGAACTTAGAAGCACATAATAATAACCTGAATAATTATGGATCCTCTAAGTAAATTAGATTTGACTCACACAGTTGACCGTAATGGTGGTCATTCTTAAGTAAATGTGTCGACGATTCTAATTTCCTAAAATAATTAGGTTTAGTTCTAAAAATTATATAATGACGCATTTCAAATTGAGATACTCCCATATTTGGTAAATAAAATTTTGTTAGGACAACAAAATCAATTATGGTATCATGGACCGGATTAACCACATCAACCAGATGATGGGTTTCTATCAACTCAGTTTATTTTTGGACATAACTAGGTTAAGGAAAACGTGCATGAAGATAACCTTTTAATATGGTAGAGGCACATACGTCAAGTCCCAAATTAGGGACCTTTGTAAGAGTCAAGGGTAAACCACGAGGAGAATGATATTCACCCCCAAACCTAGGGTTGTCTATATCCTTGGATAAACTAGTCACAATTTCCTTAATTTCTAAATTATCAGATTTAGGAAAATGGTCTTTTATTTCTTCTAGGTTGTAATCGTGTGGTTCTACATTTATATAATCCTCAGAAGGGACTATTGTTTCCAAATCACTAGACTCTAAAACACTAGTCTCATGATAAAATCTTTCCTCTAATCCATCTTTGGCTTCATAGTCACAATGATATACTACACCGTCTAAAATTATGGTATCTCTAGTCAAATCCTCATCCTTTTGAATAGGCGAATAATTATCAATATTATTAGGATTTGAACTAGAAACAACATTATCATCATAAGGCTCAATTGTTGTAACAATTTTCTCGTCACTATGACTATATATTTCAAATTCTTCATCGACACTATCCTCATCATCATAATAATATGAAGATGGTTGAAATGGTTGAACCTTGTCAAAACATTCACTGTTTTCTGATCTAACCTCATCCTCTAAATTAGGTAAATAATTATATGTATTATCAAGGGTAAGATTGGAAACACTATTTTGGAATTCTGGAATTCAAGTTCATTATGAGCAATAGGCTTAGGTGCATTTTGGTCCTCCTGCTTATTAAGAGTCTCACACAGTTTACTCATTCTTATTTCAGATTCACATACAGTTTGTTCAACTTCTTAAGTGATTCCTGCAAAGAAATACTTGTTAATTCATACTGTTTGAGTGCATCTTCTATGGAAAGAGTTCTATATTCATCAAGAACTGGTGCCAATTTTTTCAGTAAATCCTCTAAAGATGGAGAACTCTCATTTCTTACATTATAATATTGCTCATTCACCCGTTCATATGATTGGTGGACGTGCGGATAGTAATTGGGATCACCATGGTAAGAACCATAACCTTCAGAAGGTCGGTAGAGGTCCCAAAAACTATCCACACTTCGGTCATATTACGAATATTGTCCATTTTGATACTCAGTCGAATAATCATAATATTGGTCTTTATAATACCAACTCGACATTTTATGTGCACATGCAAATACAAGGTCGACTAAAATTGGTAGGCTCAGGTTACCTTAAGCAGAATATACCTACAATCAAAGACTTGTCAACGGTACTGGGCTGAGGCTTGTGGTGTTTCGGATGATAACGCCCAGAGGGTTCACCGTACAAAACCACAAGTTTTCCTAAAATTCGGTGTCTGACGATGCAGTTGGTGTGTGCACGTGTTTTTTTTTTAAATAAATAAAATATTTACAAAAAAAAAATCCTAAATTAACTATGTACAAATAAAATAAAAATCTACCAAATATCAATATTCACAGAAAAGGAAAAATAAAAATAAAATAAAATTGGAATATATTTACTTACCTTTTTGGTGTCCAGCTTTATTCTCCAATAAATGTCAAATTAAATCTGCACACAAAAGCTAAAAAGATACCCAACGTAAAATCAAAGAAAATAAAATAAATTCTAAACTACCAAAATATTTACAAAAAAAAAAAAAAAACCTAACCTAACCTAAAGGCAAGTCCGCGTCGGCGGCGCAAAAAAATGATGTAGTTTTGATTGTGGTAAGTACGGATTTGTTGCTCGGATTCTTTTAAAGATTTGATTTCAGATTAATAAAGAAAAAATACTAAGACAAATTAATTAAAATTGATTTTTGTTTACCAAGGAGAGAAAAACTCTAGGGTTTTGGATTCCACTACTTCCAATAATTGTAAACTCAATAACAATTTCTTTGACAAATTACTCCTATTTTACTCAAAACAATTTCGAACCCAATCTCATGCTTTGGAAGATATAACACTATAAGATTTTTTTTTTTATGACTTTCGTCTCTATTCTAAGGCCTAATTTTCCTTCGCTTATAAAAGAACGGTAGAAACTACCCAAAACAATTTTCACGAAGCATATATAAAGAAGAGAATTTTTTTAATAATTTAAAAAGCACAATATTAGAGTAAATATGCCAAAGAAATTAACTAGATGACCGCTTCCACGATGGGAAGGCCGACCGAAGAAAAAAAAGAAACACTGCTGCAATTGGACTGTAAAAGAAAATTTGTGCCTAAAGTGAAAGTATCACTTTTCTTGAAACTGGGAGAGTACATCGTTTAATTAGTTGCAAAAGAAAATTAGTTGATAAATAAACCAAAATATGGTTACATAAAGTATTATGTATCCTTTGTGCATAATAAATATACATTTATTTTCAAAATTGTGCCTAAAATAATAAATACCACCGATTTTTCGTAAAAAAATCTAAATTTGATATTTTTGTTTGTGCTCGTTGGATAGGTTTTTTTATTAGCTTTTCAACAAGATAAAATTTGTAAAATTCCAAGGCACGGATTTTTAGATATATTATTTTAAAGTTTGGTTGTCAATTATACCCCTAAAGAAATAGGATATATAAGGAATTTTAATAAAATTTGGTTGTTATATCTAGTTGCCCTTATTTTTTGGTTTATTTACGAAAATTTCTAATATCTTAATGCTCTTCCTCTTTGATTTATTTACAAAAATATCTAATACCTTACTGCCCTTCCTCTTGGGTTTATTTACGAAAATATCTAAAGGAAAAAAAAGAAATTTTTTATTTAGAGGGGCAGTGAGGTCTTTTCATCGTTGAACCAAATCCAATCTTTTTTGTGAAATTGGAAAAAAAAGTCATGTCCCATTTGACACAAAGTCACCATATATAGAGTCCTCCCTCGCTTCGCTCGGTCGGCCTAATTACTAAATATTACCCATCAAAAATAGTTTCCTCCAAAACCCTAGAGAATAGATTTAGCTACTCATAGAACCAAAATTGAAGAAGAATTGATTAATCATTGTATTAAAAGTAATGAAATTCTTCTTACAATGATATTTAGTTGCTAAAGATATTCAGCAAGGAAAACTGCTCAGCCACTTCAGTTGCAGCAGAACTGAGTACGATATATGCCTTCTGTCGTTTATGGACGATAGTTCTATGCGATTGTGTATTGCAGTTCAATGTTCTTCGTGTTCTTGAGTTTTGCAGCAGCATGTAGCTTTCTGAAACTCGTGATTTCTCGATTCTAAGCTATCTATTCTTTCCCAAGGTATCCCGTGTGCATTCTTTGACCTCCCAATAACCTATATATACACAATAGGATCCTCAAATCTCTCGGAAATCTTCGAAAATATTTTTCTTCTTCTTCACGTCCAAGTTAAGGGATTATTCTCTTCTAAACTTCCTTGCTTATCAAAACTTTTTTTTTTATTAACAGATACGAATCATATGAGGATATTATTCCCTATTTTGCACGTAACACAATCTTCCCGTAACTTCTTTGCGCCAAAAATATCACAAAGAATATCTTCTTTCTCCATTTCCTTCAATCCACGTAAACTTTCCTTGTTTCTCGATTCCAACTCATATACCAGCCCTGTGTATCTGAAACAGACCCATACAAGTCCAAAACCATGATTGAGTCTCACCCGTACTCCTCCAATTCTCTAATAAACCCGAAAATAAACCCTCTCCTCTGTTTTGCATCAAACAAGTTATCCAGCCTAATCGGGTCAAACAAATCACCCATATCCTCCTTGTTTACTCTTAACATGCCCATTGCAAACAAATCCATTGATTGAATCTCATTGAAACACCTTCAGAACTTGAGCCCTAATTTTGCCGTGAAGAACAAAATTTTCCATCCAAAATCCGTGAGCGCTGATTCATCTTTTGCTGATTATCTAGCCAATTCTGGTAAAAACAAAGACCATCACCATCCCCATTTCGTCCTTAGGAACAAACCCATTTAGTTTCAGCCATTGAATCTCAGTATAACGCCATCAATCCTCAAACCCTAATTTGGTTAATGTTTTCCTGCCAAATTTTGAATTTCAAATGGAGAAGATGACCTTCCCCTTATCCAACAGTTGGGGTGCCGATAGCAATTTGGGGTACATTAAGCATTTCCTTGGGGTGCGAATAACAATTTGTGGGGTACAAAGATAACTTTTGGGCTGTGTATAGTGAAAAACTCTTTCGGGCGCCTTTGTCGACTTTTCTGGGACATTTATGGGGGTGCCTTTAACACTTTTATGGGTGCTTTTAGTAGTTTCTCGAGCATCCATCTCTTTCCTCTCATATCCACTTCTTTTCTTCAATATCTATACATCATTAAGGTTGTCATTCTTTTCAAACATAACTTGCATCACTAAAGCCGACATGCCTTTCAGATAGAGATAAAGAAATAAAAGTAAATAATGAGAGATAATTCGCCTCCAACAACAGTTGCACATGAAATGACACTATATCCCTTTTAAGTTACGTTTCTTCTTCTTTTGCTCCAAAGTACCTAAAACTCAAAATCAAACAAAAGATACATAATTTACAAGAAAACATAGCAAAGAAAGCATAAACAATAGACAAATATCAAGGTATTTTAGACACCTATCACCTAGTATCCTGATGGGATCAGAGATGTAAGGAGCGCAACTGTACCTTGAATAAGTGTGAGATTGATTAGGGTTCAACTACAGTCCAGTCCGAAGTTCATTGGTAGTAGGCTAGTGTATGTAGCAGATTAACACATGTGGTGTTCAAATCTGGACTAGGTCCCAGGGTTTTTCTGCATTTGCGGTTTTATTCGTTAACAAAATTCTGGTGTCTGTGTTATTTCTTTTCCGCTTTATATTTTGTTATATAATTGAAATATCACAGGTTATGCGTTGAATCGATCAATTGGTAAATCCAACCTTTGGTTGTTGATTGAAATTGATTGATCCTTGAACATTGGTCTTTGGTGCCATTCAAGTTATTTCTCTTATATTCAATCGGGATCGCAAATTTTTATTTCCTGATTGCGGATTGAATTAAGAGATAAAGATATAAAACTCTTTGATATACTTTTCTCTAGATTGAGTCTAACTATCTAGTTGATTCTCTTGAAAGTATATTAGAGTTTTTCTATTCAGATTGACAAAAAAAATATTGGGTGTGGTTGTTGTACCCCCGCTTTTTTATAAAACCCTAGGACCTAGGCCAGATTGAACACCAAAATGTATTAATCCGCTACATACACTAGCCTACTACCAATTAACTTTGGTCTGAAATGTAGTTGAGGCCGAACTCAATCTCCCACTGATTCAAGTACAATCGCGCTCCTTATACCTCTTGAATCCCATATGGACTCCGCGCAATTGATTCCCTTAGACGGTCTCATACCAACTAAGAGTTGCTTCAACTCAGTTGAATACTTTGAACCAAATCTGCCTCCCACAGATTAAGCCTATGATTGATTTCTTGATTTGCGATCTAAATGGATGATCAGATCAAATGAAATATCCAGGTGATGGAAATCGATAACAACTTGAAAAAAGTTTGGCTATCCTCAAAATCCGGACTTATGCAACCCAAAGTACATCCTAGATTACTATTCACCTCACAAGTACAAAACTTGCAGAATAAACAAAGTCTGAGACGAAGAGAACTTTGATGATTATTACTATCTATCTTGATTGATGGGGCAAGGCTCTACAAATAATCAAGATCAGGATACTCGATTAATCAAGATAAAAAATAACTGGACCTGGCTTCACGGATCCCAATGAAGTATTTATAGTCGCTAAACCCTAAAAGGGTTTATTAATAGGACGACTCTAGATATAACTAGGACACACCAAAAAGTAATGTCAGGACTCAAATATCCCAATTGCCAAGAGTTCCCCTTATATAGACTTCAAAGCCTAGGTTGCTTTAGGTTTAAGCTAAGATAGCTTTAGAACCAAGCAAACAATATTCACCGTTAGATGAAAGCTTTGAATCTTAATCACATAAACAAGATATACACTGTGTTTAGATAAAACCGTAGCCTAACCGTGTATAAAGACTATGTCCAATATGGTTAGCTCAAACTAGCCGATTTGAACTTTAAAAGCTTAACACTCATTTTCATGTTCACTAAGACATTAATATTGAGTCACAATTATGTAATAAAATGAGTTTAGTGTTAATTAGAGAATTTATCAAATACAAATCACTTCATAGAAATAATTTATTTACATTTGAATCATAATCGACATAATTTGTAAATGTACAAAGTATAATTACTTGAATCGTTCGTGAATCGGCTGAGTCACAGTACACGGTCTTGTTTGCAGACTTATAAGAAATAACCGCGTTTCAAAGTTGATAGAACCTTTTCGGTTCATGTACCGGTTTTAATACTTAGGTGCTACTCAAAGTTCCGTAGTTGACAAAACTTTTTCAGTTCACGTACGGGTTTGCAAACTTAAGATTTTTAACCGGTTCCACTTTTTCAGTTCATGTACCGGTTTGGGTACTAAACTGTTTCTAGAACATAAAACTGACACTAATACAAAAGTGGCATTTAGACACGCCAGAACAAAATTTCCATGACACACTATTATGGGAGTGTTAACATTGGTAGTTTCATCCATGCCATGGCTATTAGCGTGTCAAAATATCACCGTTTAGTCACATTAACTTTTAAATTTTTAATGGGCGTGTTTATAGACCATTCTATGGCCACATTAACCAGTTGTGGCATGTCCAACAAAATAGTCACGCCATTTAAGGCGTGGTTAAAAAGTTGGTTTTATTAGACACACTAGTATGCATGTCCATAGTGTACAATTTATTGACACGCCGGTTTATATGTGTGGCTAAAAAGTTGGTTTTATTAGACACACTAGTATGCGTGTCCATATTGTACGATTTATAGACACGCCGTTTTATGTGCGTGGATAAAAAGTTCGTTGTATTGGTCACGCTATTATGCGTGTCCATAGTGTAAGTTTTATAGACACGCTGGTTTATATGCAAGGCTAAAAAGTTCGTTGTACTGGTTACACTAGTATGCGTGTCCATAGTGTACGTTTTTTAGACACGCCAGTTCTATTTATTACTGGGTACATGAAATGGGAAGTAACTGCGACAACACAAGGCCCAGCTGTATTGAGGGCCTTTTTCTACCCCAGCCCAACAGTCATTAACTGACTTTCAAAAAAAAAAAAAAAACTTTTGCCCACATTCAAATGCATGGTCCTGAAGGAGATAGGTAACAAGACGAATCAATCCACCAAGATGCCCATATTTAGTTGTTTAAGATCAGTGTTTTGAATGAATAACTTGTTTTTGCTACTCCATAGGGACCAAAGGATAGTTACAATCTATAGATGAATGCATAGCCATATCAGATGATACACATCATGTCTCCATCTGCTTACTACTATCACAAAGAAGCTCTTCATCTTCCCCCTCCTGCTCTGCAACTCATTCATCCCTTTTACCCCAAACCTGTATTTCCATTTCCTCCTCCTTTACTACTCTTTCACCCATTTAATCCCAAACACTAGTACTAATGTTTGGAATTATAATCCATTAAAATATTTTGGTGTTTCTACAAGTTTTTAATGGATTCAACAACAAACAAGAAGACAACAACAAAAACTAGTACAAGATGTTCTGCCAAGTTAACCTGAATGGTTATATAGAAATAAACCATCCGACTAACTATGTATCTGCATAAAACCAAACTGTTTAAGGTGACCTAACAATGTACCTATCAATGTATAGTTCGAATCAGAGTAAAACCTAATTAATTAAGCGACCATATTTTGGCTTTGTAAATAGGGTTTAGCGGTAAGGTCGCTCAGATGTGATTAAGCCAGGATTGGGTTAGATAAAATGGATTATGGGAGATAATTTAAAGCATCATATTGATTCTGAGTACCGTGAATGGGGTATTGAACCGACGGTGGTCTAGAGACATGATTCTTAAATGGATGTAGGTACTGAATATCGCAAGGTATTGGTTTACGAATATCGTAATAAGTATAAGAGGAAAGTGTCACAAGATAGCGCGATAATAGAATAAGCACGGAAGAAGTGTGAAGGATTAGCGAACATGAGATAGATTTGCGAATATAAGTTGCGATATTTCGCAGCTTACATACAGTTGTATAGATTTCCCTATAAATAGTATTTCAAAGGTAAAATTTGGGAGGTTCTTTTAGTGAGTGTTAGAAAATATCTTAGGAAAGAGAATAGAGAAAGTTGTAACTATTCTAGTTCCTTTTAGATACTTCTTTGTAATCAATTGAGGGCATTAATAAGAAAATTGTCATTCATCATCAAGAACTTCTTAAGTTTTACAAATTATACTGAGGGTGTAGTTGTAGAGGATATTGTACTGAGGGTGTAGTTGTAGTTTTACAAATTCTACTGAGGGTGTAGTTGTACAAAATTGTCATTCATCAAATGCTTATTGGTTTACGAATATCGTAACAAGTATAAGAGGAAAGTGTCACAAGATAGCACGATAGTAGAAGAAGCACAGAAGAAGTGTGAAGGATTTGCGAACATGAGATAGATTTGCGAATATAAGTTGCGATATTTCGCAGCTTACATACAGTTGTATATATTTCCCTATAAATAATAGTTCAAAGGTAAAATTTGGGAGGTTCTTTTAGTGAGTGTTAGAAAATATCTTAGGAAAGAGAATAGAGAAAGTTGTAACTATTCTAGTTCCATTTAGATACTTCTTTGTAATCAATTGAGGGAATTAATAAGAAAATTGTCATTCATCATCAAGAACTTCTTAATTTTTACAAATTCTACTGAGGGTGTAGTTGTAGGATATTCTGCAACTACAATGGATATGCATGGTATTAATTAAGGGTCTATAAAAAGAGGTTATCAGATGATCGGAGAATTTATACCCAGAAAAAGCAAAGATTAATAGGAAGGAGAAAATTTTAGAGAATGGCCGATATCGGTAATCAGAACATGCCTGATAATTCACAAAACCCTCTTCCCGTCGTTCCACCATCATCGGTAGAATATGAGCAGGCCAAAGCTCTTTCTCATTGCAAGATCAATAATTAGAGTAGTTGAAAAATAATTTTCTAGAGGATATAAACCGACGTGCACTGGAGAGGATTCATCAGAGACATGAAAGGGAAGAGATTGTTGCACAAGAATTGGTTCGCCAGAGGCGTGAAAAGGAAGAGATTAATGCATTGTTTGAGGTATGGAAAGTAAAGCACTTTGAAAGGGTTGACCGGAAAGAGGAGGAGAGATCAGCAAAGGTAGAGAACCCGAAAGGATTTGGAAGTGCCACTGAGAGTGATTCAGAGGAGACCGAGAATGGGTTTGAGTACCCAATTGAAGAGGTGAACACCAGTGATGTGGATTCTGATACTGCTGATGAAAGGAAGAGAATGAAGGCTTATCATGAGAGGAAACTTTGCAGAAGATTTGATTATCAAAGAGACAATCCGAAAATCTTTGCCAGAACCATGCGTGAAGGAGAGCCAAGTGATGCAGGTAAACAAATTTTAGGGAATGAGAGTGAAGTATCTCCTACATCATCAACCAGTGATTATAGTGAACAATATGCAGAAAAGGAGAATTGGAGCTACGATGAAGAGGACTTTTATAAGTCCCTTTCGGGGTACTGAAAGCAGTCAGGTCATCATATTTTGGACCAAGTTTGAAGATGATTAACAAGTTTTTGATAATTTGGCTTTCTAGGTACTTGCTCTTTTTTTTCTTTTCTTTTTTGCAGATGATGGAAATGGTGGATTTCTTTTGCTTCTTACTGTCTTGGCGGTCAGCTTTGTGATTGGTGTTTTTAGTAATTATTTGTGGATAGATAGTGGTGTTTTTTGTTAGCAATATTGGATTTATTTTGGTTTCCTTTTTATTGATAACAAGTGGTATTAGCGGTGCTTGTGGAATAGATGATGGTAGGTCTGCTATGTGTGGAAATTTCATAAATATTTATGGTCTTGAAACTGTAATGATGATATTGGTAATTGGTCTCGGTTTTTTGGTTTGTAAAAAGGATAGACTGATTAGTATTTTTCCTGGAATTATCAATGTTATTTTGAATGCAATTGTTTATGTTTTCTTGCTTTTGGGTATACTTAGTAATGCGACATGTAAAATAGCTTCTCATATTGATAGGTGTCTAAAACACCTTATTTTATATTTAGTATTTATACTTTCTTTGCTATTTTTCGTGTGAATTATGTATCTTATGTGTGAGTTTGAGTGTATTAGGTGCTTTGGAGTCATATAGAGCAAAAGAAGGAGAAAACATCCATTTTGAGCATAAAGAGGGGCAAAGCTGTCATTTCCTAGGAGAATACTATATGGAGCCCGATAATGGTTAAGGGGGAACTCTATTTGGAGAAGTACTAAACACATGATAGTTGAGGTTAAGGGGATGTCAACTTGGGTGACCCTTATCTGAGACTATGGTTTGTCTCAATCCATCCTATTACATATGCCCTAAAATCGAGCGGATCACTCATTCCTCTCATTCATTAGTTTCACCTGAAACCAAGAGGGAGAACTGCTGCTGTGGTTCCGAGAAATTAATAGAGAAATTTCAGATTGAGATGAAGAGTGAGTCAGGGAGAGAATGGTGGTGAACTGAAGGATTAATTGCAGATATTGAGCAGAATTGATGAAAAGGGATCGGTGGTGATGATTAAAGGGTTATGAAGAACAGAGACGAGAAGTTCATGATGTTCGTTGTGAATCGATGTAGGGTTTGCAGTTTGAATTGAGAACTTGGTTGAACAAGAGATGAAAACAGAAATGGAAGAAACGATTATGCTGTGGTGATGCAGAGTTAGGGTTTCCGTTGACTTTCCTGTTGCGTTCGATTGAAGACGATGGTGGAAGAATTAAAGATCTATAATAAAGAAATTAACATCTGTGTTGATGAATAGAGTTGGGGAGAGATCGAATTGATGGATGGAAAGAAGAGCAGATGAGTTTCATGGGTTTGAGGTTGCTGTCATTGAGTTTTATGGTTGAGTGGTTTGATTTTGAAGAAATTGGAGCTTGTGAATGTTTGGGAACATTGGGTTTGTGCTAGAATGTTGCAGGGAAGGAGATAGAGTGATTCGAAAACAACAGCAAGTTCCATATATGCATTCCTGGAAAATTGCATGAGAAGTGTTCGTAAAAAGGTCTGGTGACCATTTGTTGTTGTGGATTTCCATGGGTTTTGATGAGAGTTGAAGCTGCAGAGAAGATTGAGTGATTGTTGTGCTTGTAGAAGGGTTGTGCAAGCATGAATTGGAATAAATTGCATCTGTTCAAGAAGGTGGTGGAGGAGTTAAGGTTCTGAGATGGAGAATGGTCTTGTAGAGAAGTTTGAGTATGATCTGATAAGGATATGATGACATTAATGGAAGTGAAACTGTCGAGAAGCATGTGATGGAGAGAATCAAGACAAACTCAAGCTAGTAACGGAAGAACTAGCCAGTGACGATGAATACCATTGATTGAGCTCGAGAATGTGATGATGTCGCTGGCAGTACTGGAGATGGTTCAAAATGGTGGCTGATGCCAGGATGTTAAGTTGTGATTGTTGTTGGTTGATGAGAACTTGTCGAGCTCAAGTCGAACATGGAGAGCTTGAGTCTGTCAAGGCTGTAGAAAGAACCAGTGTTGACCGAGCATGTCATAGAACATGGATCTGATGGAATTAGAGATAGAGGAGAAGAATGGTGGCTTAATGTTGGAGTGCTGCAGTGAATAGGTGCAATGCCTGAAGCTGGAGGAGAAGCAGTATTGAAGTGAATAGGTGCAATGCCTAAAACTCTAGAAGAAGTTCATGGGTTGCAGGTAAAGCTATAGGTGGAGATGCAATTCAAGTTGTTTCTTGGTATGAAATGGAGTTACAAGCTAAGGAGTTAGCTGGTGAACTGAGTTTGGCCGTAACGTCGCAAACTGAGATATCTTGTTGTGATGCAGAATTGCAGTTACAATGGCACAACAAAGGCAAGATATGCAGCTGCAGTTGCAGGCATGAGCTGTGTAGGAGCAGAATCTCGCAACAACAACGCTCTTGCAAGGATTTCTGCCACACATGGCAAGTGTCGCAAATAATTATAAGAAATGACGAAATATGTGAATATTTTATCATTACTCGCAAGAATAAGGTGATAGTTCGCAAGAAATGTAGCAAGAAGGAAGAATCCTACGAGACATGGAGAGACTTGAGGGAAATGTAACAGAAACTTGAGAGAAATGAAGAAAGCTTGCGAAAGATATTACCGCAGAACTCAGATTCGAAATTAAGGGAAAGCTTAGCTGTAAATGAGCTGTCATGAGCTTTCATCCACTATGTAATTACCTATATAAAGAAGAGAGCAGGAGAGAGAAAGGGGAAGAGAATTTTAGGAAGAGAGAGAAAGATATTTTGCAGAGAGAGATTTTTAGAGAGAGAAAATGTATTTTCTTTATCATCTTCTTCCCCAAAACTAGATCTAGAATTCTTCCAAGAACTCCATTAATGGAGATTGTAAATGTAAATTGATGTTGCTACAAATTATCATAGTGAAGAACCGTGGATGTAGATCACATTGATCGAATCACGTAAAAAATATTGGTGTTTATTTATAATTTTAGTATTTTTATCACCATTTTTATATTTAGATCTAGAAATTGTTATCAAGATATGATAAGGGGTGTGTTGTAGGAAAACCTGCAATTACATTTTGGCGCTAGAAACACTACCTGCTATTTGATTAATTGAGGAAGATTCAAAGAAATTGGCTACAGGAAGAGTTAGAATTTGTGAGATTTAAAAATTTTGAGAGGAAATTCGATAATGGAGAAGTTGTGTCTTCAAACAAACACCGACAACACGGTGAAAGAGCATAAAAGAAAAAGACGAAGATGCAAAACTATGTAAAAAGGATGAATTTGTTGATTCAAGAAAATTCCAAGAAAGATTATCTACTGTTCATGTATATTTTTAGATCTAAAAATTGTTTAGGGTTAAAAATGGAAATTTCATGGAAGAAATTACATTTTCAGGGAGTAAGCATTATCAACAATTCAAATACATGTGAAGACTAAGAGAAAAAATTAGTTGTTGTGGTGAATTTGATAAAGAAAACCAAAGTTTCAGTGGAAGATTTCATGTTCAGGAGAATAAACAAGAGGCAAATTGTGAAAGAAATTAAGGGAGGACGAAGAGAAGATAAGAGGTAGACGCTGCAATTTTTATCACAAGCATAAGTTTTCACAGATGGTTCAAGTCTGCGAGAATAACAAAGAGGTCAAGGGTTCAAATCTCGCAGAAATACATATTTTTCATTTTCTTCTCATTTTCAGCGGAGAATAAAAGAATAAGTAAAAAAGTTCTGCGTTAAATGTCGCAGAGAGATTCTTGAACAGTTGGTCCAGAGAACAGTATGTGAGTTTGTGGTCACAGGTTTGAATTTTCCTGCGAGCATAATTTTCTTCTTTTTACAAAGGGTGAAAAAATAGATAATTTCGCAACATTGTTTCATTATCTCGGAAACAAGAGGCAGCACAGTTGGTAATCTGCGAAGTTAATGAGTTTATGGTCGCAAGTTCAAGTCCCAACACATACATATTTTTCACGCAATCCTTGATAATTTCGCAAGTGTATTTCACGCAGAAGATAGTTAATGATAATCTTGCAGAGAAATTTCGCAGACAAGGGTTAGCACAGATGGTTCAGCGTGATATGTTGCAAGCAATAGGTCGCATGATCAATTCTTACTTCACGCAAGTTTATTTTTGTTATTTCGCAAGTTAGCCTTTGATTATTTCGCAGATAAATTTCGTAAGCAAGAGAGCTAGCACAGTTGGTTGAGAGGCATGAATGCAAGCAATAGGTCGCAGGATCAATTCTCATCTCACGCATGTTTATTTTTGTTTTGCGAGAATTGTCTCTAGAACAATTAGACTTTGATTACTTCGCAAGATCTTTCATTATTTCGCAAGAGAAGGTTAGCACAGTTGGTATGGTGCGAGAAAATGCAGAAAGTAGATCAAGGGTTCAAGTCTCACTCTTCCCAATTATTTTTGCTGCGAGATGTTCAGACAATTCACATAAGAGCTAAGTACCTTTTCTTAGAATATTTTACTTACAACAAACAAAAGATTTTTTATTTAATTTCCAAAAAGCGATATAATCGCAAGATTTCTAAAATTATTAAGATTTTAAAACATTTCAAAGATTTTTGACTACAAAAGATCATGAAAAATGTCTGCGAATTATCGCAAAAAGTTAGAGATTTCACAAATTTTTAGAGATTTCAAAGACTACAAAAAGTGAAATTATTGTAAATATTTCTAAGATTTCAAAATATTTTGATTTGATTTACAAAGAGCGATACAATCGCAGAATTACAAAGATTTTACAATTACAAAAATTTCAGAATTACAATATGTTAGAATTTTTCTTGAATATTTACTTCAGATGATATGATATTATGAGAATGAAAACAAAAATGAAAGCATAAAGAAACGCGAATAAAGAAACGGGAGATTATTTCGCAGACATATTTTGCAAAAAATAGTTAGAACAGTTGATATGGCGCAACATTATACAAGAGTTAGATCAAGAGTTAATTTTGCAAGACTTCATTTCTCATTTCTTCTCAATTTTCAAGCAAATCATATACTTCCCAAGAGACAACATAAAGCCGCAAAAGATAAGTACCATTTCCTTGAATATTTTATCTATGATTTTTGCGAGAAAGATTTTTGATTTTATTTATCAAAAGCGATATATAATCGCAAGATTTATAAAATTTCTAAGATTTCAAAACATTTCAAATATTTTTTAGATTGCTATACAATCGCAAGATTCAAAAAAAGAATTCATCGCAAAAATTTAAAGATCTCAAAATTTTTCAAAGATTTCAAAGTTACAAAAAAAAAAAAAAAAAACAGAGAAAATTAAATTTATATATTTCTATAAAACATTTTTGATTTAAAGACGCGATATAATCGCAAGATTTCAAAGAAGATTTCTAAGATTTCAAAATATTTTACAGAGAATTTACTTCAAAAATGATATTATGAGAATGAAAGAAGAAATGACAGAAATGAAAGAAAGAATGAAAGAATGAATAAAGAAATGCGAAATTATCGCAAAAGACGCGAATAAAATTTCGCAAGAGAGAAATGCAAATGTATAAGACGGGCGCAAATCTCCTAAAAACATATAAGAATGGGACGAACCTTTATGGCGTACACCTTAGTTCGCGGATTCTATTCCGTAAGAGGCAATGTCCTTAAAGTGCGTCATAAGGGGGGTATCTCTTTGCATGAATATGGGAAAGGCTATACTGATGCTGGAACCTATTCATGGAGATTTGGGATTATAGAAAATCCATCCAGGAGAGATAACTTGGATTCCCAGCTATATAAGGTTATACCCTGGTTGGGCGCCCGAGAGTTTCTCATAAGGAATGCAAAGTATGATCAAGGCGCCGAGGTACACGGTTGAGTTGTGGGTGCCCGGGACAGATGAACCTACCCTGGCCATCCATGGCAAGTCTTGGATTATGATGTGTTCGGCCCGAAGAAAACCCCTCTAGGGTGTAGTCTCGTAACTATAAGCCATATAGGAATAAAGGATAAGAGGCTATGAAAATAACTGGTTGTTTCTAGAACCGTATGGGAGGAGCTAGTATTGTATGGCAGAAGTACGTCTCCTTGAAGGGGCAACCAGGGGGAGAGATAAGGGCGATACCCTCCATTAGGGAGCTGTGTATCAAAAAATACGGCAATGTCATGGGACTTTATATTCGCAAGAATATTTAGGCCCGTCATATTGTCGCGTGACAGGCCAAAAAGCCTCAAGAGAAATGTTAAGATGAGATCAATGGGTTTTTGCGATAAGATCAAAAGATGAGATAAATGAAATCAATGATAAGAGGATATAAATCGCAAAGACGTCCAGAGATTTCATAGCAAAGACGCCCAGCGATTTCATCGCAAAGACGGCAATGTCATAAGTCTTAAAAAGCAAAGAGAGATTAATCTCACAAGATGGCTTAGACTTATCATATTGTCGCAGAGATCAAAACAAATGATAAGACAAGATCAATGGATTATTACATATAAAAGTAAGAATGTCCTGCAATTTTGTCGCAGACAAGTGGCATAATAAGACCTTTAACTAGGAAGGCAAAATAAGACCACAAGAGAGGTTATACCTACAAGCGTATAACAGATTGCTAATGACTTTATATTGGTCTTATTTCATTACAGATCAATAACAAGAGGCATGTATGGGAATGCATAGAATGGAAATTACAATTTGTCGTAGAAAATAGTCGCAAGAAAGAAAGAGAGAAGTACACAAGTTTTACAGGCCAAAAAGAAAATAAGACCATTAGAGAGAACGCAAATAAACTTGCGAAGATAATTATATTGCAGGAAAAAACAGTGGAGAAAATAACAATGAGATACAATGAGCCAGAAAAATGAGGCACAAGAGAATGAACTCAAGGAATAAAGATGAATGTATTCACTAGAGAAAAATACAAAGAAATGGAGAATGGAGGCAATTTAAAGCTACATCACTTTTACCGCGGCGAAATGAGAATAATACCTTGAAATTTTGCAGGACTATTCATATTTTGATCCATTATTCGCACTATTTGTGGCACTATTTGCAGAACTATTTGCAACACTATTCACAATACTATTCGCGACACTATTCATAATTCACGATACTATTTGCGACACTATTCATAATTCGCATTACTATTTGAGCACTATTCATAATTCGCAGAAATATTCAGAAATTAACAAGGTTATTCATAATCACGCATACTCATTCATAAATTCGCAGATTCACCCAGAATTTCGCAGGAATTGTGATTATTTTGCAGAATGTGATTATTTTCTTAAAGTGATTATCACTTGAGGCAGAGGAAAGATAAGAATAAAGAAGCAATTTAATCATTCAACATTTTCTCAAGGATTCTCCTTCATAGATAAAGAACAGAGGCAGTTAGGGATTACCAAGAATTTTTTTTATGTTCTTTATCTTCTCGGCAAGAATCATTTCCAAAATGGGCAAGAATTCTCACCAAAAATGAAGAAATAATTTCGCATGAATAGAGGACATATTTTTCATTCAAGAGCGGATACTTCTTATATTTCGAGGATTGAGTACTTCTTATACTTCTTCAAGGATACTTCGCATACTTCATTCTTCATACTTAGTGTACTTCAAAAGATGATACTTCTAATTATTTTTCAAAGCTTTAGAACTTCGCAAAAGAATAGAGGCAAGTATATACTTTTTAAGTTTGGTATTCTTTCGCTAGTTCCTTCGTCAACAAAGATCAGAGACTACTACAACAACGAGTTTTTTCTTAAAGATTGCTCTTCAGGAAATATTCAAGAAAAAAGAGGCAAAATGTAGGAGAAGAATCTCGCAACAACAACGCTCTTGCAAGGATTTCTGCCACACATGGCAAGTGTCGCAAATAATTATAAGAAATGACGAAATATGTGAAGAATTTATCATTACTCGCAAGAATAAGGTGATAGTTCTCAAGAAATGTAGCAAGAAGGAAGAATCCTGCGAGACATGGAGAGACTTGAGGGAAATGTAACAGAAACTTGAGAGAAATGAAGAAAGCTTGTGAAAGATATTACCGCAGAACTCAGATCCGAAATTAAGGGAAAGCTTAGATGTAAATGAGCTGTCATGAGCTGTCATCCACTATGTAATTACCTATATAAAGAAGAGAGCAGGAGAGAGAAAGGGGAAGAGAATTTTAGGAAGAGAGAGAAAGATATTTTGCAGAGAGAGATTTTTAGAGAGAGAAAATGTATTTTCTTTATCATCTTCTTCCCCAAAACTAGATCTAGAATTCTTCCAAGAACTCCATTAATGGAGATTGTAAATGTAAATTGATGTAGCTACAAATTATCATAGTGAAGAACCGTGGATGTAGATCACATTGATCGAACCACGTAAAAAATCTTGGTGTCTATTTATAATTTTAGTATTTTTATCACCATTTTTATATTTAGATTTAGAAATTGTTATCAAGATATGAAAGGGGTGTGTTGTAGGAAAACATGCAATTACAAGATGGAGCTGTTGGTATGAGGGGTGGAGGTTTATGAACTGGTGATGTTGCTAATAAGAGCCTGTAGTGGAGTTGATTATGCTGTGGTTGAACTCTTGAGGTTGGAGGTGGAGATAATGGCTATGATGTGCTGCCATGGAATGATGTTGTCTGGAAAGATGAACTGAAGTGCCAGGTCTTGAAGTTACAGCTGCAATAAAATGGAGTTGCAAAACATCCATCTTGGTTGTGAAGTGCAAAGTGTGCAGTAGGTCCATCATGGATGGAGAGCAGCTCAGGCCTGTGCAATGATTTCAACAGGTTAGGCCTAAACCAGTCAACCGAGTTAGCCAGCTGACTCGGTTCTGACTCTTTCTCACTCAGACCTTGACCCTTGATTGTTAAGGACCGTTAGGTCAACAGTTAATTATAACGGAATATTATGTCGACGGCATGGAACTCAGGCGACCGACGGAGGAATTCCGGCCAGAACCCCAGTTTTCCGGTGAGCGTTTTTGGGACAAAATTTTTACACGGGTTTTTCTCTCTTGTGGGCTTGGTGGATTTCTATCTAATGGACTTTGAATACTAGACCTAATTTTGGAAGGAGTATCCTTTATGGAAATTGAGAAACATATAAAAGAGAAAACTTTTACCTAATATTAATATCTTAGATCTATTATCTTCTTCTACTTTTGTTTATAGGGTTTAGAACATGATAGGGTTTCTCTTTCTTCTTGTTATGAACTCCATTAACATGAGTACTTAATTTTCTATTGGTTATGGAATAATTGGATTTCACATAATATGATTTTTGATATGATAAATTAGTTTTGTCTCCATATTATCGATTATGATTCACTGTTTATATTGTTACATGATTTGAATGCTTGTTTGATCGAGTCGCGAATCGGTTCAGTTTGTTTTCATCTCTATTGCTAGATTAGGGTTTGTTATACGTAAAAGTGATAGATTCCTGATTACAAGTAGCATGAATATGGTTATAGCTTGTAGTGATGCATCCTTATGATCATATGTGAACCATAACCTTTGTTAAATCGGATTAGTGCGTTTTCCACGTTCGATTGCTTTAGTTGGCCTGATTTCATAGAACTTAATGCATCTAGGAAATTAAACTTGATTAGTGCTTTTAAACGTTAGGTTGTTCTCTTAGATATAACTCATACTCGCATCTTTTAATGTGTTTGTTGATGACAAAAGGAGATTAGCGGGATATTCTTGCGATCAAGGTATTCTAGGGCTTTTGATAAAAGTTGAGATTAAATATCAATTCTACTTATTGTGTTGAAAGCATGTTAGTGAATGAAGATGAATCCTTAACCAATATCTCTTTTATTTGAATTTATTTGTTTATTTCTTAGTTTGCTTTTACTTTTATTATTTGCATAAAAATAAAAAAAAACCCGGTGTTTTATATAGGAAATCGAAACAACTTGACAACCTAGACCTCTCTGTGGATCGATCCTTTCTTTCCCTTGCTATATTTATATTTTGACTAGTAAGAAAGTGTAATTTATTTTTGACGCATACGACAGCGATCACATATTAATGATGAATGTGATGAACAAGATTAAAAGATCGATGAAAGTAGAGGTAATGTTATAGGGATTGCAAAGATGAACACAAAACTGCATCTTAAGAACACTCATAACTTACTTTTGTCACAATGACATAGCATAGCTCAAGAGCTCGTAGTTAGATAGAGTGATACGAGAATGTTGACACAACCCTCCAAAGGTAATTAAAACATTGAATAGTATTAGTAGGAGCAGTGCAGGTTTGCAAAGAATTTTGGGTAGTGATGTGAAGTAAGGACAGTGTTGGAGAAATAACAGGGGGAATCTCAAGTGAATTTGTAACTGTGGTTATGTTTTCAGTCTTGTTATCGGAAAACTTCTAATGCTATAACTTTGGTTTTGATGAATGTAAAAGAAATGTTGTAGTTGAACTGTTAGTTGGATGGGGAAGTAGAAATTGTAGTTTGTTTTCTTTCAGTTTCAGTGAATGTAATCAAGCTATTTGTATTAGTAATCAAGTTGTTTGTGTTTGTTTTTCTTTGTTCTTGAAATATAGTAGGAGCTAGTAAATTTCGAAATTTTCTCAGTGAATGCTTGAATTAGTAAATCAATAGGGTATATAAAATGCTGTTTAAGATGGTAGAAACTAGGGTATTAAGATTAATTCAAATCCTAGTTTAGGCCCAATTCCAAAAAAAAATCTATGTGGAATCCAATTACTACTAATCCTAGCATGACAGAATATTAATTCAACAATCAATATAGCCAAATCCAAACTCACAATATTCACTCATCCAACATTGCTAAAACCCATCTGTATACAAAATCCCACCATGATTTAAGAATCAATTTCTTTCAAAAATCCATACATTGATTCTCTAGTTAAAAGGAAAATCCAAACTGCTAACTTAAATTTGAACCAAATTCAGTACCATGATGATCATCATTACCAAAATAGTATAACCCAAAACCAAAAATAAAGGCTAAAAGTATATTTACACTAACCAATTTCTTAAAAAAAAAAACCAAAAAATGTTCCAACCTAGTCATTCATCTATTAGCAAACACAAAAAAATACATCTTATCACTTGGCTTGATTATCGCGTAGTTCCCTGGAGATGGTTGCTCAGATGCAGTCGTTTGAGAAGCAGGGACTGTTGTTGGTGCTGGTCCTGGATCAGCCGGTTGCTCTGGTAGTATTACACTCGCTGTATTTCGCTGACCATTACCTGCCTCCACAAATGCAGTTCTTTTGGATGCTGCTCTGCCAACTGCAGGACATAAATAATGAAGTAGGGAATATGGCATTCTAGAGAAGTCATGCACATCTCTGACAGAACCTCTGGATAAGAAATATAATGAAGCATGTTTTTTCCCCTTTTTCTTCGTAAATCTATATTGCTAATTCTAGCATATTCTTTTTATATGATGTTCATATGTCGTATATTTTTGCAGAAAGCAAAATACGACTTTTGGCATGGATCTAGGGGAAACTTCATTGCTAAAGGCAGTATTTTACCTACGGTGCCTAACCAGAAAATACATGGAAAACATCTTCCTAGTAACTATTATGCTGTCAATATTCAGGAGGTTATAGTTCCATCGTTCGTGTTAACCGAACCAAGTGGTGAATTTAAGTTATTAGGGGAAGCTGAAGAAAGTTTTGTGGCATGGACGAAAGATAAGTGTACCATCTCTGATGGCAAGGTTAGTTTCTTAACTCTTTTGCTTTGTTAATCAAGCATATATATATATTGCTTTACGTAAATCATATATTCAGTTTGATTAAAGAATAAGTATGAGACATAAATATATTAACAACTAAATAGAACATGAATGCCAGTGTAAATTAGAAAATTGATTTATTTATTAAAGATATTTGGTTACGAATTTTATTATGGCCGTCAGTTGTGAAAAATGGTGCGGCCTTCAGACGAATTATCTTTGGATTTTATTATATATAATACATTTAATCTTTTGCTGCAGGAAACTCTACAACATGGAAAACCTCATAAACAACCAGAACCAATTTTAGATTCATAGAAGAAATTGGACAGTGATCTAAAAACACCTAGCAGCCTAGCAGATGATCAACAAAATGAGGAGCACCTGGCAGTCAATCAACATTCCGGGAGTTATGCAGCCTCTAAAATGCTTCCCGAGAAGCCTAAAAATTTGGGGGAAAAGTTATATATACAAAATGTAGAGCATGCATACCAACTTTCAGATGGGAAACAAAGGAAAAATAGGCTTGGCGCGTTGAGAATGTCACAACCTGATCCATTGAGTGCAGATAAACCACCATCAAAAAATTTGAAGAAAAACTGATGATTTTTAGATAAATTCTCTTTAATACATTCTTTTGAAAACTGTTAGACCAAAGCTAATTTTTTTACTGTGTGATTAATAATAATATGAATTTTTGGCATATATGAATTTTAGATTTAACCACAATTCCTAAAATATAAGAGAATTTGGTACTAAATGAACGATTGGGATAGCGCCAGGTGGACGTTGTAGAAAGTATTTATTAGAAGAAAAAAATGAATGGCTCAGTTAGTGCCACGTGTATGAAGGTAATTAAAATCAAGATTAATTGGCGTGGCTAAACATCACATATATCCACGTTAAACAAATATAAATTGGCATGGCTAAATATCACATATAACCACGTTATATGGCGTGTCTATAGGATATCAAATGAACGGCTCATAACTTACATGTGGACGGCATATGATGCATCTAATTTGACGGTCAATGTTGCATCATCTTAAAAGAGATTAAACGGTTCCTAATACTGCCACGTGGATGAAGGTAATTGTATACAAGATTAAATTAGCGTGGCTAAATATCACATATAGCCATGCTATATGGCGTGTCTATAGAATATCCAATGAACGGCTCACAACGTTACATGTAGATGGTGTAGGATGCATCTAATTTGACGGTCCATATTGCATCATCTTAAAAAATATTCAATGTTTCTAATACAACCACGTGGATGAAGGTAATTGTAAATTGGCGTGTCTATAGGATATCCAATGAACTGCTCTCAATGTTACATGTGGACGGTGTAGGATGCATCTAATTTAACGATCAATATTGCATCATCTTAAAGAGATTCAACGGTTCCTAATACAGCCACGCGGATGAAGGTAATTATAAATTGGTGTGGCTATATATCACATATAACCACGCTATATGGCGTGTCTATAGGATATCCAATGAACATCTCACAACATTACATGTGGACGGTGTAGGATGCATCTAATTTAACAGTTAATATTGCATCATCTTAAAAGAGATTCAACGGTTCCTAATACAGCCACGTGGATGATGGTAATTGTAAATTGGCATGGCTAAATATCACATATAGCCACGCTATATGGCGTGTCTATAGGATATCCAATGAACGGCTCACAACGTTACATGTGGACGGTGTATGATGCATCTAATTTAACGGTTAATATTGAATCATCTTAAAAGATATTCAATGGTTCCTAATACAACCACGTGGATGAAGGTAATTGTAAATTGTCATGGCTAAACATCACATATAGCCACGCTATATGGCGTGTCTATAGGATATCCTGTGAACGTCTTACAACGTTACATGTAGACGGTGTAGGATGCATCTAATTTAACGGTCAATATTGCATCATCTTAAAAAAGATTTAACGGTTCCTAATACAACTACGTGGATGAAACTAATTGAAATTAGCGTGTCTAAAAATAACATATAGCCACGTTAAACCTATATGGCATGTCTATCGGATAACCAATGGCTACTCCAAAACACAAATTGCGTGCATGTATGATAAACAATGGCTATTCCAAATACAAGTTGCGTGTCCATATGAGAACCAATGGCCACGCCAAAAAGCAAATTTGCGTGTCTAATGAGTACCATTAGCCACGCCAAGTGCAATATTGTAGATGGGGAAAAAACTATTTGCTGGGTTTTTTGGAATGTGAAGATATGACCGATCGAACAAGACTCCTCAACCGAGAAAAATACCTCACCTCACACAGATTCACTGCACAAGAGTTCTTTGAGTTTGAGAGATCAATCTGTAGGACTCTAGCCTAAACCAAGTCAATAGTCGTTTCAAAGTCAATTCGGTCACAAATAGGGAGATGGGTTGATCTGTAGGAGGGAAGCTGAGAATTGTGGGATCAAGGATGATCAAGGATTGTGGATGTGTTTAAGGTTTCTACAAGTTTGTGTAAATAAGTTTCGAATGATTGAGAGAATGTTTCTCACACGATGATTCTTGGTTAGACGATGGATTGTTTGTTCAATTATCTCGTGGATTTTCTGTATCCTCTTCAATCATGGATTCAGCGACTTATTTATATTGTCAGAATGGTGAATACATTGATCCCAATAAGTATGACGGTTTCCTTGAGTGAAAAAGTGGTAAATCGTGGTAAAACCAGTTCCAGGTCGCGTGGAGACTTGATTAACCGTCCACCCAATACTTTTCTAAATCCTTCAACCGTTTTCACGACTTATTCACATTTCTAAATCTTTCAACCGTAGGCCTCCATACCAAAAACTTATGTAATATCCCCCATGTGACGTGATTGATATCTCACGAACGTGGAGTCTGCAAAGAAGGCGTGTATTTGATTAGTCATTCGTTGACTTGATTAGACAGTGAGACTAAATTTTGTTGAATTTAGCATGATTAACGAATGCTCAGTGATTCATGGATTGAACATGTCAGCCGTATAGTTCTTGAATGATGTTGATATTGCTCGTCTGAGGAAATATTGCAAATTCGATGAATTGTTGAATATTTAGTTAGATCAATATTTGAGCAACTGAGCAAGTATTGCTCAATTCGATAAATTACTGAATATTGATAGTTGGATCACTATTCGAGCAATTGAGCCAGTATTGCTCAATTCGATAAATTACTGGTAACGTGACCCAATAAAATATCAATTAAAATATTGGTAGTCTACTAAATATTATGTAATTAATCTGAATGTTGATTACTGGATGAACATTAATTTATTAGTGTTTGAACTTGCTCAGAATGATGATTTGTGGATCATTTGTTCGAAACCCTAATTTTTGATCAATTGTTCGTAAATTGATGTATTGATGAAAATAGGTCGTGAGTGATGGAGGGACCGACCACATGGGATGATGGATGACCACGCGGTTCCCAATTGCTCGAGTGAGCATGCACCAAAGTCTTTTGTTGACCGGTTGGTGAAAGAATGATCAAATGCTGGTATTGATCATTTATTAGAATAGTGCTCGTTTGAGAATTAGGTGATAAAACCTAATTATGGAGAAGTGAGGGACCAGCCAAGAGAGCATAAAACCGGACCTTGATGGTGTGGGACTAGTTGATGGTCAACTGAGAAAATTCCAAGTTGATTGAGAAGAGTTTGGACCCAATATGAACAATTGAGCAAATTATGTCAAAATCATGAAGATGTGTGGGACCGGCTCCTTGCGAGCCTTAGGGACGGACTTGGTCGATCAAGGAAGCATGACCGTGTCACCATAATGCCCGTATCTCAATCCTAAGGGTTTTGGTATTTTCTGATGTAGTTGCAGGAAATCCTACACTACAACCTTGTTAAGAATTTGTAATAACCAACTAAAATTTGAAGATTAAAAACGACACTTTATTATTTGATTTTCAGAAATGTTTACAGGAAACATTAGAACTCAAGAATACAACTTTTCTCTTGAAGTTTCTCTTTCCTCAAGACTTTCTCAACTCTCAAAAAATACATCATCCTTCTCTGAATCTATTGGAACCCTTTATATAGGAAATTACATAGTGGATGATAGCTAAGTTTTCCTCTTATTTCGGATCTACTCTGCGATCTGATCGCGGTAATTATAATGTTCATTCTCGCAAGCTTTGTAACCATCGCGGGATAAACATGCTTTTCTCATGTTTTCTTGAATCTTCAGCTATTACGTCATTCTTTTGACTGCTTTTGTGACACTCTCAAAATGTTGTTGAAGAGATCGCGGGGATGCTCGCAGGAATGTTATAAATCTCGCGAGAATATCGTTATGGCGATATTCTGGTCTTACATCTTGCATCTTCTCATGTCTTTTATGCGAAGAAGAGAAGATATGAGAACTGTATTTTTTATAATGCCACAACTGTTTATCTTTTTGCATTCTTCTGCTTTGACATGTTTCTGTATCCTTCGCCAGCTGTCTTCTCGTATTTTTTCTTCCATTCAATCTTTGACACGTCCTTTTAAACCGTTGCGATCTAACTGTTCACGTCCTCTCGTTGCATTAATTGCATTTATCTTCTCGAAAAATTTCTTCTTCTATAAATACTCCTTTCATTCTTCCCTTTTCCTCTTTTTACTTTTTTCTTCTTTCTCTGCGTAACTTCTCTGCAAGTTTACAGTTCTTCCGCAAATTGCGCATCTGCTATCACAGTGATTTCTTTCTTGTTTTTCAACCCTTTCCTTCATTCCCATACTCAAAAATGGTTGCTGCTGGTGCTAAAAATTTGGTTGCTTTTGGTGTGATGCGAGAAAAACTCAAAAGTAAATATTTTACTTTGTTCACAATTCCAGATCAGAACCCTAAATCCGAACTTTCTCTCAAATTAATTATTGATTATCAATGTTCTCGCGAAAAAATTATAGTATCGCTAGGTCAACTTAAAGTTGGTCTTCCCATTCCTCTCTATGATCCAGAACTTCCATTATTCTATGAAATAATCTCCCACGAGAAGTTTTCGCGAGCGATATATCAATTGGGTGGAGATTTTATTCGATTACTGCTTGAATATGCTTCTCGTGGTGCTAATAAAGGATCTCGCTACCACTTCTTTTTATTTATTCCTTATATAACTCCTTCATTACTCTCTTTCTTTTCTTCTTCTTATTTCGAAGCTTCATGCTCCAAGGTAATTTCCCTCTATCTTTGCGAAGAATCCTCAATTTAAAGATGTTCCCATTGTCTCTGCAGATTATACTGTGGAGAATTTCTTCGAAAATTACAAGATAATCCTTATGAAGAGGGATAGCACTTGTTGGGGTATTCTCTTGCAGAAGAAGGAGAAGATCGCTGATGATACAGTTCTTATGCTAGATATTGATTTGCATACAAATACTAATCAAGGTCCTCGCCACTCCAGCGATGACAAATGGTTCATCTTCCCTCTAACTTTAGAGGGTCCATATATCTTGTGTGCTAAGAAGAATCAACTTGAAGGTTCCCATTATGCACTACCTTTCTAAAGATCAAAAGCTTCAATCTCGAGTGCTACAGAGTATCAACCATGGGTCTTCTACTGGCCTGAAAGAACTAAAGAGGTATGTTCTCTCCAATATTTTTCATAATTATTATCCATCATCTTCCTTATGTTTTCATATTCTCGCTAAATGACTTCGATCTTTTCCATATTGACAAGATGAAACTCAGTTACCAGAACTTTAGGAAACCCATCACTCTCTTAGCTCTTAAATCTTTCACAGATGAAGTAAGAAATATCTTTTCATGAATTTTAACAATATATTGTTGCCCCTATTTCTTATCTTCATCTGTGTTCGCAGGATATCGAAGAATTATAACCAATAAAACCCGTGAGAATCAAGGTGAAATCTGTGAAATCTTCAGTTGATCGCAAGGGGAAATCTACTGTTCCTCCCAAAAGGAAGCCTACTGCTCTTCGTAGTGAGGAATCTGACGATCCTCCCTTAAAGAGAAGAAAAACCCAACTCTCTTCTTCTTCAACTCCTCAACCTATTCCAGAAAATTTAAGTGTTGATTTTGATAAGGACAATAATGATGATAATTTTGATGATGATAATGACGTTCATTCCATAAAGGATTCTTCTTCTTCTGAGTCTGCAATGGCTCAACTATCCAAAAATTTTGGCGATGAATCTATTAATGGAATATCCCAGTCTCTCGCTAAAGTCTGTGATGCTCCCATATTAGTTGATAATGATTCCCTTCGCGGGGTTTCAAGATCGTTGACTCCAAGTCTCTTAAATTCACTTGGTATCCTGGTATGTTTCCACTTGTTCATCCTTTTATGTATTTATTGATATTTTTTTTTTCCAAATCTTGACTTATATAGTTCTATCGCAGGTTGGAAGAGATTCTTTTGTTGTTGCTTTTGATTTGGATAATAGACGTGTTATTTATGAAAAGAAAGCTTCTAATCTTCGCCAGGATAAAGAAAAATTAGAAGTTGAAGTTGCTGAGCTTCGCAAGAAAAATAAGCAGTTGGAAACTGAAGCTTCAATTGATAAGCAAAAAATCTTTGATCTTGATAAAGCTAATCAACAACTCTACGGTGTGATTTATTTATTTTCTCTTTTAATTATTCTCACCCTATCGTAGCTTATTCAAGCAACCATTTTTGCAGATGTTTATGGTCTTACAAATGGGGCTATATTCCTCCAATCTTTTCCTGAACTCGTAGATGAGAATACCCTTCTTGCCCGCCTTAATAGTTCTTTAAGTAATTTCTCAGACGATCAGATTAGATCTCTCTCTTTATATGAACTTAAATCCAAATTTGATCTCTTAAAGATCGAACACAGATTCAATTTAAGTTTAACCAACAAGTTTAAGCACCTTTATCTTAATTCAAAGGAAGAAGTCAATAGATTAAGAAAAAAGAATAGTGATCTTATCGATGAGAAAGATAGTGGAATTAAAAATGGTACCAAGGCCCTAGAAGATTTTCATAAAACTCTTCTTAATACTCAAATGGAAAGAGATAGACTTATCTGCGAGAATAAAGATTTTCTTGCGAGAGAAACTCAAGTTCGCTCTCGCCTTCTTATTAATAGCGATGATGAGTTTTCTTGAGCTGCGAAGGTTCTTGACAATGCCAGAAATAACTTAGGTGTAGATGTTAGTCTTCATGTTGAACAAGCGGCTTTAATTAGAGACATGATTTCTGAAAGAGAAGGTTTTCAACTATTCTACTCTGTTAATTTCTTGTTTTTATTATTCTTCCTTGCAAAATTTCTAACTTCTTGTTATATACTTGCAGGAATTGAAGATAGGTGTCTTAAAAGAATTAGGGAACTTGAAAATGACAAGAATCAACTCGCGAGTAGCCTTGCTGCTCGCAATGAGAAGTATTCACGATTGAAGGAACAATTTAAGATTACTGCTGCTAATTATAGTACTACCCTTGTTGAAGTTCGCAATAACTCCGTTAGATTGGTTTGCGATAATCATAATATTCCTCATTATACATACCCTGATCTTGCAAAGGAAATTCCAGCAAAAATTCCAACTCTTATTATATCTGATAGCGAAGCTGAGGAATCTGGTGAAGTTGAAGATAATAATGATAATGAAGGAAAATTTGTCGAGGAAGAGAAGTCTGATGAAGAAGATGGTGATGAATCTAATTAGTTCTGTTTCTTCTTTTTATCTTCCTTGAATTTTTTGAATACTTATTTCCTTCTTCTTGTAATATTGTTAAGAGCTTCTCCAATTTTTGTAAATTTTTTGTATAAATTTCTTTTGCTTCCATCTATATGAATTAGAAAACAATTCTTTTTCTACAACATAATCAATCAACATAATTATTACCCTTTAATTATCTATATAAATGTATCTATGCAATTTTATCATATGATGGATGAATAATAATTTCATCATTCTATGCATTCCCATACTTGCCTCTATTATTCATCTGTAGTATGAAAAAATTGAGTAGAGATTAAATATTAGTTGTAAATCAAATTAAATTTGCCTCCATATCGGCGATGTTATCGCTAGCAACAATTGCATAATTTTATGATCTATGCGTAAAATCGCAAATCTCATAAATTCTGCGAGCATTATCGCAGTAATCTCATGGTATTATTATGCCTTCCTAATTAAAGGTCTTATTTTTCCACATTTTTTCTTTCTGCGACAAAATCGCATGACGTCTTTACATTTGTATGTATTGACCCATTGATCTTATCTTATCCATATTTTTTTAACATCTTTGCGACAATATGATAAGTATAAACTCTCTTGCAAGAATTAAACCTTATGACATTGCCATCTTGCGATGAAATCGCAGGACGTCTTTACACTTTCATGTAAAAACCCATTGATCTCATCTTAACTTTTCTCTTTTGGCTTGTTGCCTTTGTATAATTTTTGTCACGCGACAATATGATAGGCCTAAATGTTCTTGCGATCATAAAGCCCCATGAAATTTCCGTCTTTAGACACTTATCATCTCCCTAATGGAGGGTGTTGCCCTTATCTTCCCCCTGGTTGCCCCTTCAAGGAGGGAACATCGGCCATACAATACTAGCTCCTCCCATCCAGATTTACCAACAACCAGTTGTTTTCGCAGCCTCTTGTCCTTTATGCCTATATGGCTTATAGTTACAAGACTGCACCCTAAGTGGGGTTTTCTTCGGGCCGAGTGTGTCATAGCCAAGACTTGCCAAGGATGTCCTGGGTAGTTTCGTACGCCCCGGGCACCCTTGACTCAACCGTGTACCTCGGCGCCTTGGTCATACTCCGCACTCCTTAGAAGAGATTCTCGGTCGTCCAACCAGGGTATAACCTTATATAGTTGGAAATCCAAGATCTCTCTCCTGGATAGATTTTCTTTAACCCCAACATCTGCATAACTCAGGTTCCAGCAACGATATAACCTTAACCCTGAGTCATGTAAAGAGATACCCCCTTATATGACGCGCTATTAGGTCTTACATTTTCCTCTTACGAAATTTTATTCGCGAACTAGGGTGCACACCATAAAGGTTAGTCCCATTCTATTAATCTCTGCGAAATTTTATTCGCGCTTCTCGTGAGTATTGTAACTCTGATAAAATTTTTGATCTTTTTTCCTCTTGCATAATTTTGCAATCTTTTCAAAACAGAGTACTCTTTTCAATTACATTTTCTTCAAACAAATCATTCATAAATTTCTCTAAATCTCATCATTTTACCTCTCTACTTACTACTTTCTATTGTTGCCTTCTTGTTGCGCTTTGCTATTTTCTCTTCATTTGCGAGACACTCGCCACCAACCATTAATTTGTCACTTCTTTGTTCTCGCAGCATTTCATCTTCTCGATGTTCTATTGCATCAACCATTAATTTGTCACCTCTTTGTTTCTATTTTATTTTTTGTGTCCAACTTCTATTCCTCGCGGATGTTTCTTCGCAGGTTTCCATGTCAATTTCATAGCATTTCTTGCTTTCTCCCCAATCTCCTTTAATGAATCCAACACCCTTTGGATGTGGAAACTTAATGCATTGATGATAAGTTGATGCCACACCCAAGATCCCATGCAACCAAGGTATGCCAATCAGAGCATTGTAAGGTGATTTAATGTCAACAACACAGAATAGGATTTTAGAAGATATTCCCTTTAATGGAATTCGCATTGTAATCTCCCCTTTGGGCTTGTTAGCAGTACCATTAAAACCATAGATTTTATACGTTGATGGTATTAGATCTTCGTCTCTTCCACCCATGGTCTTATAGGTATGATAGAATAAGATGTCAACTGAAATCCCTGTATCTATTAAAACCCTGTTGATAGACCAAGAGTCTTCAGTTTCATCATCATTTTCTTCATCTTCTTTTTCTACTTGCTTTGGATTTATCTCTAATCTTACCACCAATGGGTTATCATGCTGCTCGCCAGGCTCTGGTACTTCTTGTGCAGTGAAAGATATAATTTGCTTTTGCCATTCTTCTAGTGGCGAGGCTCTCGCTATATTCATTATTTCTCTTCCATCTATGTCCCTCGCGAAGACTCTTCTTAGAATGTTGTCATGGAAATTTTCAATGGTTCTGTATGAATGTACAATAGAATTACAAAACAAATTCTTCGCCTTAGCTCCAACTTCAATCACCAATATTTCTGCTCCTTTTACAGTATTCACCCTGCGAATTTCTGGTGCTGGAGGAAATCGCTGAGACTGTGGATGTCCTACTAAAAAGTGATTTAACTTTCCTTGGTCAATCATCCTTAAAATTATTCTCTTTACATTCCTGCAATCATTTACTGTGTGACCATGAAAGTGATGGTAAGGACAAAATTCTTGACTCTGATTATTTGGATGTGGCTCTTTTCCCATATTCCATGGTGATGGTATATTTTCCATCAAAATGATAGCTTCCCAAATTTTTTCTATACTAGCATTTAGAGGTGGCATCTTAATTTCTTCCCATATTATCTTTTGACTACTTTGACCTATAAAATTGTTTTGACTTTGACCACCATATGTTTCTTGTGGTTGATCAAGTCTTTGGATTTTGTTATTTCCTCCATGATTGTAATAATTCTTCTCCCTCTCATACTCTTCTTGATCTCGGCTGCCCATAGCTACTAACTTCTGATAATTATCAATCACCACTTTCTCTTGTTTTGCCTACGAGGTGCTCGCCACATTATTAATCATTTTAGGAAGTAAAATTCCGTTTGCTGCTACTGAGTTGGTGTTTGCGATCGGATATGATTCCATATCATTTTGTTTCTCCTCCAAAGCAATGTATTCTTCTTGTAATTCTCGCAGCTCAGTCATGGTGATTGTATTTTAGACTCTGAAAACTTGTATGTACAGTAGATTGGTTGCAAAAATTGCATTAATGAAAGATAAAATAAGGTATCTTTCATCCACTCTCCCAGACATCTCGCTACACATTGACTTCCATCTTATGGTCATGTGTTTCAAGCTCTCTCCAATTCTTAATCCAAATACATCTTCAATACCTTGCCGCGATGAATTATTGCTTATATATGCTCCCAGAAATGTAGCTTGCAAATGATCAAAATAAGTTATAGTATTTTTTGGCAATCCCTCGAACCATTTTATCGCCTCGCCAGTTAAACTGGACGCAAAATACTTGCACAATACAGCATCATGATTCTCCCATTGTAGCATACACCTAACATAAGCTTTAACACGCTGAACAACACAAGTAGTTCCATCAAAGATACTGGTTAATTTTAGTAAATTGCATTTAGAGGGTATTCCTCTTAGCTGTACTTCCTGAGCGAAATGGGTTCTCGCAGCTTCTTCAATTGCTTCATCAAGTTTCCTTCTGCCTCATTCTCTTCTATTGTTTATCATTCCTCGCATTTCTGCTAATTCTCTCAATATTTGCTCATTTTCATCTGAATTTTTCTCCATTGGTCTCTTTAATGCAGTTTCCCTTCATATGCGTTCTTGTCTTTCTTGCTTTGCGAGATTTTGTGCATCTTCTTCTTCATCTTCATCCCGTCTTCACTAGTGGAAAACAGGCTATCTAGGACACTATGGAACGACACAAACTACATATGGCAAAAAAACCATATATGGAAAGTTCCCTTGACCAAAGTCAAACTGACGTTGTGTAGGGACTTTGGTTGACTTAGACAGCGATACTTTCTAACGGTCTTTGACTAAAGTAAAAATGTTCTTGTCTTAAGACTTTTGTTGACTTGGACAACGTCACTTACATAGTATGGTTTCTTTGGTTGGATCTACGGTTAGGATTTAATCTAAAAAAGGATGTTGCGTCAGAATAACACCTCACGCCTTATTTATCCAAAAGCACAGAGAGAGAAAAATCATTGTTTTTCGCCTCCCATCTCTGGTCTCTCTTTCTCCTTCGCACTCATCTTCACATATGAAGGATGAAATCTCACTTGATATCTCTCTTTCTATAAAACTCAATCAATCGGAAATCTCTCACTTGATCTCTCTCTTTCTATAAAACTCACTCAATTGGAAATCTCTCTTTCTACAAAAATCACTCGATCTGTTTCGGAGATAGGGTAAATAAAATCGATTTTGATTGATGCTTCAACTGCATTTAGATTTGTTTTTCTTTGATTTTAGGGATTTTTCATTGTAGGGTTTATTGTTGTTTTGTGCAAACCGGGATGAAGTTGATGATGAAGATAGAAAAGAAGAAAAAAACGCTTAAAAAATTCTGATTTTAGGGTTTATTATTGTGGTCTTTCTCTCCAGCAAAAAGGGTAAAATTCTTTCACTCAATCTCTTATCGATTTTTCTTTTTATCATTCTTTTGGTTCAATTGCATGTTTATGGGTATTTTGATATTATGGGTTTTGATTTCAGGGTTCAATTCTCTATCTCTACAACGAAAAGGGTAGATTTTTTACTCAATCTCTTCTCAATTTTTCTTTTATCGCTCTTTTAATTCAACTGCATGTTTAAGGGATTTTGATTTTAGGGATTTTTGGTTTCAGGGTTCACTGTGAAGAGAAGATCTGATGGTAACAACTCAACTGATCAACCCCTTTCTTTAATTCTTCATTTTTTATCGTGATTTTAGTCATTCTAGAGTTTGATTTTAAGTTTTGGATTTCTGGGTATGTTTTTATTTGATCTGATGTTTACGTCTGTGTGGGGTTGGCTGTTGGAAATGGATGCTTGGGTGGTGGTTATGAGTGATGAGGATAGTTGTCGTGTATGAAAATCAGGATTGGTTGATATTGTAAAGCATAATATTTTCATGTATTGCAAGGGTAGTCCTTGTTAGATGGTATTCGTAATGTTTCTTCGATGTGGGATGTTGTGTTGTATCGGTTCAGGGAGAATCTAACTATGGATAAAGAATACCACCACCACCATCATCATGACCTCACTATCACCAACATCTTCTTCTTTCTCACAGTGATTCACGTTCACCAACAATTGAAGAACCAACTGACTTACTTCTCTTAATAGCTGTTGAAAAATCATTAACAAGGTAATGATTTGTTTTGGTTTTAGTTGTTTTGGGTTCAGATGTAATTGAAGAATCAGTCAATTTAGTTTTTTTGAAGAATCAATTTTGTGGGTTTTCATTAGAATGAAACCCTAGGTTTTTATAATTGGGGGTTTGTAGTGGTCACAAGTGAGTGATTCTTCATTTCATACATATTTTTATGTTTGGATTATTAGTATTTTTAGATCTGGTTTTTGATTTTTGCGATTTTATGTGGTTTAGCATTGAACCAGCAAGTGACGGAGTTGGAGTGGGAAACTTTAAACTTCAAAGGTTTAATATTTTCTTTTCGTTCTTCAAATATTTCGGTTGACAAGAGTTCATTACAAGGGCACACAAGGAGATTCTTATATCATGGTATGTTCTGGTTGGTTTGTGCTAACAAGTGAGGTTGTTTTTGTTCAGTGTGTGTGTTTTGTACATGATTATGTGACAATAAACCTATTTATTTGTTTTTCCAGGTTATGTATATGTTAGGTCCAAGTTTGTGGGATGTATGGAATATCAACTCTCATATGTAAGTTTCTGTTAAAAATTATAATAGGTCAAAGGTGTGATGAGATGATGATTCATTATAAGTTATAGTGTTGCACTTTGTGTTTCCTGTTCCATAGATATAACATGATTTAAAGAGGTATTTAAAATATTCAGGGGCTACCTTACCGTATAGGCCTTGGGAAGCAGTATCTTAAATAGGACATACTTTTTTTACTAGAGATGAATCACGGAAGTGGACTGAGGATGTGAAAGCATTCTTCTTAAAGTATTTTTGATTTCATAATGTTGGCTTTTGTTATTTTCTGCACATAGCTTATGTCAATCAATCCAAGTTGTTATATCTAGTTTGTCCCTAATGAATTATAAGTTTCATTCTCTATTTGAGATTCTTTTGGTAGTTCTATTTTTTTTGTCTATGTGAAGAATACTTGATAGTTGTAAATTTTTCTTCAGAGAACGTATAAATTGAGAACGTATGTGAACTCGAATTTTGAGTTTATGCTACATAGACTCAGGCATATTTATGTTACATAGACCAGCGTATGATTAATGTTATTTTGCTTAGTTTTGTAATATTAGCCTCAGTAAACCTCTTTAGCTCTTACTTTAGGCTAAAATTTTATCGGGCTGAGTTTTGACAGACCTTAGTTATAATATAATCCTCATCATTTCCTGTAATTAACTAATTATCATGTAATTTGTAGTCTCTATTTTCTAGCTTAAGTATCCATGCCTCTTATGCGTGGTTTAGTAAACTGGTGGATATACTTACCATGTTTAATGTTTTTGTATCAGTATATTTGTTGTACATTTTTCTGTTGCGTTACATAGCAGCTAATTTTCTTTTAAATATTATAGTCATAGTTATTTTTGCTAGTTTTAGTTTACAGTATGCTTATGCATTAGCAGATTTTTAGCTCATATTTGATGGAAAAAGTTTCTCATCACTCTGTCCTGTTTTTCAGGTTTTTGAAGGAAATGCTCGAAGGCCAAGCTTGGCCTTTCAAATTACCTTGAGTTATGATATGGAGGTTCAGCGTCTTTCCAAGGAAGTGGAGTTGTTGAAGTGTAAAGCTTGTGTGAGTAGTTACTTTTATTTTCTATATCACTTAAATCACTTACAATCTTTGTTTTTGAGCTTAAGTAATGACTTTGAGTTTGTCGTGGGCAGGGAGGAAAAGCATATGCAGGTTGTACTATTCCACATCGTGGTTTACTTGTCAGTGTTCCTTTGGCCCTCACATACTTGGCTCTAATGAATTATAAAGACAGCCATCGTCAACTGTCCCTTGAGGATTTGGATCCAACTGAGGAAGAAGAACAGGCAATGAATGGGTATCTTGTGAAGAAGTTAGTGAAGAATGTTGGAGCCAACTGAGAAAGCTTCCTCATTGGTAGGCTAAGTGATATGTACTGGCTGTTAGTTTCTGTTAATTTTGCTTCGGATCATGCATACCTATAGATACATCGGTGCTGCTATGGAAGAATGTTCTTTTTTTGATATCTATGGCAATTTGCCCACCAAATGTCAGAAACTAGATTAGGCACGACTATCCAAATGTAAGCAGTTAATTTCTATTCAATAAAATTTCTTAAATCAAAATAAAAAAATCCACACATAGGAGAGTGGATCTGACGATTAGGTACTCCTAGATTTGGTATTAATAACTGATTTAGCCTTCGGTTAATAACTGATCATGTATGTTTGTTGCCTGCAGGAAATGATCGGCGAAGAGGATAAGTAAGGCCTACAGAACAAAAGGGGTTTTAACAACAACATGGTTACTGTTGTGGATGTGCATTGATAGGGTGCATGTTACATTGTGGATTTATATTGCTTTCTGTCTACTTCTTCTTCAACTGCATCATGGTATTGGTTTTTGTGTTTTTTCTCTATTAATTGAGTTGTCTTGGTTTGATGTTCTCGTTTGTGAGGTGGGTTTAGATTTGTCTTTATTAATTTTTCTCTATTGATTTGTCAGAGGATGGTAATGCTGATAAGAACCAGCGATATCAATCAACAGTGCAACTTGCTGCAAATATTCATCTTCGGATACACCATCAACGTGGAAATACCCAGTATGCCCAAGGCAATGCAGAACCACTTCATGTTGGGTAAGTTATTCTTGCATGGTTTGTTGTTGTATTTGTTAACACGTTGATGTGTTTTCTTTATCCCCTCCTTGATTGTGTTCTGTTATCCTCCTTATCAACTATTTTCCCTGAGTAATGATGTGTCTATTGTGCAATTCATACTTTCATGTCCTCATGTTCGTACAAACTAAATGTAGGTTTGGGATATCCATTAATTGCATGGATGTTAATTAGATAAATGTTTTCCAAGTAGAAGCAAGGCTTTTCAGACTTTTGGTGGCTTAGGCGTGCAATCTTTTGTCTATAACATGCAAGTGCAGGAAATAAGTTGTAGGTTATGTTCTCGCCTCAATTTTGCCAAAAATTGATCTACTGTCATTGATTTTTTTTTGTTTTTTGTGAACTTGGTTATGCAAGAAGTTCTAACTTTGTTAATCAAAGTGAAGGAATGATTCTGACTTCACCTCTTATGATGGTAAGATCGTTGTTGCTGCTGGATAAGGAAATGTTGGAAAGGGTTGTGCTTCTGTAGTTTTGTTCTCAAGCAAGCTGGTGCCAAGGTCATAATGACTGAAATTGTTGAAATTTTTAGGACTTGTATCACTTCTCTTTAAGAAACCTTGAACATGTTAATTAGCATTTGAATTCTTTTTTCTTTTTGTGAGTTTGGACTAAATTTATGAGTAATACAATGTAATGGAGTTGTCATTTTGTATTAGATGAATCTGGTTTTCTATGGAATTTGAATTTGAGTTGTCATTTGAATTTTAATATTAATTTTCATTTGAATTTCAATTTAATTTGAGTTTCAGTTTACTATAATTTGAATCTGAATTATTTAAGCCCAGTCAGAATGACAGCAGTCAGTCAGCCAGATCTGACATATATTTTTAATATTAAAATAAATCAAATCTACGACGTCATACAGATGTCGTGCATAGCGGCACTCTGAAAGCATCGTTATTTAGGGGCACCTTGAAAGTGTCGTTTCAGAAAAAGACACTGAATCTACGGCACTTTCAACGGCACTTTGGTAGTGTCTTTTTACGCTCTTAAACGACACTTCTGGACTATCTTAAAACGGCTATTTTCCACTAGTGCTTTCTCTGCGATTTTCTCTTTCACCTTCTTCTTGAAATCACAACTGATTATGCTGTCTATTTTATTCTCTGCGAATTTCTTCATTTCTCTTCACTGTCTTTCTATTCTCCTCTGTATTCTATCATACTCCTCCTGAATATTATTATTGTAGCGATTTTGTGTACGTCTTCTTTCTCGATTTTCATGGTTATTTTGTCGTACTGCCTCTTGATACTCTTGTTCTTCTACCTCTGCCCTTAATATTTCTCTCTCGCAATCTAGGCGTGCTTGTTCAACATAATGTCTCTCAATTTATTCCTCAATTATTCTTTGATTTCTCTGAATCTCTCGCCCATGTAATATCCTCCTACCTTCTTCTGGATTTTCTTCATCATTTTGGTTGTTTCTTCCTTCTTGATTTCTATTATCCAAAGTTTCGCCACGCGGATTATAGCGATCATCAATTATCTCTTCTTCTCTATGACGCTGTTCTTCATTTGGATTTTGCATTCCTTCTCGAATATTTTCTCTAACATTTCTTATTGGGGAATTTCGCCTTGATTCTTCTCTTAATGACCTTGAACTTGATCTAACAGTACTTCTTGATATCCTTCTTTGTAATCTTAAATTTTCCATTCTTAACTCATGATTTTGTCTCGTTAAGTTTGCACGTTCTTCCGCTTCTAATCTCCTTTCTTCCTGTACTCTTTGTCTTAAATCATCTGCTATTTCATTTTCACCTTCTTACTTCTTGATTTCTTCCTTCTCCTCCTTCATTTCTTAATTGTCGATCTTCTGCTTCTTCCATCGAATCCGATCTCCAAGTATGCACACTCACTCTATCATAATCCACAACTCTATCGTGTATTGGTGTTTGTTGATTCGGCTGTTGGATTTGATTTTCTCCTTCATTTCTTATTATATTTCTTCTTGTTCTTACTCTTGAAGATTCTCCCATTTCATTGGTTCTTCCTCCTGCAAGTCTTTTACTTCTCCTTACGGTTGTTGGTGGTTCTGATGTATTTCTTCTTCTTCCAGCCATTAATTATTATTAAACTGTTATATCTTGTGTAAATTCTTTTACTATCTTTTCAAATTCCTTCCAATTACAATGTCAATTTTTATCTTTTTATTCAAACAATTACAAATTCATCCCTGTTTCTAGCGCCAAAATGTAGTTGCAGGAAATACTACACTACACCCTTGTTAAGAATTTGTTATAACCAACTCAAATTTGAAGATTAAAAACGACGCTTTATTATTTGATTTTCAGAAATGTTTACAGGAAACGTAAGAACTCAAGAATACAACTTTTCTCTTGAAGTTTCTCTCTCCTCAAGACTTTCTCAACTCTCAAAAAATACATCATCCTTCTCTGAATCTATTGGAACCCTTTATATAGGAAATTACATAGCGGATGACATCTAAGTTTTCCTCTTATTTCGGATTTACTATGCGACCTAATCGCGGTAATTATAATGTTCATTCTCGCAAGATTTGTAACCATCGCGGGATAAACATGCTTTTCTCATGTTTTCTTCAATCGTCAGCTATTACGTCATTCTTTTGAATGCTTTTGTGACACTCTCAAAGTGTTGTTGAAGAGCTCGCGAGGATGCTCGCAGGAATGTTATAAATCTCGCGAGAATATCATTGTGGCGATATTCTGGTCTTACATCTGATTTGCGTTTGAGCAATATTTTGGATTTTCAGAAGAGTTTGATCTTTGACTGAAATTCTTGATTTTTGCTCGAATGAGAAAGTAGAACTTTGCTCATTTGATCAAAATTTTGAGAATATTAAAATAATAATATTTTCATATTTGACATGAGTAGCCTAGTCGGTCATGTGACCATTTGACTTTTTGGCTTTTTCATGGTTTGAGCAATATTTGAGAAAATATGAAGAAACCATGATTTTTGCTCAAACGGAGGAGTTTCATGAGATTAGGGAAATAATAATTATGAAAATAAGGGATTGCAAGGTATGGGACCGGCCACGGATAGGGCATGGACGTCCGGCTAGGTAGCCCGGTCCCGCAACACCTTTCCCTATTTTTTTATTTTTTCATGAAACCGTGAAAATATGGAGAAACCGTGAGTTTTGCTCAAACAAGGAAAGTTGCTCGAATGAAGGAATTTTCATGAGTTTATGAAAATAAGAAAATAATAAAAATAAAGGGAAGAGGCTTGAGGGATCGTCCCCTGCGGCATGACCGGTGGGCCCGGTCCCTAGGGGCCTCTTTTATTATTTTTATCGTTATTTTGTATCTCCTGTTTTGTGTAGGATTCCTCATTTGTCAATATTTTTGAATGCTCGTTCGTGCATTTGGGGTGCTCGTTCATGCATCATTGTTGAGTACACTTGCACCATTTTTTTTGGGGCTTATCGGTGATATTCCAGATGCCCGATTGTTGGATATTTATTACGAATTCATGAAATTCAGCAGTGAATGACTCATGAAACAGAGTAATAAATAAATTGTGTATCTATTACTAATCCATGAATCCATCCGGGGAATTCAAGGAACAGAGTAATGAGATAAAATGGTTATCTATTACTAATCCATGGAATCATCCGGGGATAGCCATGGACCGGAGTAATGAGATATAATAGATTATTTTCTAGGAATTCAGTGGCGAATGTCACGGTAGAATTAATCTATTGTAGAATCGAGATATTAGATAGTTGAAGCATCATACTCGTTCTGAAAGGTGTATAGTCAGGGAATAATGTGCAGCGTTGGTGTCCTGAAGGCGTTTAGCCCCCTCAACAAACCATTATATAGGAAAGATGCCTAAATCTATACACGGTCTCTCTACATAGTCAAGGAACAACGAGTGTCACCAACGTCCTGAAGGCGTTAATCCCTCTCAACAAAAAATTATGTAGGAGGACCGCCCAATCATTCTTCTATGTAGAGATGGGTCTCACTATGTATTCAGGGAACAACGAGTATCGGCGACGTACTGAAGGCATTAATCCCTCTCAACAAACAATTATGTAGGAGGACAGACCAATGCTATTATTTTACATAGAGGTTACGATGAAATATGTAGCATCGAACGCTCAGCTAGTGGGAGGATTTTCGAGAAACATATTCATCATGGCTCTAAGAGGAACTCGATATGAGATCGTGAAACGGTTTACGGATCGTAAAATATGAATCGTCACATGCGTTCCTGAAGCTGGGTCAGAAACATGCAGTATCATGATTTTACGATTTTGACCTTTGTCGATAATCCACCATCAACATTAAGTCACTTTCTTAGTGAGGGACAATCATGTTCCGCAGTAAGCATTATATGGTGATTTTCTGGTTGACAAGATAAGCAGTTAAACTTGGTCGTACAAAGGTATTTTCATAATCCTGGATTTGCTCAAATGGTGTCATGTACGAGAAAATGCCCAGGTAAGGACCCTGGAAACATGATAGAGTGTCATCTCACGAGCACGGTAAGATGGAGCACTGCTGATTTGGACGACCGGAGGTCTAGTTTTGGTCGGTTTAGCGTTTGTGGGCCGGGCCCAAAAGGAAAATCCTTGTTTTAGGAACGGGTGTTCGTTCTCTAGTTTAAGAAACAAATAATGATCCCTAGCATAAGAGGGTTTGTTGTTGTTGTTTTTTTTTAATTTGTGAGATTTCACAAAATGGAATAAACTCTCACTTCAAAGTTGGATGCTCGGACGAGAGACAAAAAGGTTTTTTTTTAATAGACGTGCGTCTGTTAGTAATAAAAATTTTGTCTATGAGCTTTCATGATTTTTTTTATTTTCGATACGTGAGCTTTCATAATTTTTTTGAAAATATGCTCTCTTTTCAAAGGCGAATGCTCGCGAAAGGGAGCAAAAATATATATACATATATTTTCAAAGTTACGTGAGTTTCACGTTAAAATATATATTTTTCGTAAAATCAATGTTTTGATTTTGAACAACTGTTAAAAGTAGACAATTATTCACGGTGAAATAATATTTGTATGTGAGTTTTCACAATTGTAGAATGGACGTTTGTCCAATTTTTGAAAAAACAGTGAATGTTCACACAGTGAAAATTTATGTGAAATCAAATTTTGATTTTCAACGAGTGTTCACTCGGTGGGAGTTGCTCACAGTGTGAAAATTTTGTGGGTTGCTCACATGAAAATCAAGTTATGATTTTGAATAAATTTTTTGCTCTTGTATGCAGGTTCGAGGAGAGGAGCAAATTTTTAAGTATTAACTCTTGTATCACAATCACTACTGTTAGTGGAATCATAAATAGGTAAGAGTTGAAAGTTACCATTTTTGTAGACGATGTTGTGAGCACCTTTATTCCATGATTCATTGTTTTGTTGAATCATGTTCTTTGTATGAATGATATGCTGAAGTAAAAATGTTATACATCTGTCACAACTACTTTGCAAAAATGATTGACTCCCATGATGACACTTCTAAAGATGGTATTTCCAGAGATGACATCTCTACGGATGCAACTTTAAGAAATGGTACTTATGGGACTTCTGAGTGTTGGTGAGAGATCCTTCATGCTGAGTTGTACTCCTGGTTATTTCATTAACTTTATCATAGGATGATCATGTGGTGAGATCCCGGATTAATGTAGACTTCACGATGATGGAAGAAAGTCTTCGGGGCGGAGAATCCAGAATTAAGGACTACATGATGTTAGTAAATGATGTGCAGTCCCCAGCCGTTTCTTTTGTGAGTTGTCGATGTTTCCTCCGTCATGACTTTTCTTATATGTATAATTAGGATCACAATCAAATGTTTGTTAATCTCATAATTTCGCTCCATTGATCATTGACAGTCTTCATCTTGCTTTTGGGCAGACAATTCAGGAATCCAACACCGATGAGGGAGTTGATGTAAGTATCTCTTTTTGTGCAAGCGATCATGGCATCTATTTGAATGAAGTAATAATAATTGTTGTTGATGTACCCGGAAGAAGATTATTTCGGAAGCACATTCTTCCTTGGAAAATGAGGAGACGGAGAATCTTCAAAATCCGAAACTGAATGGAGGTAGTAGTGCCACTAACGGTGACTTCAACAACACTAGTCCTTCAAACGGCTTAGAAACTCCTCAAGTAAGTATTCCTCCTGTAATTTCTTCATAGAAGTATGAAATTGCTAACTTATGAATGAATGAATGAGAATCCATACGAATATATGAAAAAACATTAGTGTAATACGTCATCAGAAAATTTTAGAACTCAGCCTTTTAGCAAAAACACCATAAAATCTTCATCCGATGTCGGATTTTCGCGATCTACCCATGTATTCTCATGCCCAGGAGATTTCCAAGGTTTATTCAAAGAAGCTTTTAGAGTTTTTAGAACATTTAGGGGACGAAATAGGTGAAACAGAAAACTTCCAGGAGACTTCCATAAATTTTTCAGATATCATGTAGTCCAAAGTTTTGGACACATCGTTTTGCTCGTTTATCCAATTGATGTGAATTTTAGATATGTTGTAGAGGACATCCATATAAATACAATGACGTATTACTAAACCTTAGATTCCTAACCAATTTCTCCCAGCTCATTTCTTTGTACAGGGAAGTGTAAAATTACTTCAGCCAGGCTTGTTGTAAAACGTCTCTTTTGTGTCTTTAGAGAATTTGCTTGTGTCTTGAATGCTTGATGAAGAATTTAAATGCCATTGATTAATTTGAAATCTGAACCCCTTGGTCGATACACGAGCTTTGTTCTTGCAGTACCATTTGTTTTTCTGTCAGTCGTGGAAACGTCTCTGAAACCATGGTCAGGGGACCATAACTGAGGTTGCTCTTGAGAGGGGATGATGTAATGACCATTGTTGTATGTCTTGGTTGTATCATTCGTTTTATGATGAATGATTAACATAAGTGAACTTGGTGCTAGTTAAGAGTATTGGAATGTGAATTGATCGTCATGATCAGTGGACCGTCTGTCCCCAGTATTTTGTTAAATCTCTTCTTTTGTTTTCCCTTCTTATGATAAGACCTAGATAGAGGACCCAGGTAGAAAAATTAATGTAAATACCTAGGTGGTCGAAGTTGGAGGTACCTTGATGAAGGAATTAGTGGAAATACTTGGTAGACACCGATCGACTGTGGAAGTTATGAATCCCGTCTAAGAATTGCTGCTTGCATGTTGTATGCTCTGGAAGCTGTAGGAACCTCATACGACGTCGGAATTCGATGGTTGACCCCAAATTTTGAAGCTAAGAGACTAAGTTATCACATGAGAAAAGAGTCACTCAATTTGGAGTTGTAGATGTCAGCCAACGAAGCATGCACATTTGTAATTTGTAATCCCGTATAAATTTTTCAGATTTCGTAAACCTAATGGTAAAGGCCATATCTTTCAGATCGTATGTCCGATTAATGCACCCTTTGGGTATGTTATAGAAGAGACATATAATAACATCTTTAGTTGAGGAAGCATAGTCCCATTCCTCACCTATTGGTACGTTTTTGTAAACCCATGGCCTGAAATATGTTGTATCTCCTTTGTAGAGGCGATGAGAACAACTTGTAGAAGACTTTGGCTCGTGCCCGTATGTCATGCAAGCTTTGGGAAGACATTCATGTTAACATGTTTTCAATACTACACATCTTTATATGAATCATTAGGACTTGAAGAAATACGATCCATCGAGTAACGCTTCAGAGAATAGACAGTTGATGAAGCCGGATGTTGAGCCTGAGACTGTTGTTGATGCTGAGATCACGATTGAATTATCTCCAAAAATTCTTGTTGCTACTGAGATCATGAATGGATCTCCTCCACATATTGTTTTTGATGCCAATATTATGGTTGGAGTTTCTCCAGAGACCAAAAAAGGCTAGAACCATGATTATCGATATAGTCCTTGTTCCTCCATCCAGTAAGCCTTTACATTCACGAACTAGTTGATGGGTTGAGCATTCTTAAGATGAAGGTGTACTGGGAGTTCTGCCCAAATTCTCCTGAATATTATGACTTTACCGTGAAGTGGTTTTGTCAAGGAATTGATGTTGTTGCGGCAGATAGAAACATCAGTCTTCATTCTAAATGTGATCGGTGAAGAGAGGAAGTTATTCAGTAGTCCATGGGCTTGTAATGTAGAGAGGTCCCGTTGATGAAGTTTCATGGAATCACATCAGGTTGCAATAAATAGATTTGAATAGATCTTTCTAATAAGATCAAATCCCCAGTGTATGTTTAAGGAGTTTGTCCCATCCATGGATGAAAAATATTGCATCTGCTTCAGAAGACTTATCATGTGGTAGTGAAGACTTATCGATTGTAGTTCAGTGACACTTTAATTGTGCCGGTGGTGAATCAAGGTGTCATCGTCGAGATATTTGTGTTGAAGCCAGAGGCATCATTATCAAATGTGTACTCTTTGATTGGGAGTACAATTCGAAGATTTATTAGATGCTTGAGCATTGAAGCGTCATATCATTTAAGCTTCGAATGTCTTAGGCTTGATCATCTCGGCCCCAAGTATCTTCTGTTGATTCAGCATTCCTTTCCCTACGGTAGTGGGATTCAACAGTTGTGCAAATATCAGAGCTTTTTGATTTTGTGGCACACATGGACACTCATGCAAGGCTACTGGGTAATTCCAAAATTATTCTTTGTGTCATGATTGAACATCCTCGCAGTAATGAATATCTCAATGACATGCTCGATTCGGAGAGGTGTCAGATTCAACCACTTGGTAAAATATTGCTGAGGTGAGATTACCCACTCATAGCGTCTTGTAATATCATAGATGCTAGCAGAATTGAGTCCCCATGCTAGAATAGCATGTGAGGAAATAAATGACATAGATATGGAAGGAATGAGACTTTCCTGAATGTGAAACCTCTTGATGAATGTCTATGAATCTTTTGCAAGTTCTTGTTTTAACCTTGTCAGAGTTCGAATTTCCTCCGAGTGCTCTGATGACGAAATGTCCGCCAAATCTTCTGGATCAGAATTTTCTTTGTTGCAGAGATGTGCAACAAAATACACTTTGTTTTTAGTCATGTTTTCATCATGGATCCACGCTCGTCCGATTATCGTGTCATATCTTGGATCTTCCTAATTATGTGAAACTTGGTATCTGTTTAGGTTGAACATATTTTCACCTTGAGAGTGATATATCCATAAGGATCTCTAAGCGTTCCTTTATGGTCTTTGATTGAGATGGGAACATGAGTAGATTCTTTTCGAGTGATGCCTGCGACTCTTAGGGATTTCAGTGGAATAGTGTCAATAGAAGTGACAACATCGATCAACGTTCTCTCAAATTTATTTCCTTGGATATTGACTATGGTAAGCAGTCCCCAGTCGTACATCTATTCGTCTATGGTTGGAGGCTCAGGAAATATTTTCGGAATGGACTTCCTAACATGATGTGATTTGTGAACATGTCTCTCCTTTGTGCCTTCGACATATATGGAAATTTACACATATGCTCGACCGAGGATTGAACTGAATTTTTGACAAGTTGTTCATAGAGAGTGAAGGTTTTGATTGGGAGAGGGTTATGTATACTCGTTCAGTCCCCAGTTGAAGATCTCCTGGATAAACCTTCTCTTTGAATATGCGCTTGAAAATATTGTAGTCATTCGTTGGATAATTGATGAACATATGAAGGCGACTGTTCTCGGGGTTTTTCTTCAGTTGGCTCTCCCCTGATGAATGATAATTTGATTGCACCATCTTGAATCCAGACTTCCAGTAACTCGATCATTCCTTCAATGAGAAGAGGGAAGTCTGGTTATGTCTGATCATTTCCCCATTTATTGATGCTGGGTTTAGGTTTGTGCATTTCAGGACTAGTTATCCTTTACTTGCGTATTTGGAAGAGCCTTGGATGTTACACGTTTGAGCAGAAGTGGTTTTCCATTTGCTTCCTTGAGAAACAATGTTCATGGAAGGTTGGAGGTTGTACTGTTTGTTGATTAGGCGTCTGACACTGCCTCAAGCTTCTCACGGTTCCTCGACTTTTGTAGCTCTTGTTCTTTCTAGTAAGGCCGGAGCAGTGGTTGTTGATCGTTTGGATGCTTCATGAAGTTCTGAGAAAGTCTAGAACCGGAGATTTTCCAGCAAGGATTTGTATACATGGATCATCCCATTGATGTACAAGTCTACCAGTTATTGTTCAGTGACATTAGGATCATGAAAATCCAAAGATTGGACTGTAAACCTCTTCACTTAGTCGTCCATATGTTCATTGCTCTTCTGAGACATTCTTCCTAAGTCAGAGAGAGTAATCTTCTCAGAGACAAAGAAGTATTTCCTGTAGAAGGAATTAACTATTTCTCCCCAACTAGTGGTGCTCCCTGGTGCAATGTTATTGCACCATGTGTATGCTCGACCTGCCAGAGATTTAGAGAATTCCTTCAGAAGGACGACATGTTTGTGTTCATATTCTCCTAGTGCTTCCAGGAATTGAGAGACATGTTCTCGAGCATTACCCGTTCCATTATAAAGTGTAAATGTTGGAGAAGTATATGAATTCTTTACATAGTAGAAGGATACGAAGGTTGATGACGGTGAACAGATGGTGTTTTGTATTTTCCTCGGTCCTCCATGAAGCGTTCCAGGTCTTCATGGGTGATGAAGTCAGCAAGTTCCTTCGTTGGTGGGTTATCTGCAGCCTTGTGGACTTCATCATCGTCTACTACATGGATTGGAGTGACTTTATGATCATCCGAAGATGTTTCTTTGGATTTTCCTTTCTCTTGAGTTTTCTCTGACATCTTGTCGGTGAGAGTTTTAAGATAATTGCATTGCTCTTTCTGTGTTGCAGCCATGTCAATCTGATTTTTTCCAAGAGTCTCTTGCACATTTATGAGATCATCTACGGTTGGCGGATTTTCTATAATTTCTTCAGGAGAGTGGCCGAACAGGGGATGGTCTCCAATGTTGGTTTGAGGAGGAGTCGTATTAACAACACCGATACTGAAAGCGAGAATGGTTTCTAGAGTACCACCATTATTGTTAGTGCTAGCGTTGTTTGTGTTAATATTTGTAACTGCACTAGACCATTTTGTGAAAGTTTAAGATTGCAACCGAGTGATTAATCTCCCATTGTGGTCGCCAATATGTAGATGGGGAAAAACGATTTGCTGGGTTTTAGGAAAGTGAAGAGACGACTGATCGGATGAGACTCCTCAACCGAGCAAACTGCCTCACCTCACACGGATGCACTTCACGAGAGTGCTTTGAGTTTGAGAGATCAATTTGTAGGACTCTGGCATAAACCAAGTCAATTCGGTCACAAAAAGGGAGATGGGTTGATTTGTAGGAGACAAGCTGAGAATTGTGGGATCAATGATGATCAAGGATTGTGTATTTGTTGAAGGTTTCTGCAAGTTTGTGTAAATAAGTTTCGAATGATTGAGAGAATGTTGCTCACACAATGATTCTTGGTTAGACGATGGATTGTCTATTCAAATATCTCGTGGATTTTTTGTCTCCTCTTCAATCTTGGATTCAACGACTTATTTATATTGTCAGAATAGTGAACACATTGATCCCAGTAAGTGTGACGGTTTCTTGAGTGAAAGAGTGGAAAATCATGGTGAAACCAGTTCCAGGTCGTGTTGAGACTTGGTTAACCATTCACCCACTACTTTGCTAACTCATTCAGCCGTTTACACGACTTACTCACATTTATCATCGTAGATGAATGCACGTGCCGTAGGCCGCCATACCAAAACCCTAATTAATATCCCCCATGTGACGTGACTGATGTCTCACAAACGTGGAGTCTGCAAAGCATACGTGTATTTGATTAGTCAGTCATTGACTTGATCAGACATGGGGTCTAAGTTTTGTTGAATTGATCATGATTGACGAATGCTCAGTGATTCATGGATTGAACATATCAGACGTATAGTTCTTGAATGATGTTGTTATTGCTTATCTGAGGAAATATTGCAAATTCGATGAATTGTTGAATATTGAGTTAGATTAATATTCGAGCAACTGAGCAAGTATTGCTCAATTCGATAAATAACTGGATATTGACAGTTGGATCAATATTCTAGCAACTAAGCAAGTATTTCTCAATTCGATAAATTACTGAATATTGATAGTTGGATCAATATTCGAGCAGCTGAGCAAGTATTGCTCAATTCGATAAATTACTGGTAACGTGACCCAATAAAATATTAATTAAAATATTGGTAGTCTACCAAATATTATGTAATTAATATGAATGTTGATTACTGGATCAACATTAATTTATTAGTGTTTGAACTTGCTCAGACTGATGATTTGTGGAGTGTTTGTTCGAAACCCTAATTTTTTGATCAATTGTTTTCCAATTGATGAATTGTTGAAAATAGGTCGTGAGTGATGGAGGGATCGAACACATGGTATGATGGACGACCATGTGGTCCCCAATTGATCGAGTGAGCGTGCACCAAAGTCTTTTGTTGACCGTTTGGTGAAAGAATGATCAAATGCTCGTGTCGATTATTTATTAGAATAGTGATCGTTTGAGCATTAGGTGATAAAACCGAATTATGGAGAAGTGAGGGACCGTCCAAGAGAGCATAGAACTGGCCCTTGGTGGTGTGGGACCAGCTGATGGTCAACTGAGAAAATTCCAAGTTGGTTGAAAAGAATTTGGACCCAATATGAGCAATTGAGCAAATTAGGTCAAAACATGAAGATGTGTGGGACCGTCTCCTTGCGAGCCTTAAGGCTGTCCTTGGTCGGTCAAGGAAGCATGCCCGTGTCACCATAATGCTCGTATCTCAATCCTCAGAGTTTTGGTATTTTCCGATGTGTGTTTTAGCAATATTTTGGATTTTCAGAAGAGTTTGATCTTTGACTGAAATTCTTGATTTTTGCTCGAATGAGCAAGTAGAACTTTGCTTGTTTGATCAAAATTTTGAGAATATTAAAATAATAATATTTTAATATTTTATGTGAGTAGCCTAGTCGGTCGCCTGACCATTTGACTGTTTGGCTTTTTCATGGTTTGAGCAATATTTGAGAAAATATGAAGAAACCATGAATTTTTATCAAACGGAGGAGTTTCATGAGATGAGGAAATAATAATTATGAAAATAAGGGATTGCAAGGTGTGGGACCGGCCATGGATAGGGAATGGCCGACCGGCTAGGTAGCCCGGTCCCACAACACATTTCCTTATTTTATTATTTTTTCATGAAACCGTGAAAATATGGAGAAACCTTGAGTTTTGCTCAAACAAGGAAAGTTGCTCGAATGAATGAGTTTTCATGAGTTCATGAAATTAAGAAACTAAGAAAAATAAAGGGAAGAGGCGTGGGGGATCGGCCACGGCCGGTCATGCCGGTCCCAATGGGCCTATTTTATTATTTTTTTATCATTATTTTCTCTCTCCTATTTTGTGTAAGATTCCTCATTTGTCCATATTTTTGAATGCTCGATCGTGGATTTGGATGCTCATTTGTGCATCATTGTTGAGTAAACTTGCACCATTTTATTGGGGCTTACTCGGTGATAGTCCAGATGCCCGATTGTTGGATATTTATTACTAATTCATGAAATTCAGTGGAAAATTACTCATGAAACGGAGTAATAAATAAATTGTGTATCTATTAGTAATCCATGAATCCAGACAGGGAATTCAAGGAACGAAGTAATGAGATAATATGGTTATCTATTACTAATCCATGGAATCAGCCGGGAATAGCCATGGAACGGAGTAATGAGATATAATAGATTATTTTTTAGGAATTCAGTGGCGAATGTCACGGTATAATTAATCTATTATAAAATCGAGATATGAGATAGTTGAAGCATCATACTTGTTCTGAAAGGTGTATAGTCAGGGAACAACGTGCAGCGTTGGTATCCTGTAGGTGTCTAGTTCCATCAACAAACAATTATGTAGGAGAGCGCCTGAATCTATACACGGTCTCTCTACATAGTCAGGGAAAATCGAGTGTCGCCGATGTTCTGAAGGCGTTAATCCCTCTCAACAAACAATTATGTAAGAGGACCGCCCAATCATTCTTATATGTATAGGTGGGTCTCTCTATGTAGTCAGGGGAAAATGAGCATTGCCGACGTCCTGAAGGCGTTAAGCCCTCTGAACAAACAATCATTTAGGAGGACAACCCAATTCTATTATTCTACATAGAGGTCACGATGAAATGTGTAGCATCGAACGCGCAGCTAGTGGGAGGCCTTTCGAGAAACATATTCATCATGGCTCTGAGAGGAACTCGATCAGAGATCGTGAAACGGTTCACGGATATGAATCGACACATGTGTTCCTGAAGCCGGGTCAGAAACATGTAGTATCATGATTTTACAATTTTGTCCTTTGTAGAAAATCCACCATCAACACATATCAACTTAAGTATTTTTTGACCAAATAGCAATGCTTATATGGCTCTGGCGTGTCTATTTCATGCAGAAAAAAAAAACACAAGGCAGGCGTGTCTATAAGCTACCTAAAACCACTCTAGTTGCAGGATTTCCCACACTAAACCCTTGTCAAGAATCTATGAAAATTAAGTCATAAATGAGAATGAACAACAACACTTTTATTAATCCACTTTTATGAAGATTTACAAGAAATATCAAAACTCAGAAGAACAACTTTTCTTTCTGGAGTTTCTCTCTCCTTAAAACTCTCTCAACTCTCAAAAGTACATCATCATTTTCTGGATTTAGTTGAACCCTTTATATAGGAAAATACATAATGGAGGACATCTAAGATTTTCCCTTTATTCGGATCTACTCTGCGAACTCATCGCCATAACTTTAGTCTTCACCATCGCCAACTTTGTAACCATCGTGAAGCAAACTTATTCTTCTCATATATCTTCAGTCGTTAACTGTTATATTACTCTTTGGTGACACTCGCCAAATGTCGTTGAAGAATCTTGCGACGTTCTCGTCAAAGTGTTGTTAATACTTGTAGAAATGTTTGGGTTTCTCGCAGAAGTGTCATTTCCATCGCGAGAATATCGTTGTGGAGATATTCTGGTCCTACAACCATGTCGTCATGCCTAAAACCACGCGAGCAGAAACCACGCCAAATATAAACCAAAACAGTGTGACTAAAACCCTATGGGCATGCCAATTTGGCTTTGAAAAAGGGTCAGTTTGTACTAGTGTGTTTTGGCTCGCATACCGGTTTGATTATTTTAACCTGGTTCCCTTACCACAGTTCCAAAATAGTTTGCATATGAATATGCATACATATTCGGATCACGAAACAAACAACTTTTCCCATGATGTACATACGAATATGTATAATATGTATATCACACAAATCTGAAAGTCTAAAATAGATACTCCGCTACTTGTACAAGTACATGTAATACGACTTCAGACATATAACAGTATTCTCAGTTTTTAAGACTGATAACACTGTCTTGTATTCCGAATATAGTTGTTCTATATTTTTCTAAATCAGTTCGAAACATTCCTGAATAACATCAGTGACACATATCACTGTTCTATGATATTTTCGAATGATAAACTTGATCATGATTTGTTTCCATATAATAAATTGTTCTCCACCGAAATTTAATCAAGTATGAACAAATGTTCTTTAAGCTTAGTCATAATATTTCGAGAAATTCGTAAACTAAATTATTAGTTCTCAACTCAAAATTCTTGTCTATGCAAGCTAGTTTAATTAGTTATGTGACAATTTTCTCAAGGATAGAAAAGTGAATATAACTTGAGAAATAGGTGGTTCAGTCTTCACTTACCTTTTGTTGATGAAGGTCTCCAAAATCTTCGGTCGATCTTCGCCTTCAAATGGTAGATTGCAAATGATGATTGGCCCGTTTCTCAACTACCTCTATCCTAGACCGAGACTTAACTAATTGTAGACTAGAAATCAAATTATAGTTTTGACAACAAACTTGATATAGCAACACTTGTGATTTCGACCGAGCAATGATGTAACATATTTATCTTTGTAGGTTTGATTTCTTGGGTTATTTGTTGAAATAATTTGCAAAATCATTTTTTTGTTATTCGAAGTTTGCTTTTCTTTTACTAATTTTATAAATTGCATGTATAACTAATATTTAGATGATTAAACCACTGGTGGCTCTTCAGAAAGCAATGGTGCTTGGGTGACCCTTGGATTTCATCCTTGAATCAGTTGTGCTTGCTTATCGACATACCTACCTTTCAATTCAATCAAGTGTATTGGATGTAGATAGTGGTGTGAACTACTCATATCCAATGTATTTTATGTTGTGGTTTCAGTCCTCATACTCCTTTAAATAATTTCCATGTGTTCTCATCTTAAATTCACCATTAATTTCTCTTTTCTTCATTGAAAAACAGAAAAATCAGGAATATTATAGAGTTTCTTCTTTTTTTTTGCGAGGTTACGGAGTTGATCTCCATCATGAATTGACTCAGCTTTACAACCAATTTTTGGAAAAAAATGGAGAATTCTGAAAAAGACTCCCTAAAATTGAACCTAACTTGACGGAACCTCAATTTGAATTCCCCCAAGAATTCATGTTTCAAAATAAGATTTTTCTTTTAATTTTCGCAGAATGTTGCTCATATGGATACTTTCATTTTTACTTATTAAAAACCCTAAACCAAAACCTTGTACAACCATTCTAGAACGACTAATGGCAACATCAATTCAAATATGCGATAGTAAGGCGAAAAGTCAACATGGGTCAAAATAGTCAAATTCAAATTTTCTCATCTATTTTGTTCTGATTCTTCTCCCAATTTTTATTTTCTAATTGTTTGATCTCTTTTCTTTCTGTTCTAATGGTTTAATTAAATTTTTAGTGTTTGATTTATTTTCTTTCTATCTTTTTTTCTTTGTTTTTTTTCCCTTTCTGCATGTCAACAAATTATTGTTTAACCGGGTCTTGATCTTCTCAATTTGTTTTTTGTATGGATTGAAAGTTTTAAAGGTTATACATGGTCTTTGTCGCATGTGTTAGGTCTCAAAGGTTGCTTCCCCCATAAAAGGTATTGTTTTCAAAAGGTTTCTTCTGTTTAATTTTTAATTATGATGGACTCATCTCTGAAAATTCAGATCAGTTCAACTCATAAAGGCCAGAATACTTCAATTGATGAACAACAAAATACTGGAAAATTTGTCAGTTTTTTGAGAAGTGTTAGTTCTTAAGTTCTCCTTCTTGTTACTCGATTAATGACAAATTGCATGAAAAAATTAACATTTCTCAAACAAAAACCATGCATCGACTCTATAAATGAATCGAAAATTAGTCGCATAATCAAAGTGTTAATATTCATTCTGTTAATAACTAATTTTATCAATATTTTGCAATCATGAGTTCGATTCCGTATGATGGTGATATGAAATATCTTGAAGAGAAAAATGATGTTCACCTCTCTTGATGCTTCAACTATATACGACGTGAGACGAACTTTTATGTATCCTCATATGAATCTCAATAGAGGAATCTTAAAATGGGATATCAGCATAGTGGGTAAGTTGTTCTCTTCTGATACCATGAAATTAAAGTGACTGAAAAACATATTAAAATTATATAGATTAAGAAAGTAAAAAAGATTCATGCCAGATCTTCTCTTCCAAATCATCTTATTGTAAGATTTATTGATTGGCATCATGATAATTGGGTTCTTGAAAATGCTCCTTGTCTCTCAACGAGGATTTATTTATGGTGAAGCCTTATAATTTTTTGTTCAAGTTCATATGACATCGTCTCAATAGATAGAATGGTAAGATAGTGAGTAAACTAAAATGTGTTAGAGCATTGCTCGGTTGAACCCACAAATTTTTCTATCTCAAGCTTGTTGTTAAATTTAGGTGATCAAAAATATGACTTGATTTCTAGTTTACTAAGTCGGGTCTCTGACAAGGTTATAATTGTAGTGGAGCATCAGAGATCAACCATGAAGGCTGAAGATTGGCAAATACATTTGGAGAAATCTGTATCCAGGTATGTGAAGAACGAAACATTTTATTTTACTCACTATACCATCATTCTATCTGTTGAGACTATGTTGTATGACTTATAGTAGATTTACAAACAATTAGATTTCGAGTCAAGCTTGTCTTGCGAAGAATTTGGAAATGTGACTTAGCAATTAGATGTTCAATGGTCCTTAACAATATTAGTTATATGTATTAATTTGTGGATCAATTGAAAACTTCCCATGCAAATAATTTGTCACGTGGGAATATTCCAATACATCATAAGAGAGAAATATGAATTTATTTAATTTCTTCTCAGGGTAGGTTAGCGAAGCAGTTCGCAAACGATAGGTATCCGAGTTACAGAAATACATGGAAGGTTGGCAAACTTTGTTTGAGAACCACAAGTTTAGTCGTGGATAGTTCATGAATCCGGTTGGAAAATCGTGGTGAACTAAATTGTATGTTGGATAAATTGGCTAGCAGTTTGCGAACCCAGTTCATGAACTGAAGTCAATTGAGTTTCAGAGTCTTGTAAGGTTTGCGAACTAGGTTTATAATAATATCACCCTGACTTGTGAACAAGCCTCGTGCTTCACGAACCGTTGTACCAACTGTCCTGACAATGTTTAGGAGATGCACAAAGACTTATTTCTAGCATTGCTTAAACTCTCTAAAACATTTCTAAGACTTCACTAATCACTCAAACACTTTTGTGTGTGTTCCATTATTAAAGTATTGAGTGTTTGAATGAACATCAAATAGATTCTAGTTCTTTGGCTAACTTTCCAAACCGAACAGTCATTATGCACGACATGGTTACCGAACTAAACGTGTATGCTCTTCTATTGTGTTTCAAATATTGAAAGGAGGTTACTTGATTTTCAAGTTATCTTAGCTTGAATTCTAATCTAACCCTGGTATTTGAAAACTATAAATAAAGCATCTCTATCAACTAGGAAATTAAATCCCTCACACTTTGTGTCCTAGTTGATTCTAAAGTCGTCCTCTATTGAATGTTTAGGTCTATGACTAAAAGATTTTTCTTTGGGGATTCGTGAAGCCAGGTTAGACTATCTTCACCTTGATAGTTCATGTATCATGTTCTTGCTTTTCGTAATTGAGGTTTTCGTCAATCTCTTTCAGGTAAGATATTTAGTAATCGCAAAGTTCTCTTCGTCTTAGAATTTATGATTTCTCAAGATAAATATCTAAAAATTGATCTTTCGACGATAAACCTTGAGAGGTGGTTAAGAATCTAGGCCTCTCTTCAGGAATCATAAGTTCCGGATTCGTGAGGTTTGTTATCTTTGTTTATCGCAAACAGATTTCCACACCTTGATCTTTTGATCTAAACGAAAATCAAATAGACTTATCTGTTAGAGTCAGATTAGTATCAAAAGTATTCACTTAGGCTGAAACAACTCTTAGGATGTAAATGATGTCATCTAAGGAATCAAGTTCATAAAACCTTGCGAGGTTCAAGAGACATAATAAACACAACTGCATCTAAATTACTTGATGGGTGGATTCGGTCTCAACTACATTCTAGTCCGAAGTCTGATAATAGGCTAGTGTCTGTACCATCTTAATACAATGTGGTGTTCAATCTGGATGAGGTCCCGGGGTTTTTCTAATATTGCGGTTTCCTCGTTAACAATTTTTTTGGTGCCTTGTGTTTTTTCCTTTCCGCATTATATTGTTTATCTTTATAATTGGGTTTACACAGGTTTGTCCGTATTCAATCTAAGTAGATACGTCTGCTTAATTGTAATCGATTAAAAGAATTGTTTCTTGTAGAATTGTATCTTGAAAGATAGATAATAATTTTAATCACTTGGCAAAATTCCGATTGGATTATTTGGATACGACTAGATTGATCTTGGATATTGATTTTTGAGATCATCCATGTACTCTTCTTAACAATCAGTTTCACGAACCTTGTGTCTGTACATGTACTGATTGAGTAAGGGTAAAGATATAAACTCTATATACATGTTGTCAAGGGTCATTAAGTTGATCTGCTTGAAATTGTATTAAGTTTTATCTATACAAGTTTCCAAACGAAAAAGTTGGGTGTATTTGGTATCCCCTGTGTTTTCAAAATGGTTTAGTCCTCACATACCTGATATAAAAGTTCTCCAAATATCTTCATCGATCTTCAGTCTTCGATAGAGATGTCTGATACTCAACTACCAAATTCTATATTAGTCCGAGACTTGACTTAGTAGACTAGAAATCAAGGTATAGTTTTGATTATCTAACATTGACAAAAGGTTTGAGATAGCAAAACTTGTGGGTTCAACCAAGCATTGCTCTAATAGAATTGTCAAAGTATTGATAATACAAATACTAGAGTTCACCTTATACATTGTATTAGATAAAACAATCCAGACGTAATTTTTCTGTCAGAAACTAAGAAAAGCTTCAGGATATTTAACTCTTACATTATAAATTTTGAATTTCAAAATTTCTAGTTACAATCTTCTCTAGGCCTATTTGGTGGGATAGCTTTTTTATGGAAAACTTTTCAGAGCATTGCTCAGTGAACTCACCAAGAATTGGTATGTCAAGGTTGGTTGTCATATTGTTAAAGCATAGCTTGGTTGAACCCACCGAGCGTTGGTATGTCAAGTTTGGTTGTCATATTTTAGTATCAAAAATCATCTAGAGTCACTTAATTAAATACTAGAGCCAACTTCATTTATGTTAGACTATAAAGTCTAGGAATATTGAGACGTACAAGTATTACTCTGAAGACTTGAAGAATGAGAAAAAATAATGACTACAACGAAGACATCATCCTTTCACTTGAGGTTAGTAATATTGACTTCTTGTTTCCATTCCTAACGTATCTTTCAAGTCAGATTATATTGAAAACATAACATGTGAAGCTGTATATATATAATACTCTAGTGATTAGACTTGGTCTTATCATTATGATCAAAGTGTCAAGGAATTTATTTAATTACGAAGTATAAACGCTTATCTTTTGGAACTTCGTAAACACGACATCAAGATAATCTTTGTATTACTTGATTATGTGTAAGATATAGGTGTGATTTCATCCTAGAAACATATGTATGAACTTGTTTCATAATCGAAAGGAAAATCATGATTGGTCTGGTTCTTCATTGAATATATTTTGGATGACTAATGAAAGATGACAAGGTAGAACCTATCTTAACTTATGTAGAGAATTGAGGTATGAACGGTCATAGCCTATACTGTGTAGCATGTTGTAATCAGTCACAAGATACTTTGTGAAGCAAAGTGTAACCGATCACAAGCTACCTTGGAAAATTAGTTGTAATCGGTCACAATCTACCTTTGGAGGCAAGGTGTAATCGATCACAAGGTAATTTAGGAAGTTAGTTGTAATCGGTCACAAGCTACCTCTGGGAAGCTAGGTGTAACCGGTCACAACCTAGTTTGGAAAGCATGGTATATCCGATCACAACTTACATTGTGAGTCATTGTAGAAGCGATCCCAAGGAGCAAAAACGAGTTTCCAATATTCACATATCTCTTTATGTTTTGTGTGAAGCTTGGAATTAGGGTTTGCTGAGAAACTTCTAGATGTTGACACTATTTGACCATATACATAACTCTTATAATTAATTTTTCAAAGATATCCCTTGATACTCAAGGTGATCCCAAACCGAAATATTGAAAAACATATAAGTATGATTTTCATAATATATGTTTTAATTACCATCAATTAAAGCATATCCTATGGAAAATATTATTAGTTAATGTGCTACACTAATAATAGAAGTTTTCTAAGGGAATTTTCGTAAATATGGTTTGGTAATTAATTTGAAATAGGAAAACCGAAATTAGGTACTTTAATGAATATCTTGAGAATATTTTCGGTTTTGGAATTTCCTTGTTGTTCAAACAAACTTGGTATATAAATACTTGAGTTTGCATTTTTTTTTCAAACTATCCTAAGAGCTAGGCAAACTTCATTCGTGTTGTTTCTGATGGAGCCGTCTATTTGGAGAGGAAAGTACCCTAATTAGGAGAAATATCTTACGACCGCTCGTTTAAAAACTTCTACGGGATCAAGAAGCTCTACGAGTACGATGGGAAGCTAGATAATCGCATTGTTATTTTAGTTTTTAGTTATTGATTTGATTGACTAGAGGTTGTTGAAACTTTAATTGCACCTAGTTTGTTTATTGAGAACCTTCTTTTCTGATATAAGGCTCACTCAATTTAGATCAAAGTATCGACGGGATATTTAGAACCATTTTCGGATCTAAAGATATCTTGTGATAATCCATTGTTAACAGACTATGTTCTGTGTGTGATTGATCACAAGAGGATTCAAGTTGTGTTGTGTAGGCTATTATTGAAGACAAACAAAGATTTGAAGACAACGAAGATTTTCTTATTAGTTTTTGTATCTTGTAAATTTAGTGCACAAACCTTGATCGACTAGGATCCAACTAGAATCTTGTTTATCTATGATAGACTTGATTGTCTAGTTGCATGAGATCGGTATCATTTTATAATTGCTGTTTGAGTTCTATAAAATATCTTATTATCAAGATTGAATATAGTGGTTACCAAACAGCTTTATCATTTACTGTTTGGAATACAATCAAAAGGATTGGTGATTCACGTGCGTGACTCTAGATGTCGAAGGCGCAGGGATACTTAGGAAACTAAGTAGATAAGGGTAGTCTACTTGGTCTCAACTATATGAAGTTCGTATTAGATTTTGTATAACGGCTTAATTCTGAGAGTATTCAAAACTGGACTAGGTCCCGGGGTTTTACTGCATTTGCGGTGTCCTCGTTAACAAAATTTTGTTGTGTTATTTAATCCAAATCACTTGATATTGATCATATAGTGTTTCGGTTTTATACCGTACCTATTATCAAGTGAACACTTTATTGTTGTATTGTCTCGATGTCGTATCCATAGACGATCACACAAAGTGTATACCATAGTTTTTATATTGTCTCAAATTTTTCCATAGACGATCACACTTGGTATCAGACTTATAGGTTGATATTTAAAATATCATGGAGTATTTTGGTACCCTCGTCTTTTCACATATTTTAGCAACAAAACTCGAGTTTGCTTGATTAGATTATTAGAGTCAACTTCGTTAGCTTAGACTAGGAACATTAGATTTATTGGGACAAAATCGTGTTACTATGAAGAACCTAAATACGTATCGACATCAACGTATGCATCATCCTTTTGTCCGAGGTTAGTAATATAAAATTTACTTGTTCACATTTATATATACGTTTCTTTCATGTCGTTTATATTGAAAACATAACATATGAAGTTATATTTATATATCTCTAGTATTTGTCACTTGATCATTCTATTATGATCAAAGTGTCAAGGAAGTATATACTAGTACTGTTTCATACAACTTTGGTATATCAGGTTAGGAAGGATAATGTTTATCTTTGGAACTTCGTAAACACGACATAACACTAGGACCGGTCCCAAGGATCAATAGCAGGACCGATCCCTACTTGGGGATCTATAGCAAGACTGATCCCTTACTTGCGGATTCATAGCAAGACCGATCCCTATTAGGTTAACTATTTATAAAACGTATTTTTTATTTTTCTATTACTTTAGGGTTTGCACAAACATCGGAATATGTTTTGGTTAACAAGTAAAATTCACAATTTTGACATAGTATTTGTACATGTGCTAATATTATATTCCTTAATGTTCAATATTTTATTTGATACTCAAGGTGAGATCCCAAACCAAAATACTCCAAATTACCTTTTGATATTCGAAATTTGTATGTCTTTGATATTCGGAATTTCTATGTTTCAATTTGAGCAAGCTTAATGAATGAAAGATTAAGAATATTACAAAGAAATTTTATAAATTGAACATGAGAATCGGATTATGTTTATGTCCTTAAAGACCTATATTGAAACTAATTTTCTGGAAAATTTTCAGAATCGGCTTATATGACATCAAACGTATCCCGATTTTGAATGCAAAGATAAATCATCTTATGTTGATGTCTCTATAGATTGATTCGGAAATGACTTTTCCTGGAAATTTATTCAGAATCGGTCTATTTGGAAGTCCATAAAGGCCGATTATGGTTGAAATAGGTTACAGAAAAACGACTAACTTTTTAATGTCAGAATCAGATTATGTGTCGTTTAATAAACGCCGATTGTGGACTATTTGGAGAAAGGTGATAGAGATACAAAATGAAAAACTTAACATTTTACATACATAAACCATTAAAATTAAAACTTGCTTACACTAGTACATTAAGACAATAAACTAACATGCCATTAGATTACCATATTAATCTTGTGATTGCATAAGATGAAATTCTCTCTATTTCCTAGTGTAAGATTCAACTATCAATGCAATTTTGAAATGATAAATTGTCTCTCCTCCCAGTTTGGTCTATGCATCATGTGCCGCAAATATATCCCTTATGTGCCTAGCGAGAAACTAGTTGTACATGTAGCACGATTTTTTGACATGACTGATCCTTGAAGAGATGCACTATGGTCCGTAATATGGGCGTGGTTTTCTGTACTTAATGTCACACTTGGGAACGAAAGGACCTGTTGCAACTTGATTCCAAAATATACTCTCATGTCGATGTTCTTCAGGAAAATACTTGACAATATAATTTCTTTTAACCCATTCGGTCTCTCTGTCAATATTATTTCGTATGTCCCTAAGTTTGATTTGGTTTTTAATTTGTTTATTTCTCTTCTGTATCCCTTCTTTCATAACAGCAATATACTTGGTAGTTGATGATGATGTAGTTCCTTTTAGAGTTATTTGCTTGGTTCTTTTTCTTAGAACTTTTTCCTTAACAATATATTTGGTTGGTGATAATGATGGAGTAGTTCGTTTGTTTCTCTTGAGTAACTCTTCTTCCATTGCATCAATTGACTAATTGTAATTGATGATGATGGATTTCACATTTTGAAAAATATTTTTCCCAATGAAATAGTGAATGATGAAGAAATATTTTTATGAATGAAATAGCAAATGATGGAGAATGGGTCATCCTCTCTAAATATACATAAAGGATCAACTTATATATATATTTTTTTTAAATAATCGTTTGAGCCAACAGTGTAGCAAAGGCTTGACATAATCTAGCTTAAAAAACATCCAGAAAATTGGTCATGTTAGGTGACGACAACCGTATTATATGGTACATATGTAACCACTAATTGTTGCTTTCTCAAAATAATGAGTGCAAGGTTGAAGAATCAAGAGATTCAACAACCCATAAATATGATTCTTAATTTGCAGAAAAATTTACAATCAGTTGATAAACAAGTATACGTATACCGATTATGGTTGATGTTCATCAAACACAAAGAACATCAACCTAGAATCAGTTGATGTGTACCTACCATGTCGACCGATTCTGGTCGATGTTCTTCAAACATGAAAAATATCCACCATAATCGGTAGATATGGTAGATGTACATCAATCGATTATCCTTGATTTTCAAACATAATTGATGAAGAAAATTAAAAGTTTCATAGTTAAATCATTGATTTAATGTTATCATAAGGAACATATTGAAAAGATTTAGGTCAACCAGTCGAATTGTTAGTCGACGAAATCATTGTTTGGAAGGACAAAAAAATTGAGTTGTTTTTTGGGTTAGTTTTTATTATCATGGAAATTGGATTTTTTTTTTTATTAGGTTTTAGACTTTTGATTAAAGTTTGTTAAGGTGGAGAGTTGGGGATACCACACAAATTTGGAGATACAACATTGAAAAACCATGCCAAATGCAAAATAAAAAATCCCCCCAATTGTAGAGGTATCCCCCAGATATGGGTTCTTTGTGAATAGAAATGATTTAGCTTTTTCTATTTATTTTTAGACTAGTACGATTATTAAGTTTAGTGTAGAGTGTAGTTCGATTACGTTATACATTTTTGGCGCCCCATATCCCATTTTCTAAGTTGGGTGAATAAATTGATAAGGCCGGTTCCTATGGGGAATGGCAAACCCAAACATATGCCATGTCCGGTGGCCTGGCAAACTGGTCGCGCTACTATAGTGACAAGGTTAAGCGATTGAGTCTCTATAGAACGATGGAGACTAAACCGTTGGCGACCAAATCTCAGCCGCGAGCGATCGAATCAATCGTTCGGTGGGTATTCTATTTCCAACGGTTATTTCTCTACCACAAAATTCAACTTAATAAGTGAAATTCAAACGCAAAATTTACCCCAAATTTTTTTACACAATTTTTGTTCTTTATATCTTCTCCCAAAAGAATTCAAATGACACAATTTGAAAGCCAACTTGATTTACCAACCCAACTTGATTTTTCTGGAGTGGTGCTTGAATCCGTTGTTAGCAACATATGTAACAGTTATAAAGAAATACGTAAAAAGAAAAAGAAAAAGTCTATAAGTATTGTCTATTAACCAAATCAACCCAGAACAGGCAAAGAATAGTTCAAGGCAAGAAAAATTTGAAGGCAAGGAAGAAGATAAACAAAGGAAACTCCGTTCATGAGCACATTGATTGAAAGTTATGTGAAATGAAGAAGAAAAACAAGATGAAGAACATTGTCCCTGATTTTTTTTTAAATTATTTAATTTAAGTTACGATTGTCTAGTTTATAATTTATTATCTAGAATTATGAAAGACGCATTAATGTTAATTAACTAATGTGTATTAATTTAAAATTAGATTAGATTTATGAGCAAGAAGTAACGTTGCAAATTGATGTTATTTTTAATTTATTAGATAACATAATGATATCTTAAATTATAGTAATGAACTTAACAAAATGCATACAACTTACTTCACTTAACTTAATTAAATGCATCACATTTGGAAAACACTTTCAAGATTTGATAACAATTTTCGAATTGAAAATCTTTTCTTTTTGTTGCTCCATTATTCCCTATACTTTTGCTCCACATCAATGTCGTTTTCACAATTTCTTCGGTTTCGATTGCTTAGCATAAGCAAGGCAAAAAAAAAGGTTTACATCCTTATTGATTATTAGTTGGAAGTGACCACACAACTGATTTGCATCTCGATTATTGAGGTTCAGTGTTTCTTCTTAAATCTCTAAAATATGTTTTCCCAAAGAATGATTTGTTGTTGTGCACGATTGATATTATCCAGTGTAACAAACAAACAAAAAAATATCCCGCAAATGCATTCATTTTCGCTAAGGAAAATCCACAATCCTGAACTTCCATATTGAATTTGTATAGTGAAAATATGAAAATTGGAATGAAGGTGTGAGCTGAAATGAAATTGGATATTTATAAGGTGATCAATTTTGGACCGCTGGATGGGATATATTGAGCGGTCGAGTCTTGACCACTAGCGGCCGTGACTTGATCGTTCGATGAAATTCCAACCGAACGATCGATACTCCACCGATCGGTAAAGACTCGACATCAACTGGCTATTTATCCAAGTCCTTATGCTAGTTTGCCAGCACCATAGTATGCAAAACTAGCAAACTAGCGAGTTTACTAGCCATATGAATGGGCCTAAGCCCTAAATAAACGCATATGCTCAAAATTAGCCAGGTATTTTAAGAACGTTATTTTGGGGACCCTTCTTTTTTTGAGGGGACCCTGTTTTTTAAAGGCACACTACCCTACATTTGTAAGGGGTGTCTTAAAACGTGGACTTTACTAATTTGCCCCCGAACCCTAATTAAGATTATCAATTAAACGGTTTTAGATTAACCTAATATATAAAAATTTTAGATTAACCTAATATAACCTATTAAAAAAAAAAAAAAAGAATCAGACCCTACCTCCTCCTTCTTCTTGGGGTCTTCTCTTCTTCTTCTTCTTCTTCTTCTTCTTCTTCTTCTTCTCAACATCGTTTTCATCGATTAATCGTCGATTCATAAAATTTTCATCGTCGATTAATCAATCGAGTATAAGAATGGTGCTTCGAAAGCAAACTAAACGAGTAACAGGAAAAGGTCCCCCATTAGGACATCTAGCAAATCAGAAAAGTTCATTGGAGATTGAAAAAGTAGTGGAAATGGAAGACGAATTGGAGATTCAACCCGAAGTGGGCATGGGAAAGATCCGCAGGTAATTTTAACCAAACCCATTAGTTTTAATTTGATTTTGGTTCGTTTAATTGAATAGAAATCATCAAAATAGGGTTTGAATGTAAGTAACAGTGCTAGGTTCGGTTAGTAGTCGGAACCCAAAAACCCTGGTTTGGTAACCGAACTTCCTGAAAGGAAGAACACGAAGAACTGTTCGGTTGATTATGATTGGAAAATATGTTACCGAACTATTCAGTTCGGTTATTTCGCTAATTTTTCAAAAAGCCATCTTCTAACCGAACACTTCCCATTTTACCAAAATAAAAATAATTTCACTTTCCAACCGAACTCAACTAATTTACTCACTACTTTGAGTTCTCAGTTAAGCAAACTTTGTCAAAACAATTCGGTTTGTTCGCACAATATTTTAAAACAATTTCTCAACCGAACTCAAAACATTACAAAGAAAACAAAAAAAACCTATGTAACCGAACTGCTCTTATTTTCCCACTATGTTGAACTATCATTTAACCGAACATTATGTAGTCTGTTCGGTTGGTTCACAATATTTTTTTTATCGAACTATGAACCGAAATCCTTGCTAATTGCATTTATGTTGAGTTCGGTTTGTTCGCAAGAAAACTTCTAAACCGAACTCTTCCCTAATTTCATAGAATTTTGAGTTCGGTTGTTTAGCAAAATAGCTGTAATGTCATTCATGTCGACCGAAATCGCAATTTTTTGTTTAGGCAACTAAACCGAAATGTCATTCATGTCGAGTTCGGTTTTTTCGCAAGAAATAGTTAGTGCTAATTGCAAACCGAACTCTAGCCCTTAACAGAATTATGAGTATGAAAATCATTTTTGGGTGAAGCTAATATGTTTTGTTTTTTTGGTTAGGGGCAGAGCACCAAAATCAAACCAACCTTCACTGGAAGAACTTAGAACTACCACTCCTCGAGGCCAAAAACACTTAGGTTTTAATAAGCGTGGAACCAAATATGTTAAGCATGGAGGTGGTTCAACACCGGGTGTTGTCATCCAAGATGATGTCAATAGAGATAATGTTGACAACGTTATACAGCAAGTTAATCAAGAGATTGTGGAAGAAATAGGTAATCAAGAACATAATCAAGGTGGAGAATAGGAATCATCCGAAGAAGGAGGAAATGAAGATGAAAAAGGAGATGACAATGATGACAGTGAAGAAGATGGAGATAATGAAGATGATGAATCAGAGGAGGAAGAGGATGAAGAACAAGTAGAAATAGTTAAAAAACCAAAAAAGACCCCGAAAAAGCCTTGTGCTAGATATGCATACATTCCTGATGATACTTTGTGTTTGGCCCCAAAGAACCCAACTTATGGTACTCCAAGAAATGGAGGGGAGGTATTGATTGGCTACAAAAACTCATGGGCTGCCAAGATTTATGCTACAAAGGTATTGAATCTTATACATGAATATTTCTTTGTCATATATTTTTCGATATATATTAGTAAATAAGATATGATGTTGTATTTGTAGGATCATAATAATGTTGTTCGTGTTTTGAAACGTCAAAAGAACAAGAAATGGGATATAGGGAATGAGTGTGATGAGGTCAGGTTGGCCGTATTTGATTGTGTGCTATGGTACGCGATACAACATGCGCACCAAAAATTTGATGCTGTCACTGTTTTTGCATTTTCCGAGAGGGTTTATCCTGAGACCGAAACCTTTCATCTACCATTTGGTGAGATGGCAATCACTCCGGATGATTGTTTTCGAATCACAGGCCTACCAATTACTGGAATAAGTGTTCGAGATAGGTACGATCCCTCCATGAGTTATGAGCTTCTTGAACAATTGGTGGAGAGGTGTCTAGGCTGGAGCGCTAAGAAGGCACATTGTGAGTTTAGACGAGCTGCAAAAGAGCCTGATGAAGGTGATGAGTATAATGAGTTAAACCCAGACCGGTCTTACAAGAAGAAGTTGAAAAATATCAAGTTGAATGTCTTGTTAAAAGAGTTTGGAGGGACTAAATATTTGGTTGCCAAGGGAAAGTTGGTCATGACAGAAGAGAAGATTAAACACCATGTGACTGCTTATTTGTTATATCAACTAGGAACCATTTTCTTCCCCGACACTTCAGGTCATTAGGTAAATGTCCATTACCTCCAGCTATTGGACCCCCTTAATGAGGTGAACAACTATTCTTGGGGAATTGCGGTTCTATCATTCATCCAAGCGGAGCTCATAAAAGCTTCGAGGCTTAAGTGTTTATATTTTGGAGGCTTATACACCCTTGTTCAGGTACTCCATTAATTTATCCTTTGTGTTTTCCAAGATATGTTTGCTAAGTGAATGAATGTATATTTTTACTAATGAATACATATTTACTATAATCATATGTGTGATTTCTTCTCATAGGTTTGGGTGTACGACCACTTCCCAAAACTGAAATTGTCTTATGCTCACACTCCTTGGCCTTATGGGCAACCTACAGCTGGTAAATATGAATTTTTGGACTCGCAAATGAAGGGTAAGAAAAATAGGTTGTTGAGGTTGAGAGAGAAATTGGATAATGCAACGCTTGCAGATGTGGTTTTCCATACATACAAGCTTCAATCAGATGACGAAGAGGAAGATGTTGAGCCTGTTGATTTCTCACCTATTTCGGATTATAATGGCCCGTTGTTTTATCCTGGCGGTTGTACAATGTACAATCCTCGAAGAGTAATGAGATAATTATGTTGTGTCCAAAGTGTCCCAGCATAGGATAAATTCAAATTCAAGGTGATGAAGCGGGGAACTAAGAACACCGAAAAGAATTTTGTTCCAAAGTACAATCTGCTCCATCAAGGACCAATGGAACAACTGTGAGGATTATTATATTCCAGTTGAAGAGTTAGAAGATTGTTATGGTGAGCCAAATGCTGCTGAAGAAGGGTATATGGAATGGTATGAAATTTTTTCTCATCCTCGTGTAATAAACACACAACAACAAGCCCGTGCTGAGAAAGCAAAATCGAAGGCAATGGAGAAAGAGACCCAGAAAATTATGAAGCATACCCCAACCTGTGGTGATGAGGCATTGATCTTATGGAATTCAGCGGTAAGATATTTACTCTTATTTTTCCTTTTTATAAACTTATTAAGCATGCAAATATAGGAAATTTATACTTGTTTATGATTTTCATTGAAAAAAGGTGAAGTCAAGTTCTAAATTGTTGAAGAAAATGATGTCAAAAATCCGTAGTGGAGAGCCGATGAACACTGCTGAACAAACGGAACTCTACAACCAATGGACAAATGTTTTTTCACCCAACACTTCTGATCAAAGCCGGAGCATGCATATGAATATGGGTCGACGAGAAGGGGAAGGTTCAAGTCGAATGGTTGAACAACAAATCAGTGGAGATGACACTCCTAGTGACGAAGGACCATCTAAAGCTCCTAAACGCAAGGGTAGAAAAGTCTCACGTAGTGGTCGTCGTGAATGAGTGATTGCAGTAATTTGGCATTTTATTCTGGATTTGGTACTTTGTTCTCTTATGTTTGGAATACCTCTTTATTGTGGATTTGGTAGTTTGTTTTCTTATTTTTTTGTTTTAGTAAACGAATTTCATGTTTTTGTTTCTAATTTGTGTCTAAGTAAGATATAAACGTTCGGTTTGATCGCAATTACAAAATTCAACCGAACTGAACACTACCAAAAAAAAAACGTATTATAGAGTGATGTTTGGTTGGATCGCAATTACAAATTCAACCGAACTGAACACTACCAAAAAACAAAGTTACAGAGTGATGTTCGGTTTGATCGCAATTACAAAATTCAACCGAACTGAACACTACCAAAAAAAAAAACGTATTACAGAGTGATGTTCTGTTGGATCGCAATTACAAATTCAACCGAACTGAACACTACCAAAAAAAAAAAAGTTACAGAGTGATGTTCGGTTTGATCGCAATTACAAAATTCAACCGAACTGATCACTACAAAAAAAAAAAAATCAGAGTGATGTTCGGTTTGATCTCAATTACACAATTCCACTGAACTGAACACTACCAAAAATATTAAAAGTTATAGAGTGATGTTCGGTTACTGGGTAAAAACTGCAGGTTACCGAACTTAGTTGTTCGAAAATAAAACCTTATGTTCGGTTACCTGCGAAACTTATATTACAAACCGAACGCATAGGTTCGAAAATAAAACCTTATGTTCGGTTACCTGCGATTTTTTTTTTACAAACCGAACGCATAGGTTCGAAAATAAAACCTTTGTTAGTGTTCAGTTCGGTTAGATATAATAAGACAATTTTTTAGTCCATTATACACCCCAATGATATATATATATGGGTTTGATGCTTCATTTTTTTGTATACCATTTCATAAAAATGGCATTTGGTAGTCATAAATTTACTTTAGAAGAAGATCTTTCTATTTGTAGAAACTTCGTACTGTGGTTTCCAAAGAGGGGTGAAGAACAGTCAAGGCATGGTCGGATTAGTAATAGTTATTGGGGGAAAATACATGAGAAATTATGCGATGACACAGGTAACCCTCATAACCTTGAAGAGCTATCTTTGTTCATTCGATTTGAAAAAATTCAAAAAAGAGTTGAGGATTTTTTGATTTTGTATCGGATAGTTGCGAGGAATCGACTGAGGGGTGAAACATACGAGGAAATCGTTTTAATGTCAAAGAATGAATGGCGACGATGGAAAGAAATAGATTTCAAATATGAATATCATTTCCGCATCCTTAGAGACTTTTTCATAATGAGTTTTGGATATTAAGTCTTTTGTAATTTAATTTCGGCAATGTCATGTAATTTCATTTCCAAACCGAACTAATGTTGTAATGTAATAGTTCGGTAATGTCATTTAATGTAATTTCTTAACCGATCTTATATATTTTGAATTGCAAACCACAGTGGACCTACAATCTTTATGCCAAATGACTCCTAATAAAAACCAAATACCAAAAAACACAATCTTTCATTGTTATGTTGATTTTCAAAGCATACTTACAATCAAAAAACACCATCTAACTAAAGGTACAATTAATCATCCGCAAGGGAAATACAACCTTGGTGTATAATCGCTTCCAAATCCTTCAAAGCTTTCCACATATCCATGTTATGTTCATACATAACGCACCAACCCAACATTGTGTCGGGGTTAAATTCATTCCAATAAGAGTATGGGCATATCGGAGGCAATGGACAATTGTCTTCTAACCGGAGGCCTATAAAATGGTTGTAGTTAATCAATGCAATCACCACTCTCCTACGTTTTAGTTGCTCGACACATATGGTTTTTTCGGAGTGTATGTGAAACTACCACATTTTGAGAACAAGTGAACCACGCAATTGAATGCTTCGGCTATTAAGTGCCCACATATCGGCATGCTCATCCAATGATCCCTTGTGATTGGATTGCCCCCGTGGAGATGACTTTGATATCTAACAAACTTCACATTGAGACTATCATCACCATCGGACAACATTGTCTTGTAAAATTCCGGTTTCTCCCTTAGCTTCATCAACAACCTTTGAAGGACATAAGTGACATGATTATCATTATATATCTTGGCACCTTGAGTGAAAGGCCCTAGTTATTGTACGACAACGTGGAAACCGCAATTACCATCCGCATGGACGTCATTGGTGGTTATGACGTAATCTCTAATGTAAGGAGGTAGCTATTCCAGGAACCTTTTCTCAACAGGAGGGGCAGTCATATCAATTGGACTAGGATGAGAGTGTAACATAGGTCCTTTTTTCTTCATATCCTGTTCACTTGTCTCGCCCTTTTCAACAATATTCCTAGACCTTATCTTACAATCTTCTTGGTACTTAGACGCGGTATACTCATGTTGCGAAGGATCTCTAGTAAAAGGGGTCATTTCACTCTTCCTCTTGCCCAAAACCTTTGCATATTGTCTGACTTGTTTTTTGGTTTCTTTGGTTGGTGGACTACCTTTGGCCTTTCCTTTATTCGGTTCTTGCACATTTTCTGAAGTCTGCGGATAAACGATTGGCCGCATGTCATCCCAAAAGATTTGCCTTTCAAGATTGTTCATGTTCCGGTACCTCTCGATAACGACTCTTCCCATTTCATTATCACCAAACTCTTCTCCGACATCGCCCTTGGGAGGAGGAACAAAACTTAAGTGTTGCCAATGTGGATCTATATCGCTTAAAGGGATTATTCCATGTTCATACTTAGCTATCATGTGGCGACAAGGGAGCCCAATAGACTTCATCATGTTGCAAACACACATGATAGGTGTAGAATACACCTAATTTACTATCTAGTAGTTTATGCTTTCTTTGCTATTTTTCTTGTAAATTATGTATTTTACGTGTGTTTTTGAGTTATTAGGTACTCCGGAGTCGCACGGGAGAAAAGAAGAAGAAATCACCTAAATTGAGTCAAGAAGGGAAAAGTTGTCATTTCAGGGGAAAACATTGGTTGGAGCCCAGCTATGGTTAAGGGGCTCTCATTCAGGGTACCCCTTATCACTCAGCAGTGGATGTTACTATCACTGGATAGCCCTTATCCAAAGGAAGGTTGGCCGTAGCACCCAGTCAGGGGGTGGTTTTAATGATGGGTGTCTGAATCCATCTGACCTATATACCCACACCCGTGGGGCGTACCCATCCGGACCCGAACCCGGATCCATCCCCAACTATGCCCTAACCCTACATCTCGAGAACTTCTCATTCACTTCAATCATTTTTCTCATGCCTGAAACCAAGAAGAATAGTGGCTGCTGTTGCTTAAGACAAGAGCAGATGGGTTTGTTAGGGTTTCATGTTTTTGGTTACAAATTGAGAGAAAGCTGTGAACTGGGTTATTGTTTTTCCAATCGAAGAACAAGAAGCTCAGAGAGCTGTTAATGGAGGCAGAGTTGATTATCTGAGAAGGATAGAGATTGGGTCCAATATGATCTTGTGGGTGAGTTGATTAGCAGAGGAGGATGAATTACAACCTGGGTTTACTGCCGATAGAAAACAATTGATGGTATTTGATTTGAGATCTATTGTTGGATGAATGGGATTTGTTTGAGAGCTTGATACAGAAATTAGTGAATTCATATGGCTTCTGTTGATTATAGATGAATGTTTGCTGTGATGTGTTGTCAGGGGCAAACAAGGGAGATGAAGGAAGGTACCAGAGTTTTGAGGGTTTACTGTTGAAGCAATATCAACAACCTAGATGAATGCTTAGGTTATATTAATGATGTGCAATGCAAGGGAATGAGCTGTGTAAGATAATATTGCAGTGAGAGCTCAAATGAGTTACATGGTTGGCAGTTGATGGGTAAGTGGTTGGTGCTATAATGTATGAGGGATTGAAATCAAGTGGAGGTAAAGTTGGAGATGGTAGTGCATTCATTGATAAGCTGAAGATGATCAGCTAGATTCTGAGTAGAATTTCAGGAGCCTTGGCTGTTGTGACTGTGTGATGTTGCAGCTGAGGAGCAGGAACTGAAGCTCAAGGAGATGGTAATTGCAGATACATAGAATGGTGAAGACTGTTGCTGTGACTGACAATGAGAAGTGAAGGTCATGTTGGAATTACAGGGGAAGAATATGGAATGTTGAAAGTGATTTGAAATACATAACTAATGGGTATTGGTGGTGGTTGTAGCTCAAGCTGCAAGCTCAGGTGGTGATGTGTGTATTGATAGGTGTGTGAATGGAATGAATGGATCTGTAATGAGGAGTTGGATGTGCTGGTAAAGGTTGAGACGGAACTGTTGGAATTGAGTTAATTAAGCTCAATGAATGAATTTGGTGCTAGTACTAATTGGTATTGTAGGTGGTGGTTGAGAGCAGGCTGAGATATGGTAGTCAATCCATGGTGTTAACTGATGTCTGGGTGGTTTTTGCAATGACCTGAAGCACTAGATATATGCTAGGATAAAGCCAAGGAATATGAGCTGTGTAGCGTGTATACAGATTGTGCAGTGGGTGATGGTGGCGAAGCAGGGTGTGTGTGATAGCTGTGAACTAGGTGGAGTTGGTCTTTGTGTGAGCACAGAAGCAAAATAAAAGATGGTGGAGTCTACTGCAATGGAATGGAAATGATGGTGGTGGATTTAGGGCTTGGCTCTGAACTGAATTGAGTGGGAACTTGCAGTGAACAACCATCATGGCTGGGTGTGCAGGGGAGGCACGGACATTATGGCTGTAAATGATTGCAACTAAGTTGGCTTGGCAACTCAGCCTAGTCAGGCGAGTGTAAGTACTGAATATCGCAAGATAATAGTTCACGAGTATCGTAATAAATAAAGGAGAAAAAAGTTATAAAATGATACGATGATAGAAGTAGCGCGGAGAAATATGAAGTTTTGCGAGGATGAAGTAATTTTGCGAGTATGAATTGCGATACTTCGCAATTCATATACAGCTGTATAAGTTTTACTATAAATAGGAATTCAAATGTAAAATTTGAGAGGTTCTTTTAGTGAGTGTTAGAAAATATCTTAGGAAAGAGAATAGAGAAAGTTGTAACTATTCTAATTCCATTTAGATACTTCTTTGTAATCAATTGAGAACATTAATAAGAAAATTGTTATTCATCATCAAGAACTTCTTTAGTTTTTACTAATTCTATTGAGGGTGTAGTTGTAGGTTATTCTGCAACTACATAATTGGCGCTAGAAACAGGGACTTGAGAATTGTGGTAGCCTAAATTTGAGGGAATTGTGGAAAATTTGAAGATCAAATGAAGTTAGTAGATGGAGATTGCAAAAAAGAAGAATGTAATATGATCACAAAGACAATGATTGATGAATTTCATAGTAATATGAAGGGAAAAATATACAAGCGAGATTGTAGAGGAAGAAAGATCATGGAGGAAGAAAAGATAACAACTTTAGAAGAATGGGAAAAGAAGAAAATCACATTTTCAAAGAGTAGAGAAATTCAAATGAAGACTTGAACCACACTTCACCATTGGTGATCACATTGCCAATCATGCTAGAAGATAAGAAAGTTGTAGAAAAATGGAAATTAAACCGAATTCTGGTTGATACAGGGAGTTCTGTTAATATCATATTCTATCATGCACTTAAAGGGATGGGAATTAAAGATGAAGAAATCACAAATTCAAAATGTCTTATTCATGGATTAGGAAAATCTACAACAAAATCTAAAGGGGAATCGCTACTGCGAATATTACTGGGAGAAATCGAAACACATGTAATCTTGTGTGTGATAGATATGGAATCTCCATATAACATGCTGATAGGAAGGCCGTGGATTCATGCGATCAAAGCTGTTGCTTCAACATTACATCAGAAAATCAAATTTCCTACACCAAATGGAATACAAGAAATAAAAGGAGATCTTGATAGTGCAAAATTTTGTTATCAAATTGAAGTAACGCAATGCGGAGGAAGAGCAAGAAAGAAACATCTTCGTAGGAAACTTGCGAAGGAAACAAAAAAGGAAGAAGAATTCCAAGTGTATACGGTAAGAGCAAAGGAAGGGAGAGGTATACCAAATGAGATTCAAGAAAAAGAAGGGGAACCAGCAAAAATAATCAAAGAACCAACACCTATGGGGGATAAAAATCCAAGTTATGTTGCAGCTGAACCAACTAAAGAAATAAATATTGGAAGTAAAGAGGAGCCTTTATTCTTGCGAATTAGAACTAAGATGGATGAAAAAGAAGAAAAAAGAACTATTGATCTTTTACGAGAATATAAAGATATCTTCGCAGGAAGTGTAGATGAGATACCAGGAATTGATCCATCAGTGGCGTGTCATAGATTGAACATAGATAAAAATGTAAGACCATTCAAACAAAGAATAAGGAAGATATCACAGAATTATCATGTACAGATAGAAGAAGAGTTACAAAAGATGTTGGATGCATGGATCATAAAGGAAGCAAAATATCCAGAATGGATTGCGAATATGGTCATTGTTCCGAAAAAGAATAAAGGAATAAGAATTTGCATAGATTTCACTGATCTAAACAAGGCATGTCCCAAAGACAGTTTTCCATTACCAGATATACCACAAATGGTGGAATCAGCTGCAGGTCATGATAGAGTCACTTCACTTGATGGATATAAAGGGTATAATCAAATATCACTCGCAGAAGAAGATCAAGAACATACTTGCTTTTTTGCTCCAAGGGGTTTGTATTGTTATGTGAAGATTCCATTTGGTTTGCGGAATGCGGGTGCTACATATCAACGTATGGTTGAAAAAGTGTTCGCGAAGTGGATACATAAAACTTTGGAGGTATATGTAGATGATATGTTGATAAAAATTAAGGAAGCTAAAGACCATGTGCAAGATTTGAAGGAAATATTTGAGCAAATGAGAAAGTTCAACATCAAATTAAATCCTGAGAAATGTATAATTGGGGTTTCATCTGGAAAGTTCTTGGGATACATAGTATCGAAGGAGGGAATACAAGTTGATCCAGAAAAGGTCCAAGAAGTTCGTGACATGCCAACACCTGCAACGGTAAAAGAAGTACAAAAGCTAAATGGACTCTTGGCTTCACTTGGAAGATTTATTTCGCGAATGTCAGATAAGTGCAAGCATTTTTTCAACATACTTAAGAAGGGAGCAAAATTCAAGTGGACTGATGAATGTGAAAAAGCTTTTCAAGGAATCAAAGAGTACCTCGCAAATACATCTATACTACAGAAACCAGAGAAAGGCGAAGAATTATTGGTATACCTCGCAACAACTCCATATGCTCTAAGTGCAGTTCTGTTACGAGAAGATGCAGGAGTAGAGAGGCCCATTTACTACATTAGTAAAACTTTTAATGCAGCAGAGAAGAATTATTCCAAAATGGAGAAGTTAATCTTAGCCCTGGTTTATGCATCATTCAAGTTACGAATATACTTTCAAGCACATGTGATAAAAGTGGTAACCAAAGTCCCAATTGAATCAACCATGAAGAACACAAAAAGGTCAGGAAGAATATAAAGGTGGAATGCACAAGTAAACCATTACAAGATAAAATACGAAGTATTATCATCGCAAAAATCACAAGTTGTCGCAGATTTTTTGGCAGAATTTCCTTTGGAAGAAGATGAAGCAGTAGAGGAAATGATGGATGTTGAAGAAGAATTTGGAAATCCAAAAGACTTGTTAACCGAACCAAATAGATGGGAAATTCTAGTAGACGGATCATCCAATAGTGAGGGAAATGGAATTGGAGTCGTGTTGATTTCACCAGAAGGAGAAAGAACATCATTCTCATTCAGACTAGAATTTGCATCCACGAACAATGAAACAGAGTACGAAGCTATAGTGCATGCATTAAAGATCGCAATAGAAAAGAAGCTCGAAAGTATAAGGATAACAAGTGATTCGCAGTTAGTGATTTGTCAAATTAAAGGGGAATATACCACAAATGAATCTTCTTTGAAGAAATAAAAGAAACTCGTTGAAGAATTATCTGCGAAGATACCAAAATTAAAATGGAGACATATATCCAGAAAATATAATCGTCTCGCAGATGCTTTTGCATTTATTCCAAGCATGATGACAAATCCAAATACAAGAAATATCCAAATACATACAATTCAACACCCATCAGTGGACAAAGAGAAAGAAATTGAGGAAGTTGTTGCAATGGAAGTAGAAAAAGAATTATCAAACAACATCTCAGATTGGAGAAAATAAATTCATGCATATCTCGCAACAGGAGAAATATCCAGGAACAGACTAGAAGCACATAAATTAAAGAGTCGTGCAACAAACTATGAGTTACGAGAAGGAATTTTATATAGAAAGTCTTTCAATGGACCACCTCTCAGGTACTTAACTCGCGAAGAAGGAGAAAAAATATTGAAGATGTTACATGGAGGAGAAGCTGTAAATCATAGTGGGGGAAGATCTCTAGCATATAGAGCAAAGATACAAGGGTATTACTGGACTTATATGCATACAGACGCAAAATTGTTCGTACGAAGATGCAAGGAAAGTCAACGACATGGTAAAAGAATTCATGCACCAGGGGCCACATTAACTTCTTCAACAAGCTGCTAGCCTTTTGGTAAATGGGAGTTGGATATTGTTGGACCATTTATACCTGGATCTGGACAAAGGCGATACTTGATAGTTGCAACAGATTATTTCACAAAGCTCGCAGAAGTAAAAGCGAGACAAAGATATTCGTGATAAAGATGTTTTTACATTCATATTTGAGAACCTCATTTGCAGGTACGGGATTCCATCACAGCTAGTATCTGATAATGGAAAACAATTTGAGGGGCAGAATATAGAGATGTTACTCAGTGCTTTTAGGATAAAATATGGGAAGTCAACCCCATTATATCCACAAGCTAATGGACAAGCAGAAGCAACAAATAAAACAATCGCAGATACAATCAAAAAGAAATTAGAAGGACATCTCAAAGGGTGGTGCGAGCAAGTACCTAGCGCAGTTTGGGCATACAATTCAACTATAAGAGAAGCAACTAGAATGTCTCCTTATTGTCTAACATATGGAGTAGAAGCAGTATTACCCACATAGGTTGTAATTCCGACAACAAAGAAAGAAGATTGGGAAAGAAATTTAAGTGCGGGAGTAATATTAAGTGAATTGGATGATTTGGAAGAAAAAATAGAAAAGGCGTTGCACCATATGAAGATTTATCAGGAACGATTAGCTCGAGAATACAACAAGAGAGTCATTGAACGTGAATATAAACCAGGTGATTTGGTCATGCGAGAAACACCTAAATATCAAAAAGAAAATGGAGGAAAATTAGCACCAAAATGGGATGGACCATATGTTGTTAAAGAAGTTGTAGGAAGCGGAGCTTATCGGCCGATGGATCCATAAGGGAGAGACATGGGTTTGAGGCTTGGTAGACCTTGGAACAGGCTATATTTGAAAAGGTATTACCCATAAAACTCATGAAATTTTTTACGAATATTGTTTGCTCGCAGGAAATTGGGAAAAGTTACGAATTTTCAGAATTTATATTCCGATTAAAATTTCATTAATTTGCGAATAAAAGACCGCAATCTGTGATCAGCCTCCAAAAAAGAAAGAGAGCCGCAGAAAATTTTATAAAGGCAAACCTTTGTGGCGTACACCCTAGTTCGCGAAGCTATATTTCGTAAGAGGCAAAGTCCTAAAGTACGTCATTTAAGGGGGTACCTATAACGTGGCTAAGGGTAACCGGAACACCACCAAGGGCCCTTAGTACATGGTAAAAAATTTGGGGTACAACCCAATAATGGGGTACCTATCCGGGTTAGACACCTTGGATTCTCACCTAATCTAGCGACATTACACAATATAAAATGCGGTGTAAGAGGATTTAGGTTGGGCGACTAAGGCATACTGTCTTTCCCAAGAAGTGCAGAAAACGATCAAGGAGCCGAGGTACACGGTTGAGTCAAGAGTGCCGGGTGAGGTTGAACCACATCTGCCATTTTTGACAAGTCTTGGCAAATGATGCACTTGGACCAAAGATACCCCATAGGGTGCAACCTCGTAACTATAAGCCCTATAGGCAAAAAGGATAAGAGGTTGCGATCAAAAGCTGGTTGTTGGAAGAACCGGATGGGAAGAGCTAACCTTGTATGCTCGATGTACGCTTCCTTGAAGGGGCAATCAAGGGGAAGATAAAGGGCAGCACCCTCCATTAGGGAGCTGATACGTGCTATAAGACGCAAATGTCATGAGGCTTCTTGTTTGGGAAAACATAAAGGCTTGTCATATTTGTGCAACAAATGAAGTTCTGCGAGCCTTCTAAAAAAAAAAAAAAAAAAAAAAAAAAAAAAAAAAGAAAGAAAGAAAAAAAGAATAAAGAACTCGCAGAACATAATAAAGAAGTTAAGATGAGATCAATGGGTCACTACATGAAAGTGTAGAGACGTCCCCGCGATTTCATCGCAGGACGGCAATGTCATGGGGCTTTATGTTCGCAAGAATATTTAGGCCTGTCATATTGTCGCAACAATTCCTGAAGAGGCTAAAATACTATACAAAGAAGTTAAGATGAGATCAATGGGTTTTTGCATGAAAGTGTAAGAACGTCCTGCGATTTCATCGCAAGACGATAATGTCACGAGGTTGTATATTCTCAAGAATGTTCAGACTTGTCATATTATCGCAAATACAAAAATTCACTACAAAAGAGGTGGAAAAATAAGACCTTTACTTAGGAAGGCATGATAAGACCACAGAAATTAATGAAATTCATTGCATCAATATCATTGAAGAAATTATACAAGAATATACATTATGAAGATTTGAAGAGAAGACATCTTCGTCAATACCATTGAAGAAATTATACAAGAATATACATTATGAAGATTTGAAGAGAAGATAGCTTCGTCAATACCATTGAAGAATTTTTACAAAAAGTCCTATCAAAGAAGATAACATCATTGAAGAATTCTCACGAAGACTTAACAAAAGATGCGATTTTGATAGTAATCAAATACAGATAATTTCATACTCGTAAAATGTTACGAGAGTTAAATACTTCTTATACTTCTCCATATATTGAATATTTTTCTACAAATTCAATACTATTTATACTTCTTCAAGAGTATATCATATTTATTATACTTCTTCAATGGATATTTAATTTTGCGAAGGTTAAGTACTTATTATACTTCTTCATACAATTCTTATACTTCTTCATATATTGGGCAATTCTTCATGAATTGGATACTGCTAATACTTCTTCAAAGATATTTTATACTTCTTATACTTCTTAAGGATATTTCATATTTCGTATACTTCATACTTCTTATACTTCAAGGGGAGATTTATTATTTACCTCGCAACATTCCGCAAAAGGCAAAAGGCTCATATTTCTTATACTTCAAAGGGAGGACTTTTTATTCATAATCACAATCAGACAAAACTTCGTAAGATAAATTGAGAAGGATATTCTAATACTTCCAAGAAGAGTTGATCATCTGAAGAGCAATAATAAGGGGAAAAGGAATACTAAGCTAAGTCTTTAAGATATATTATTTCTCTCCACATGATCAAGTTATGTGAATAAGGGAAACAAACATCAAAGAAAGATTAATTCAAATTAAGCTTTGAAAAAGAAATTGTTGGATTGATTCAAAGTGCAATCAAGAAGAAAGTGTTGTATTGAAAAGAAACAGAACAGACATACAAAAAGAGTGAAGTTACAGAACAGATATACAAAAAATAGTGAAGTTATTTTTCAGGCAATCTATTCCCATCAAAATGATCTTCTTCTTCAACTTCACTATCATTTTCAACTTCACTTTCAGAGATTTCCAGATATGGAGTATCTTCAGGAATTTCTTCAGAAAGGAGCGTATGGTACTTCTTGAGAGGAATTTCATTATCTTCGCAAATCTTGCGAGTCATCTTAGCTCGAAAACGCTTGACGTATAAACTATGGTTATGCTGGGAAATTAGAAGCTGATATCTCAATTCATAAATTTTCTTATTACGATTAGCAAGCATAGTTTCCAGATCATTATTCATCTTCGCATAATTTTCTGCAGCAAGGAGAGAAATTAAGGAATTGGTTAGCAAATTACGAAGGAAAATAACCAAAATAATTACCATCGCAAATAATTTACCTTCTAGTTGCTTCTTATCATTACGAAGAGAAGAATTTTCAAGCTTTAATTGATTATTCTCCTCAAGAAGAGAAGAATTATCAATTGCGATGCTCGTTCGATTGTGAATTATCTTCGTGACGGGATATTAATTCTGCGTTATCAATATTTAAATCTTCTACTCTCGACGGAGATTTGAATTTTCAACCTCTAACTTCCTACAACGATTCAAAGTTTTCTTCTCAAAGAATAGAATGGCGTCTTTCCCAATCGAAACAATTTGCACAACTAACTCTTCCAACCTAAACAAGAAAAAAGGGGGTTAGAAATCAACAAAATAAGGGAAATAAACAAGGAATAGAGAAGAAACTTACCATGCTACCTAAAGCATATAATGAAGCAGGAGAGACGAATCTTGAAATTCCTTTGAGGGAGTTATTATCAATTACAGTAGGAACTTTACAAGCCTTCGCAATAAGTTTGCGAGCATTCGCTGTAGGAGAATTTCCTAATCCACGAGAAGAATGAAGGAAAGCCTCAGAGATGCTAACCATTGCTGAGGAAAAAGTTTCTGGGATACTATAATCTTCATTTCCACCTTCATCAACATCATTATCATCATCTCCTTTGTCAGAAAGGGTATCGGAATTAGAACTAAATTCCTTCTCAGGAAATTTATCATCTTCATCACCAAGATCTTCCTCCATGTTCTCATTAGAAGAAATTACATTGGAATGAGATTTGGTTGAGAGTATCTTCTTTTTCCTCCTCTCGTAAACAACATCTTGAAGTTTTCTTTTTACTTTGCGAAGAGCATCATCTTGACTACCAGAAGCTTGGGTAACCTTCGCAGAACGAAGAGTTTGTTGTCTTGCAGTAAGCCTTTTAGAAGAAGTAGAACTCTTATTTTCACTCGCACCAATCTCAGGAAGAAGTGGAACCTGTAAATTCAAATAAGGATAAGAAACAGAGGCAACAATATATTGTTTAGAAAAATACAAGAATATTTCTTACCTCATTTGAAATTAAAGGGTAACAAAAAGATAAGGAGATGGAAGTACATACATTTCTAAAAACCCAAGGTTGATAATAGCGGTTACGAAGGTTCGCAGGAAGTTCTACTATCCTAGTAATATAAGAACCTGATAATATTAAAGGGTACTTATACCAATCTTCATCATTAGAACGACGAGGTGTCTTATTATTTCTGAAGCATAATCAATATCGTGCATGAGAAGATCATCTCATTGCGATATTAGCTTTACGATGAAGACGAACACCCCAACGATTATCTTCTTTCCTCGCAGGAATTAATGTGTAATTTTTGAAGAAACCCTCAAATGTATAATTCGCAGCAACAATTTCTATATTTTCAAATCCAGGTTTTCTAAGATCAATTGAATACAAAGATTTCCCAAAAGTGGCACGATTTGCGAATTCAACTAAGAGGCGAATACAATCACCAATCAATTGGTAAATTGCACAAGAAAAATTGGGGTGGGAAATAATTTCGTAGAATAAAGGAAAGTTAACATCATAAAGAGGAAGAGGAAGACCTGCGAGGATTTGACCTCTGATAGGTGTCTAAAACACTCAATTTAATATTTAGTATTTATGATTTCTTTGCTATTTTCGTGTGAATTATGTATCTTATATTCGCTTTTGAGTTTATTAGGTTCTATGGAGTTTTTGGGAGCAAAATAAGGAGAAAATGTCCATTTGAAGCGAAAAGGGAAAACACATCAAGTCGCAGGCGAAAGGATGAGGTCATTCCAATGCCGTGTGAGAAAGTTATGAGCAAAATCAGGAATTAAGCTTATCAGTTTTCCAGAACCGACAGTTGAAATCAACACAAAATAGTTGGGTGGCCCTTATCCAAGTCACTGGTTATCAATAACCAGTCCGTACAAACAGGCCTACTTAGGTCGAGTTTCTCAGACAACTAGTTTGTATTTCATTAATACAACACCTGAAATTGAGAGGAGAGATGGAGGCCCTATTCTCTGAGGAAGAAAGATAAAGGTGGAGAAATCAGCGATCTCTGTTGCTGACCGGAGAATTGAAACTGGGTTTACATTCCAGGCGAAAAATCAGTAAAGTACTGAGAGCTGTTGCCATTGAACTAGGGGAACATGGAGTAGATTCAGAGGTTTGAAGAGTTTTTGGAAGGTTTGAATGAATGGGTTTGATCTTTATTTGAAGTGCATTACAGGGAAGGAGATGGAATAATCTCTAAATCAACATCAAGTATATCTATGAAGCAACAAAATTATGCACGTAATATGTTTGAAGAAATGTCTGAATGACATAGCTTTTGCCAACCTCAACTGAACTAGATTTGTAGTCAGCTAAAGCATGGTTATGTGTTGTTTACCAAGGGCTACTAAGGTTAGTATGGCTGGTTATGATTGGTTGAATCTGGTGCTATGGATACAGCGTTAGTTGGGTGCTTGAAATGGAGTAGTTGTTGTTGATGAAATTACTATGAACCAAAGAGGTGGTGACTGCAATGCTGTGGAGAAATGGGCTCAGATATACACAGAGATGTAGGTGGAAATGTGAACCAGGGAAGGATGGTTCTGTTGTTCATGGACTGGTGAGACAATGAGTAACGGTGAGAGTGGAGTTCCAGCTTAGGAGTTAACCGGATCAACCGGAGGTGATGCTATGTAGGAGCTGGTGGTACGAGTCAAATCAGTAGAAGAAGAGGTGAAGCTGTAGAATGGGGCTTTGAGCAGGTGGTGTTCGATGTTTGTTGTGGGTACTGAGAAGGATTATAAGGACAGGTGAATTGGCAACCCAGTAGTTGAAGATGCAATGAAATGAGGAGATGGTGATATGACATTGAAGGTGGTGGTTTTGCAGTAGTGAACAAGAGATTGCAGCTACAGTTGGAGCCAAGATGGATGTGGGTTGTAATTGGTGATGAAGGATGAAGGCTAGATGTTTTATTTGCAGGTGATATTGCAGTGTGCAACTGGTACAGTGAATGGGATTTGCAGCTGAGTTTGTGTTGATTCTATGAAGCTTAACAAAAAAATGGTTTTGAGGCAACAGAGAGAAGGTTCAGTTTGTGAATTGGAGGTCTTGCTGTTTGAGCTACAGATGTGGTGGAAGTACTGGTGATTGGCAACTGGTGTGGTTTCGCAGGTCAGCTGTGATGCTAATGGCAGAGCCAAGGGAAGATGGCTGGAATTGGTTGCGAGCAGGGGAGCAATATGGTCACTGGTGATGGGAGTCAGAGTTCAGTGCTCAGTGATGCAACTGAGGTAGCTGGTGAGTTATGGAAAAAAGTGGAGTTACTGTTGGAATGGAATTTGTAGTGCTTGCAGCTGAGAGTCGAGAAAGGAGAAGGCAGTAAGAAGTGATGGCCGTGAACTGCCAAGGCTTGTTGCAGGTGAAGGTGGAGTGTTATTCCAGTGGTGGCAGTGGAGTGATGCTGCAATGAGCTGATAGTCAGGTGGACAGCTACAACACAAGAGCATTGCATGGAAGTTAGAATGATGTTGTTGCTGCTAAGGCTAAGAAATTGCAGTGGCAGTGGAGCTGGGTGTTGTTGGGCTATAGCTGGTGAAGCTACAGGTGGTGGATTCCAAATTGGTGACTGAGCATGGGATTGATGAAACAACAGCAATGGTGTTAGGGTGTTGTTGTGAACTAAACTATAGAAGAAGTTGGTGTTCTGGTGCTGCTACTGAGAGATGTATATAGCTGGGGAGTCGCAGTATGCTGTGAAGTTGGTGATCTGGTGCTGTTGAAGTGCAGATTCTGGTGGCATTAGGAAGTGAAACAATGGTGGATGCGATGAACTAAACAAGTAAGTTGCAGCTGGGGATGATTGAATTATGGACTGGGTTTTGTAGTTGCAAGAAACTGAGCTGTAACTGGGAAGTATGGCAGTGACATTGGCCTGAAACCAATGCTACAGAAATAGTGCGAAAACGGAGTGAAAATGGCGAGCCAGTGAGCATAGTTCCGGTAGTCGGATTTCAGAGGTTAAAGTGTCGATCGCAATATTTCAGTGAATCGCGAGGGGGGTATGAGTCGGATCCAATAATTGATGGCCGGACATATGAGCTACGGGTCACGCTTTTGGGTACGTTTTCGCAAGAATAGAAAATTGGATTTAGATGGGTTATGCAAATGTTTGAAATGCAGGAAAGCAAAGCTGAGCTGCTGGGAGTATGCACTAGCTAGTGACAGTTTCTGAGGAGAAAAGAGATCGGAAAAAGTTTTCCGGTGACCAGATTCCGGCACCGGCGACCGGATTCCGGTGATGGCGTCAGCACCCCGGCGACCAGATTTGGACCCAAAATTTCCAGAGACATATTTCTCACACCTGGGCTTGGTGGACTAGTAGATGGACGTGGACTTGAAGATTTTGAAGACTTTGACCTATTTTTGGAAAGCAAAGGGCTATAAAAAGAGAGTTTCTACAACAAAGAAAAAAAAAAAGGTTTTTTATTCTATTCTTGGAGCTTTCGCAGAGAACTACTTCTAGGGTTTGCTTTCTTTTATGTTTCATAGTCTTCCTTTGAATATTTTGATGATGAACTCCATGAATATGAGTAGCTAAATACTATTATTGGTTATGGGATAAAGTTGATTTCTTCAAGCATGTTATTTGATTCTATGAATTAGTTTTGTCTCAATTCTATCGTTTATGATTCATCGATTCTATTATCATATGATTTGAATGCTAGTTTGGTTGAGTCCGGAATCAATTGGATTTGTTTTCATATCTAAAACTATATTAGGGTTTTCAATACGTAAAAGTTGTTATCTCTGATTTCTAGTAGCAACTTGTGGTTAATACTTGTAGTGATACATCTTTTTAATCGCATATGAATCATAACCTTTGTTAAAACGAATTAGTGCTTTTACACGTTTGTTTGCATCGATTAGTCTTATTTCATAGAACTTATTTCTCTTAGGGAGTTAAATCTAATTGTGCTTTTACACTTTAGGTTGCTTTTTAAGAAGATTTCTCAATAGCATCTTTTAATGTTGTTTGTGATAAAATCAGGAAATAAACGGGATACTCTTGCGATCAAGATATCCTAGGACTTTTGATAATTGAGAGATTAAATACCAATTCTAATCCTAGATGAAAAATACATGTTTGTGAATGATACTATCCCTTAACCAATATCTTCTCCTTATTGATTATTCCAACTATTTACTTCGCTTTATTTAATTTTATTACTTAGATAAAAACAAAAACACTCTTGGGTTAATTTATTACTTAAGAATCTGAAAATTGCATAACAACAATCGCCTCTCTGTGGATACAAACTCTTTCTTATCGAATACTATATTCATATTAGTTAAGTGAGGAAGTGAATTATATTTGTGTCATCTGACAAGCGATCATTACTCCACCAAATTCGGTTTTCATAATTCTTGTGAATGCACTGTCCAAAAATAATGATCGAAATCTCCTTGAAAAATCTTTAATTAGCAAATGCACATTACTAATTCTTATTTTTCATATATAATTAAAAACCCTTAATTAAAAAGATTCCTAAATTATTTAAATTCGATCTTGGGATTTACTTCCTTCTTAGTCGTTAAGGAATATCTTTGAACAATATAGAATAAGCATTAATGCACCGTGTTCAAAGTGTATCGACATCTTTACTCTTGCAAGTCTTTTTTCATAATTGCTCACTTGAAACCGATTTACCATGCTTCCAAACAAGTTTAGAATTGGTTCATCTGACTTTCAAGAACTATGTGATTGATCAAGTAACACTCAGTCACAACTCATGGGTTTACGGTTCTACCAAAACAAGTTTCGGTTCTACCTCCATGTGAGTATTATGCATAGTTATACTAGCTTACCAAAGATACGTCTGACTAGGTACTAGGATCGGTTCCCCCACATATATTTTGTATCTAACTTGTATGCACTGCACATGTCCATGGGATTGGTTCCCCCTTCCGAAAAACGTGTTGCACATGTTCATAGGTTCGGTTCCCCTTTATTCCATAAACCTTGATGCACCTCATACAAGGATCGGTTCCCCTTGTGATGCACTATACTTCTTACTAGGATCGGTTCACCTCTCCCAAATTTGGTTAGACACACACAAACTCGATCGTATCCCATGTGATTACTTAAGATCAGTTTCACTAATAAAAGTCATACCAATACATAAGTCAGGCCTCATGTGAATAGTTTTACCAAGAACACAAACAAGTCATGAGCGGTTATACTAATCACACATATTGGTCGTTCATAAGATATACAATGAAGAACAGCCCCAATAACGCCTAGCGATTTCCTTTTCGGTTCACAACACATATCATAAACTTACTTCCTTAGAACACATGTAAACATTTTTCCCTAGGATGAAATCCTCACCTCATACCCATACATAATCACAATAGCATTCGTACGATTATGTCGATGTCTTATATACAAAGTTTAATGGTTAAGCAAGAAAATTTATATTGTATTCCTTAATATTATGTCTATCTAGAGTGTTCATGCTTTGCAATTTTATGTTTTCAATATGCACGACTTGAAAGATACGTTAGGGAATGAAACAGTTCAAGTCAAATATCACTAACCTCAAGTGGATAAATGATATTGTGGTTGTAGCTCCATTCTTCTTCACTTCTTCAAGTCTTTGCAATACTTGTAATGTCTCACCCTAATACTTCAAGCTAACCTATACGAATTTGAATCTAGTACATTTAAATTAAGAGACTCTTAAATGAGTTTTGGCTCACTAAAATATGACAACCAAACTTGACATACCAACGCTTCGTGGGTTTAACTGAGCTATGCTCTAACAATCTCCCCCTTTGTCAATTTTAGTGACAAAACTCTTACAATCATATGGATAAACAAATTACAATAATTCATTACACATATGCTTGATTCCCGAATTCAACAACACATAACCTGCATTAATTCAATCCTTAAAATGTCGTTGTTGACATTATAATAACAAAGCACATACTCCCCCTAAAGGTGAGATAGGTAGATTTACAATCCGGACATCTTTGTTATCCCAATCATATGATATGTTACTCCCCCTTAGTCTGTGCTTTTCTTCATTCGTTAGATAAACGTTCAAGCATCATTGTCCTCTTCCCTAGTGACACCAATCAACCATAAAATTGATACCATCATCACTTGTTTAATCCATATATTTCTCCCCCTTTTTGTCACAAAAATGACAAAGAAACAAAAAAATAATGGATAACACGAAAAGAATCTTACAAATCTCAAAAATAGACTTGCAACATGTTGAGTCAAGCACGAGGGTTCCACATACCATTTTTGATAACCAATATCAAAACCAAAACTACAAAGTAATTATGTTTTGATATGTTATCATGGAAATAATTTCCCGAAGCAATTTTACCAACTAGTTTAGCAAACCAAAAATCAACTAAGCAACTTAGTTCCTTTGCTAAACCGATTGTATAAATACAAACGCTTCATTCGATAAGACCAAAACAAATATAAACTCGATTTTTCTCATCAGGTTCTAATTATCCATATCACTTAGACCTTTAGATTTCAAACAAGCCAAATACTAGGTTAGTTAACTAGCATTTCCTTGTTTAGGATTTTGGCTAGACTTGAATAACTGAAACCTCCACTTTGATAAGTCTAACTAAGATCAGAATTAACTTAGTTTATCTTATATGGAATCGAATTGGACTAAACAACTCGTCCTATTAACATATTCATTCGTTAATCCATAAATAATTCATACAAACCAATAAATCAACTTGCATAATTATTCACCTCAACCGGATACAATAGAAACAACATATATATCAATGTTTCATTATTGCACTAAAATTTTATAAGACTAAACAATTGATACTACACAATAAAGCAAAATAACAATTGGTTTACTTAACTGGAAGCAATTGAATTAATATAAACATTAAAGCACCGCAATTGCACCAAATTTTGTAAGCCTAAACGATTGATATCACACAACAAAGCAAGATAACAATAGTTTTACTTAACCGGAAACAATTAAATCACACAAACATCCACTAATACATAATGGAATAAACACATCAATTGTACCAACTATTTCGTTTAAGCAAAAGCAACATATATATTAAATAAAAATAGGCTTTTCTTAAAACAGGAAAACAATTAACTAACAAGATTGTTACCTCAATTTCGCATCCAACTTCTCCAAATATGATCGCATCGTTTTCTTCTTCCGGGAGAATTGATATCGAAATACCATTATGTTGTCATTTAATGTGAAATCAAAGTTGTTGTAGTAAATAGGTTCGTTGAGACTTGTGAAAGCAATAGATTTTAGACTTATAAAACTTAAAAATAAAGAAAACTTAATGCAACATTGATTTCAAGATATTAGAAATAACCAAGACACTGATTCCACTATTACACATGAATGAATGATGGTAAATAACCCAAAACTCTAATTATCTTTTAAGTCCCTTGTTTCTTAATTCACAAATAATCAGGCATATTCTCAAATATTAATTGTAATCCCTAAGCATAGATTATCAATTGACTAAACAAAGTATAACCTATCAAATTGAATCACAACTAATTAAGAAAATTATGCAAACAATTTAGAACTCTGCAAAAGCAGTGATTGAGTGAATTATAAATTATAAATTAGAGAAAATAAAATAATTACCAATTATTCATGCGTAAATAGCTTCCTCATTGCCTTGGTTGTGGGAGAATTAGCTCATCATCATGTTGGAAACACACTCAAAAATCATTTTTATTGCTCAAAGGGTGTTTACAAAGATGAAAAGGGAGAAGAAATTATAAAACCGGGTTTGTAATAGTTTTATTTGTTACAAACTGAAAAGAACGATGAAAGGAATCTGTCGCTGAAACTGTAGTTATACGACCCCCGCCTCTGTGTCGTTATCACTGTTGATAAACGACTGTGTTTTGCAGTCTAATGTTCTTCAAACTCTCTTTAATGGCAGCAACAACAGATTTCTCCAACTCGACTTTCTCAGCTCTGTAATCTCCCCAAACTCTCTGTAACCTTTTATGAGTACCCAACACCCTATATATACCCAACAGAACCTCCAAATATCGCATTCAACTCCCAAATATTCTCTCATTACTCGGTAATATTTTGTTTCCATTTATTCATGCTTTCGTGTCTGCAGCTATCAATATATACTCAATCACGCATCAAATGAATGTGTACATGCATCATATGGTGCTAACATGTTCAAAATGCACGCCATCCTTCCAAAAATAGAACCGAAATATTCCCGAGCACACTTCCATCTCTGTTTTCACGATAAAAATGCGTCTTCTCTGCTTCACTTCAACACGGATCTTCTAGCCAAATTCAATCAAACCAAAGACCCATACCAAGCTTGTTATGCTCAGTCAAGTCATCCCAACCAATCTCATCCATTGAGTCTCCTTCTAGATGCCCAAAATATCAAACCATAATCTGTTCTTTTAACTCCAACAGTTTTCCGCCAATTCTGAAAATTTGAATGAAGAATATGGTGTCTCCCTAACCAAACTGGTGGTGCGAATAGCAGGAGTCCAACTGAGGTTCCCCTTAACCAAAATGAGGGTGCCTTTAGTACTTTTCTCCGGGGGGTCCAAATAACACTTTTTGAGCAACTTTTTCCACACAATTGTATTTCTCCAAAAACACCTAAACAAACATAAAAACACCATAATAAGTACAAAATCAATAACTAACAATAGAGACACTGAGGACAATTCAGACATAAAACTGTGTCTATCATCATTCTCATGCAAAAAACAAAAGAATAACAACAACCAACCTTTACCAGAGAAAGGTTGAAAATCGGTTTTAACAATTGCAAGCAAAAGTTGAAAACCGGCGAAACACATATGCTTTTATGCTAAACCAAAACCGATTCAACATATTGTGACTTTTTCACATATTGTTTCTACAGGAACCCCTCATGATCCTTTGATAAATCCTACCAACATGGGATAGAACTTAATCCTGCTAAACCAAAAAGTCACCTAAACCATAAGGGTTCACAACATATTATGAGATCGAATATTAAGGTAGTAAAACCGAAATCAAACATCCCATAAACATACATAGAAAATAAAATAAAGCATTAAAGTACCAGCTATGTAAATCAAAAACTATCACAAGAAAAATTATAAGTCAAATAACTTTATTCATAATAGTTATTATTCAATAGGCTTATACAATCAATCAAAAATTGATGTCTATTTTTGTTTCTCAATTCTCGGGTCGATTGGTTTCAAAAACTAGATTCAAATTCTTCTGAGCACTCCCCTTTTCAGTAGATGATTTCTTCATTTCGAACAGCTGGGAATGAAGATTAGCTAGTACTTCTTTTGAATCCTTTATCATCAACTTATGATATCTAATGCAACCTTTTACAGAGAGAATCTATTTTCTTAGAGAATCTTGAGAAATATCATGAGGTGAAACATCATGAGTTCTAGTCATAACAGATGCAAAGAGTGCTAAGTCATCAAGAGATGTCTTATCTTCAGTCGAATTCTCCATTGAAATTCAAAGTCTTCTTTCAGACAAGAAGATGATATGAGGGATCGGAGAATATCAATAAATAGTCCTGGTTTAAGAAAATCGAAACTATTTTACCAAAAATAGAAAGATATCTATTATTTTACACAGACAAAATCTCTTGCCCAGATTTATGCTTCCCCACACACAGAATATTGGGAAACAAGTGAGGATGCATATTTCAACACAATTAGAGTGTGTTGAGGTGAGAATTATTCCCACCATATTGAACAAAAACATCCCTAGGATGACTTATGAACACAATAGATTGTGTTTCCCTTTGTTCCTTCTTACTCTTGTGATTGCAAGAGTTCGCAATCTCCTTTTGAGATCTTATAAACTTATTAGTATTCAAAATATTTTTCCCTTTGCGAAGAGCCTTGATAAAATTATTTCCAAGGAGAGTTTTAGTATGATTATTTCTTCTACATGAAGATCTTATCATATTATCAGAAAACTTAGTTTCTGATTCTTTCGACTTTTCATCCGATTTCTCTTGTTCAGATTTCAGCATACTGGTTTTGTCCGAAAGACATTTCAAAAGGTTTTCAAGAACCAAACTTAACCTTTTATTATCCTTAATTTCCAACTCACGTTTTTCTAATAGTTGTTTAGACTCACAAAATTCATTTTCATTAGAGTTGGAAATAAGTACATTACAATTAGATATTTCTTCATTAGAATCTTCCTCCGGAATGTCATCAAGGGTGGAGACATAAGCCTTGTTGCACTTCTGATTTCTTCTGCTGGGACAATGTTTTGCCATATGTCTGAATCCTCGGCACTTGAAGCATTGTACTTCATTGTTGTCCTTTTTATGGCAAACCGAAACTGTATCCAGAACATGTTTATCAATGGATAAGATATTCTTAATTCATTTCGCTAGCGCAGTAGTTGAGTCAAGATCTTTTTCAACATGAACATTTTCCTTCTGGAAACGTTTCTCAGTTTGATTCTTCAGCAGAATTTCTTTATCAAAGATCTTTAACTTTCCTACAAGAGAGCTTCGAGAAAGTGTAGAAAGATCGTTTCCTTCTATTATTGCATGTTTCTTAGACTCATATCTGAATGTTAACGATCTGAGAATTTGGCATATTATTTCTTTTTCAGGTATAACCTTTCCAAGGAAAAAAGATGCATTAACAATCTCAGAAAGTTTAGAGTTAAACTCCTCAAAGGTGTCGTTATCATCCTTCTTGAGATGTTTTCATTCAGTTGAAAGGGAAAGAGGTCTAGCTTCCTTTTTAGAATCATCTCATTCGAATACAATCTCAAGAGTATCCCATGCTTCTTTAGAAGTCATGCAAGCCAACATAAGATATAAAAGTTCATGGCTAACTGCATGTATGATGGTGTTCAAACCAACAGAATTATGCATTGCACGAATTCTTTCTTCATGAGTATAATCCGCTAAGCGTTTAAACTCTACTTCTGAATAATCCATCGGTTGTTGATATCCGTATTCGATTAATAACCATATATTAAAATCTCGGGATTGAAGAAAGGCTTTCATAGCAGATTTCTATAATGGATAGTTAGTCCCATCAAATCTTGGCGGTATGTTAACCGAATCATGTAAGAGATTCATTTCTTATAGGATGGATCGCACCAAACACAGATTGTTAGATCTTTTCGTGTTTGCCCGCTCTGATACCAATTGAAAAGGCGAGGGTACCCCAAATATACCTCAAACTATTACTTTTCCTTCCTATAAGTCCTTTCCCCTAAAGTGATTGTCTATGGACTGAGTCGAGACAATACAACAAATCGGTTCACACTTTGTATGATCGTCTATGGATACGAGATGGAGTCAATACAACAACAAAGTGTGTTTACTTGATACAAAGGTTCGGACTTAACCAAACTCAATAGGATTTAAGTATCAAGTAAATAGGAATTAACGTTTGTGAAATTTACTTTAATTATAATCAAAGAATTATAATTCGGAAATATAAAGTAAATAACACAGCAAGATTTTGTTAACGAGGAAACCGAAAATGCATAAAAACCCCGGGACCTAGTCCATAATTGAATACTCTCAGGATTAAGCAGCTATACAAAATAAACCAACTTCGTGTAGTTGAGACCAAGAAACTAAACCTATAGTTCACCTTGTTCCGTCTATATTCTCACGCCTCCAACCTGTAAATAAGTCACGTACTTGGACCAATTCCTTTGGTTCGTATTCCATACAGTAAAGAAACAACAAATCTATTTGGTATCAACTTTCTTCACCCAAGTGATATGAGTTGCGCAAAGGTTCCCTTGTTTATCTTAAAATAAACTCCTTTTCCAGGTTCCAAGATCTATCTTATATTCAATCACTCAAAGGCAATCGTTAAGATTAAGCCAATCAATACCTTTAATCACAAGGAAACGTATTGATTCCAATCTTCCTCAACTATTCTATCAAAATACCCAAAAGGATAAATCAATTGTAGTCGGATCCGCTTTTTCCCAAACAAGTATTGTGCACACCAAAAATTATAAAAACCAAGTCAGAAATCTTCAATATATTCTTTGTCTTCAAATCTTCTTAGATCTTCAATAAACACCTGCACACAACTATTTGAATCTCTTGTGATCAATCACACATGGAACGGAGTCTGTTAACAATGGATTATCACAAGATCGTCTTTAGATCTAACAATAGTCTAAAGATCCCCGTCGAAACCTTGAACTAGTTTGAGTGAATCTTATATCATAAGAGAAGATTCTCAAGCAGAAACAAACTAGGTGCAATCAAAGCTCAACCACCGTTAGTCAATCAAATCAATACGAAAACTAAAGATAAACCTCAATATCTAGTTTCCCACCAACGGGCCGTGCTAGAGCTTCTAAATCCCAAAGAAGACTTTAAATTGAGCGGCCGTAAGAGATTTCACCTAATTAGATTACTCTCCTCTCTGATAGGCGGCTTCACCAGTAACAAAGACAAAAGAGGAAGTCTATGTCACGCAGGATTAGTTTGCTAGAAATCCAAACTCAAAGTATTTATAGACAAGGAAGTTTGGACACCAAGGAATTTCCAAAACCAAAAATATTCTCAAGATATTTTCCATTACTCCACCAAATTCGGTTTTCATAATTCCTGTGAATGCACTGTCCAAAAAAATAATGATCAAAATCTCCTTGGAAAATCTTTAATTAGCAAATGCACATTACTAATTCTTATTTTCCATATATAATTAAAAACCCTTAATTAAAAAGATTCTTAACTTATTTAAATTCGATCTTGGGATTTACATCCTTCTTAGCTATTAAGGAATATCTTTGAACAATATAGAATAAGCATTAATGCACCGTGTTCAAAGTGTGTCGACATCTTTACTCTTGCAAGTCCTTTTTCATACTTTCTCACTTGAAACCGATTTACCACGCTTCCAAACAAGTTTAGAATTGGTTCATCTGACTTTCAAGAACTATGTAATTGATCAAGTAACACTCAATCACAACTCATGGGTTTACGATTCTACCAAAACAAGTTTCGGTTCTACCTCCATGTGAGTACTATGCATAGTTACACTAGCTTACCAAAGATATGGATGACTAGGTACTAGGATCGGTTCCCCACATATATTTGGTACCTAACTTGTATGCACTGCACATGTCCATAGGATCGGTTCCCCCTTCCCAAAAACGTGTTGCACATGTTCATAGGATCAGTTCCCCTTTCTTCCATAAACCTTGCTGCACCTCATACAAGGATCTGTTCCCCTTGTGATGCACTGAACCTCTTATTAGGATCGGTTCCCCTTCTCATAGTAATAAGTTCAGACACTCACAACCCGATCATACCCCATGTGATTACTTAAGATTGGTTTCACTAATAAAAGTCATACCAATACATAAGTCAGGCCTCATGTGAATAGTTTTACCAAGAACACAAACAAGTCATGAGCGGTTATACTAATCACACATATTGGTCGTTCATAAGATATGCAATGAAGAACATCCCAAATAACGCCTGGCGATTTACTTTTCGGTTCACAATACATATCATGAACTTACTTCCTTAGAACACATGTAAACATTGTTCCCTAGGTTTAAATCCTCACCTCATTCCCATACATAATCACAATAGAATTCATATGATTATGTCGATGTCTTATATACAAAGTTTAACGGTTAAGCAAGAAACTTCATATTGTTTTCCTTAATACTATGTCTATCTAGACTGTTCATGCTTTGCAGTTTTATGTTTTCAATATGCACAACTTGAAAGATACGTTAGGGAATGAAACAATTCAAGTCAAATATCACTAACCTCAAGTGGAAGGATGATGTTGTGGTTGTAGCTCCGTTCTTCTTCACTTCTTTAAGTCTTCACAATATTTGTAATGTCTCACCCTAATGCTTTCAAGCTAACCTATACGAAGTTAACTCTAGTATATTTAAAATCAAGCGACTCTTAAATGAGTTTTGGCTCACTAAAACATGACAACAAAACTTGACATACCAACGCTTGGTGGGTTCAACTGAGCTATGCTCTAATAGTCTTAATGACAAGTTCATCAAAACCATGTATCTAAAGGAAGAAGGGATTAATACTCTTAAGAATGACGTACAAAGGTTATCTGGAAGTTCTGAAAAAATTTCATCAATGTTGTTTGGTCAGAGATCCTTTGGAAATATTAATGGTTTAGGGTTCAAAAGCAAAACTGCAAGGTCAAAGAACATGTCTATTCTAACTAATCAGGGAACAACGATTGTTGATTGTTGTGTTAAACAGGAAGAGTCCCATAAAAACGAAAGATCTGTATTGGTTTGTTCATTTTGTGGAAATTTAAAGCATGATCAAAGCACATGCTGGAGATTCAGAATGAGAAATAAAAGAATCACCAAACTTCAAGAGAATATGCAGAAAATAAATATAGGTCTAGATAATCAAGGTCTTCCAAGAAAATCCAGATCTAGGCGAAGTAAGAAATCTGTTTACACAACAAACATTGATAAGCCACCAAAAGGCAAAAAACGTGAGCACTTGGCTCATTATGTCACTAAGTAATGCTGTTGACATATGCATCCTCATCTTTAACTTGGGGAAAATGAGGTTTGCATTTAAGAAGTGGCTCAAGTCAGTGTAATTATAAATCTGTCTTATTTTTTTAAAGAAAATATTCTCCTAAGAATATGGAAGGCGGATAAAAAATCTTGAAAAACTCATTCAATGTCCTTATAGGGTTTTGTGTTCATAAATACGTATATATTCTTGTGTCTTTCCTTTCTCATTCTTTATCATAAGATACGGTCTCATGGCTCTTGTAACTAAAGGGATCACAAAAAGAGATGTATTTGAAGCAGTTAATGTGTATCTTTGTAAAGGAATCTCTTCCTCAAGGATAAAAAAAGCGAGGTCGACAACTAATGGAGAAGGTTCTTCCTCTAACTGTCTCTTATCTAGTTGTCCTTATAATTTTAGAGGCATGGTGAAAGATTTCATCAACAATAGAAATGATTTAAAATCTCAAATCATTTCCTTTTTGGAAAAGATAATTCACTATGAACAAATGTTGTCTCTTACCAAGAACACCTTGTGTGCACTAAAAAGAGAACTTAGTGAGTTAACTGACATTTCTGAAGATCTAGAGGAATTGAATGATCCCATAATCAATATTTTCTTCAATAATGAGAAGGAATTCTTAGTAGATTCTCTAAGAAAGCTCTATAATTTCTAGGAAACTTCTTAAGAGAACTTTTATTCTTGTTTTTATTTAAGAAGGATAACTAGGGTTTGGAATAGCCATTATTGTGAGTATACATAGTTATGTCCAACATTTTCATCTTGCAATGTTTTTAGATTTATTTAGTTAAATTCTAAAGTTGATTTGGAAGATGATGATTACAGTATTAATCTTTACGGTTTCATGTACTGCAATATGTTATGGGATATGTGTGTTTGCGTCCGTGAACTATTATTGTCCCATACGATGTCAAAAGTTATCTCTTTTATATGTCAATATGCAAGTATTGGTATAAGATCGATGGACTTTTGATAAACAAAAGTTAAGCCTATTATGTCATTCATTGATGGAAGATAGGTTAAAATATTTTGTTTATGAGGATTATGTCTATTGTATGTCATTGTGCAAATAGTGATGGAAAATAGAATGAATCCTTGTCTATGAAAAAGTATTGATCTTCCCTGATCCATATTTTATGTATATACTGTGTGGATCCATAAGTCTTCTTGTGTGAGCCTTCTTGTGTGCGTATTTCCAACTAAACTAATCATTGATTCGTTTGTGGTTATTTTGGTTGTGTATCCTGATTAAATTAATCATGGGTTATCTTATGATTAGTTAAATTGAGATTTTTGGATACAAAATCATTATTGTGGTTTTTGGGGTACAAAGAAATCCTTTTTTTCTCGTAAAAGTAAGGCCGCTCTTGTTGTTCTTTCGGGAATGACATCAAATGGGGGAGAGTTCTTTTGAACTTGCGCTTAATTTCCATTTCTTTGTGGGGAGTGTGGCTGTGAAATTTTTTAGGGGTTATCTTATATCTTTATAAACTCCTTGATGAATGCAGATAGCTTCGGATTTATGATTGAATTTAAACAAAGTTGATATGTTTCTTTCTTTTGGTCTTGAAGCATCTCCGTGAAAATTTCATTAGGATCCCATTTTCATACATTTGCCAATTTTATTGACAAAAAGGGGGAGAATTAATATGTAGTTCACACTATAAATACATATGGTTTTCGGATCATTATGTAAGGGGGAGTGGTTTTCGTGTTGATACGAAAGTATTGACTAAGGGGGAGTGATACATATCACCATAGTATTGTTGTCAAAGTTGTGATACAATTGAACTTTGATGCTGTGTAAGAATACTATGACACTGTATAACAATGATTGAGAGCTTTTGTTTTCTCATTGTTATGGATACGGATCTTCAACAACTATGATGTTGAACAGAACATCTATGAAATCATGGGAGTACTTGGAAAATACGAAGTTTTCAAGTAATATTGAAGCACCAAGAATATCAAGCATGTGGACGAGAAGCTACAAAGTTTTATCTATTTTGTAATCCATATGTATTAATAGTTTTGTCACTAAATTTGACAAAGGCAGAGATTGTTAGAGCATTGCTTTTTCGAACTCGCATGCGTTGATATCTCAAGCATGTTTGCCAATGTTAGTGATCAAAACTAATGTCTTGATTTCTAGTCTACTTATAGCTTAGTCTCGGTGTAGGACAGTTAAGTATAGTTGAGTTCAGACTCCATAACGATTATATTACAAAGACGAAGAACTACTCAAGGAACCAATGGAACTTCATCCGAATAAAAGGTATGTGGATACTTGAACTCATCTATCACTCAAAAGTCTACTCTATCTCATACTCTTGAGACAAAAGTCATATAAGTATGATAGTTTTCATACATACACATTTGCTATTTCGAGACGAGTTTACTCGCCTATCTTTTTATCGAAATATATGTTGGTAACCTTTTTCTTTAACTATTTTCATCTTTACCCGTGATGAAAGTCATAATGACGTTTCAATCTTGAAAATATCTTTGATGACGATAGTCGTGAATAACGATTGTTATAACATTATAGAAGAATGTTTCAATGATTGAAATGTAGAGTTGAGATTACCACCTATGGATATAAGCATATATAGCGTGTTCACACATTAGTGTATAAATCCATGTACCGGAAACCAAATGCGTGCATATGTGTGCATGCGGTATTGGTGAAGGAGACAGGTTGGGTACGCGTACCCGTACACGTACTGGCGAAACTTTCCTCCTGAAAAATTATGCCGAGTTTGGAGTTTACAAACTTATAAACCAGTAACCTTAGGTACGCGTACTGGCGAAACTTTTCTACCCAAAGATATTCTACTGAGTTTAGAAACTAAAACTAACTCAAAATCCGATAGCTAAGGTACGCATACCCGTACGCATACCCAAGTTGGTTATTTTTCAAATCGGTAGTTCATGGACTTAAAACAATAAATTATAAGGAATGCAATCTTTGTAAACCGTGGCTATATTGTTCATGAATTGATTCAGACGAATCAAACTGATTTTGTTTCAATTGTGTCTATGCATAAAGACTTAAGCAATTGAACAACTCTTCAACTAGTTATTTTGAGTCATTTGAACTAGTTATGAGAAAGATGAATACTATTAATATGAAAATGCTCATGTGGATAACCATTGGTTAACTATTTGTGAATCGACTAAGTGTACATGTTTAGGTACGTTTACTCAAACCTAAATGAAATACATTTCATTTGTGTGTGACAAGCTAAGTTTCGATCTAACGGTTGAAAGATATTAGCTTGGTTGAATCAGGTTTTTCATCTAACGGTGAATATTGAATGCTTTGTTACCAAGGTAACTTAGATTGCAAACCCTGATTTGAAAAACTATATAAGGGGAACTCTAGCAATTGGAAAAACTAATACCCACACCTCCTGTGTGATACTAGTTGGTTTTGCTAGAATCGATTCTCCTTTAACCTTAGGTTTCTTCTCGAGATCCTATAGGTTAACGACTTAAAGACTTCATTAGGATTGTGAAGCCAGAGGAAACTACTTCTCTTGTAGTTGAGCGATCTGATCTTGCAATTTTCTATCATATGAGTTCAATTGAATAATTAACTTGAGATTATATCTCCGATAGGGCAAGATAAAAAGAAATCACAAACATCTTCGTCTCATCGTTTTTGATTCCGCAATATCTTGTTTCACTACCATACGATTAAGATTATTGAGAGGTGATTGATAAATCTTGGTTGTTCTTTAGGAATATAAGTTCGGGTTATCGATTAGTTCATGTTCACCTTTATTTCTATCAAAATACGGAACAAACTCATAGTTGTATCCGTGGGAGACAGATTTATCTTTTATCGTAGACTTTTATGTGTGATACATATTTGTTTATTAAAGTTTTCGACTTTAGGTCATAGCAACTCTTAGTTGTGGGTGAGATCAGCTAAGGGAATCAAGTGCTAGTATCCTGCTAGGATCAGAGACGTAAGGAGCGCAACTGTACCTTGAATAAGTGTGATATTAATTAGGGTTAAACTACAGTCTAGACCGAAGTTAGTTTGTAGTAGGCTAGTATCTGTAGCGGCTTAATACAGTGTGGTGTTCAATCTGGACTAGGTCCCGGGAATTTTCTTCATTTGTGGTTTCCTCGTTAGCAAAACTTCTGGTGTCTGTGTTATTTCTATTATGCATTATATTTTGTTATATAATTAAAATATCACAGGTTGTGCATTGTATCGATCAATTGTGAAATCCAACCTTTGGTTGTTGATTGGAAATTGATTGATCCTTGGATACTGGTCTTTGATATCATCCAAGTTTATATCTCTTATATTTGATAAAGACTCACTGATTTCTATTTGTTTGAGTATATATCAAATCGAGAGATAGAGATATTAACTCTTTGATATAATTTTTATTAAAATTGAGTCTGACTGTCTAGTTGATTCTCTTAAAAGTATATTAGAGTTTGTCCATACAGATTGCTAATCAAAATATTGGGTGGGGTTGTTATATCCCCCGCTTTTTCAATCAGGTTTATCAATTGACCCAATTTTTTCCATTTTTTATCAGATTATTTCCAGTATTCTCTGAGATAGAGCTTCTCGTTCATTTTTTTCTTTCTTCCGACATGTTTTAATTATTTTCTTTTTTTTACTTGATTATGTTGGTTTCTAAACTTATATTTTAATCTTTTTTAACATCCGATTCTTCTTTTGTTTTTGTTTGTTTTTCAATTTTGTAATTTAGACATCTTCAATTTTGTACTCTCATCTCTAAATGTTCTCCTCTATTCTGTTAGAGGGTTCTTATGGTTATTACTTCTATTTCAATCTAGGACTTTTTGTTGAATTCTTGAACCATCAATCCTATGAAGGATATACTCGTTGCGGGTTTAAGGGTGGATTCCTTAAATCCTTCGTCCATGACTTTTTCATTTACAACCTTTTATATCTACCTATTCACATCCTTCAAGTAACTCATTTAAATAAGTAGTAAGGTTAGAAGAAGAAGAAGAAAAGACCAAGATTCATCAACATCTTTATGTTTCATTGCTATTACCCCATTAATTCTTGGATTTTCAATCATAGGTAACCGGTCTAGCAAGAAGGAAATTCTAGTGCATCTAAATAATTGATAGTGCAAGTTTTAATTGAATGGTCTCCCTGTATTCATATAATTTATTTTATAGGTTGTGGCTTTCTTTGAACATCTAGTCTCTCCCTAAGTAATCAAATTCATTTCTCCTAATCCTAACTCTTAATATAATTTTCATGAGTTTCTTCGACCATCTCGAATTTTAATGATTTCCTTAAAAGGTTTAATAATTCATAAGGATGATCATATTCATCATTATACAAAGATCATTATCAAACATAGTTTAAAACTTCACATAATTATATAGATCTTTTAACCATAAATGATCATAAGTTCATATTAGAAATTAAGAGTACGAAACTCAAAAGTAGATAATGTGAAGGGATAAGTATATAATCCTATCGTCCATAAGCAAAAGTGATACCTCCCTCTTCCCCTGCTTCTTTTTTTCTCCTATTCCTCATCAAATTTGGATGGCTTTGGCCTTCCTCTTTTTTGAAAATACGTAGCATCCTTTATCCTAACATATACAAAGTCCATCCCTTGAGGCATATCCTCATTGAAATTGGGAACTTCAATAAGGCCTGGTTTCTCCAATTCAGCACGAATCCTTGCCTTAGTACCCTGTGACAATTGTTCTTTATACTGATGGTGAAGATTGTCGTAAACCAATTTGTTAGAGCACTGCTCGTTCGAACTCGCTAGCGTTGCTATCTCAAGCTTCTTTTTCAAGTTTAGTTGATCAAAATTATATACTTGATTTCTAGTCTACTTATAGCCATGTCTCGGATTAAGATAGAAGTGTGTAGTTGAGAATTAGACTTCACGAAGTTCACCAATTGAAGAAGAAGATCTATTGAAGAGCTTGGAGGAACTTCATCAACAAAAGGTATATGGAGACTAAAACTTATTTATCACTCATAAGTCTATTCTATCTTCTAACGAGACTAAGTCGTATAGCTATATAGACTTTGCATTATACAAATTTGAAATTTTGAGCCGAGTTTATCTCGTTTATATATATCTCGAAATACATGATGAAAGCTTTTTAGCTTTAACTCAACTTCACCATTTACTTGAAAAGTTCAGTTGTAAACAATTTATTTGTTGGAAACTAAATATTAAGTCAAGATGATCATGTAAAAATTACCTTGAACATCTTACATGATTTGAGTGGGACAATCATTTGATGTTTACTTGGGAAGTTTCGTATTGATCAATTAATCATTTGAAAATTACTTAAAGCTAGTGGCATATGTAATATTACCATTGTTGTCTTATAAGGACGTTTCAATGATTGAATGAGAGTTTTAGAACTACTACCAATGTATGGATACAACATAGTATGCGAACTATAAAGTACTAGTTCAGGTCCAGAACTCTTGTATGCGAACGGGTTTACCTGTGAAAGGTCCAGAACTGTGGTTCGCATAATCAGTTTGCGAATACAGTGGTTAGGTTCTAAAATCGATAAGTATGACAATTCATACTCATGAACTCAGGTTCGTTTGTGAACTCAGTTTGCAAACTAAAGTCGCTGGAAGTTTAATGAATTAAGGTATGCGAACTTGTTTTGCAAACCGTGGCATTATGTTCATGAATCGGTTATTGTATAAGTACTTTGTAAAATTAAAAACCAATCCAAATATGTTTCAACTTGTTCATTGATATTTCTATGAGATAGTGAACATTTGAACAACTCTCTTAAAGCACATATAGATTCATTTGATTATCTATCATGATTGATTGATTACCACATTTGGTCTAGAAGTGTTAGATGAATATGGCTAAGCTAAAAGTGTTCATATGGATAACTTCGGTTAACTGTGATTGATCCAACTTGTTATACATGTTAGGTACGGTTCACCCATATCTAAATATAGGTATATTTCATTTGTGTGTATCAATCTAATACCATCTAACAGTGGATATTGATTGCTTATTTCTAAGCAAACTTAGCTTGAATATTAAATCAGGAGTTTATCTAACGGTGAATATTAATTGCTTTTTTACTAAGCTATCTTAGCTTTGATTGTAAGCAACCCTGTTTTTAAATAATATATAAGGAAGAACTCTAACATCTGGAAAACCTAATCCTGACACTCTCGTGTGTCCTAGTTGCAAACTAGAGTCGATTCTCCATTAACCTAGGTTTACAGTTCTTTTGAAAACCATTATTAGGGTCAACGACTTAAAGACCCCATTTGGGATTCGTGAAGCCATATCCAACTATTTTTTTCTGTAGTTGCGTATTCTGATCTTACTTTTTCTATTGTATTGAGTTTAATATTCTCTAAGGTTTTCTCGAGTTGTATCTCTGATAGGTAAGATATAAAAAGTAATCATAACACTTATTCATCTCAAAATCTTGTGATTCCTCAATAACTTCTTCTGTTAATCAGTTAGGTTATTGATTAATATTTCTAGGCTACTCTTCAGGAGTATAAGACCGAATTATTAGTTGAGTTTCCTGTTCACCTTGATCTTTATATTAAGACGGAAACAACAACCAGAATAGACTTATACGTGGGAGACAAATTTATTTTTAAGTCTTCGACTTTGGGTCGTATCAACTCTTAGTTGTGGGTGAAATCAGCTAAAGGAATCAAGAGCGCAGAGTCTTGAGAGATTCAAGATGCATAAGGAAAGTGATTGTACCTTAATCAGTGTGAGACTTGGTTAGGGCTCAACTACATTCTAATCTAAAGTTAAATTGTAGTAGGCTAGAGTCTGTAATGGCTTAATACAGCGTGGTGTTCAAGTTTGGACTAGGTCCAAGGGTTTTTATGCATTTGCGGTTTCCTTGTTAACAAAATTTCTGGTATCTGTGTTATTTTTTTTCCGCATGATATTTTCTTTATATAATTGAAATATCACAGGTTGTGCGTTGTTCAATCATAGTTGATAAGTCAAACCTTGTTTGTTGGATAAGACTTGATTGACACTCGGACATTGGTTTGTGGTACCATCCGAGTTATTCTCATAACAATCAGGTTCACGGATTTCTATCTGTTTGATTTACTGATTGTGTTGAGAAAGAGATAAAGCTCTTTAATATATTTTCTGATTGAGACTTAGTAACTTGGTGCTCTCAAAATTATATTGGAGTCTAGTCCATAAAGATTTCCGAACGAAATAGTTGGATGTGTTTGTTGTACCCCCGCATTTTCAATTGGTATTAGATCAGGAAAACATGCTAAGACCTCATAAGTATATGTTTGTAGCAATATGATTATTATGGATGAGTATATATCTAATAACGTACCAGTTCTGAAATTACTAGGTGATTTTCAAAGCTTGGGTTCACCTAAAAGAACTGTCACATCTAAGTCAATATCTAAACATTTTGTTGATGCAAAAACTGTTGATAACTGGGAAACACGCCTATAAGAACAATTGGATGAGCTTTCCGACGAAGGTGACTTAGATATTAATAGATATTTTGATGAGGAAGTCTCATAGTATGTTAAGTTTTTGGATTTGTTGGAAAAAAAAATGATGATAACTTCTCATGTCACACCTTTTCTGACTAATATCTGTCGCAAAAATAATAAATTGAGAAGAATTTATCAAGGTCTTTATATATGGAATTCCAGTAACGATTATTCAATCCTCAAAGATCGTGAGAATAACCTAAGTAAAAAATCACTTGAATGTGATAATCTTCGTAGATATTTCTTTAAGTTGGAAGAAAAACTTACAGCAACTGAAGCAAAGATTAACTCTCAGCAAACAAGTTTTGATAACACAAAAAGCGCTTGTCTCGCTCGAGAAAAATGCCTTGAGGCTGATTTAACTGCTGCTCTCTCTAAAATCAAGATGTTGGAAGATGAATTGAAAAAGTTCAATACTAATTAAAGTAAATTAACCAAAATGCTAGGAGCAAGTAAAAAATCATCGTGATACATTGGGCTATAAGGGAATAAATGCTCTAAGTATTAACAAAGAGGTAAATTTTGTCAACGCTAGTGATTCTATGAACAAAAGGTTTCTACCGACGACAAAAGTGAAATGCCTTCACAGGTAGTTAAGGTTCGAAAGAGCAAAGTATATCAACCTGCAAAACCAGCACACATGAATCCGAGTAAAAACATTCCTTATATTTGTCATTATTGCGAAAACAAAGGTCACCTGGAAAGGAGATGTCATTTTCGTATTAGGAATGAAAAACTTGATGATATTCTTGTTTGGGTATCAAAAGAAGTGATTAAACCTAGATCATATGTTAAGGCTAATACCCTTGACATTACGGGTTGTGAATGTCCAACATTTAGGCAAAGGAATCAGTGCTGTGATAAACCAAGATTTTCCTATAAATGTCATACGAAGCCTTTTCACAATCGTAATGATTATCAAAAGGATAACTTGTAAAGAAGAAGACGAGAAGCAATGATCATAATTGGAGAAAGACTAACTTACAAAAGAATAGTTAATCCAATTCTCTTTCGAGAAATCTAGAAAAGACTAATGGGAAGAAGGTTCTGATTTTTCCTACACGCACTCAGAAGTGGGTACCAAAGAAATTCAATGATGCTTTGAGTGTGAAAAGGAATGATCTCCCAGAAAATTCCATGACTATGGAGAAGACAATATCCATGATGATGGAAGTTAAAAAAGAAATTGGTAAGATGGTTTTGGATATGAAAGGTTCTAAAAGCGATCTCTTTCATGATAATCCAAAAGTGAAACACAAGAATTGGTGGACGAAGAAACGGAATAAGACAAAAACTATAGATGGTGAAAAAATCCATAGTTGCGAAAAAGTCTATTTCAGTCACTTATGGTGAGCAAGACATTGTTCACCTCAACACAACTTGATTGTGTTGTTAGTGTATCCTCACCAAGGAATGCCCCGTTATGTATACGGTGAGGGAAGCACGAGAATTGGGCGCACATATTATGTTAGGTAAAATAATGGATATTGGGTAAAGTCGTAGGATTCATGATTGAATTCTTCTAAAAAGTATGTCTATAAATTTTAACAAGTTTTGTGATTTCATTTGCTTGATGTCATGATCTATTTATATCAAACATCTTTGTGATTGTCATTCGTACTCTCATTTTTCTCTAAGTGTTTTAGTGGAAAACCGAATATCGTATTGATTTGTTGACATATATACCTTTAAGTTCAATACCCAATGTTTTGGAAGACAATAATTTTTATCTTTACCTTGTTGAGCTCTTGATTCAAAGGGATGATATAATGTCAAGAAAGACGTACAAAGAGTTCGTGAATTTTTGTCCTCATGGTTCACATACCGGGTATGCATACCATGATTTAAAATAAAATCCAGGGATTTTTGTTTGCGAACCCAGTTTGCAAACTCCACCAATTCACGATAGTTCCAGTTATGCCAGTTTGCGAACCCACTTTGCAAACTGGCCTGTAGACGTCAATTTTTGGTAAACTTGTTTTGGCCGTAACTTTTTCGCCCGAACTTGAAATGACCTCATTATTTTTGCATTATCTTTGTATTTCAATTATGTTCAAGATAATTATGAGAAATACTTAATTTGAATGAGTTAAGTGTTGTCTTTGGCCCATCTTTTGATTTTGAGCACTTTTTCTCTGTTTCGTCACACTTCTTTCACACCACTTGTGAGTCCAAGTTGTAATGCCTGGAGGTATCGGGTAAAACTCTCACGATATGATAATCATAATGATTTCGGGTACATCATTCACCATTAGCTAAGAGATAATAGAATTTAGGTGAAGTACTTATGATAAACATACCAATAAGGCTAATAATCCATGTACCTTGTGTGTCGTTCATGTGTATACCTAATTTGATTTGTATTTTAAGATTCTTAAATGATCAGGTCTGAATAAAAAATGCCGATGTCTTGGAAACTTCTTATGAGAATTTATTTTTATGTTTAAGAAGGATAACTAGGGTTTGGTCTAGAAAATATTGTGATTACACATAGATATTTCTAACGTTTTCCATCTTGCAACATTTTTAAATTTATTTAAATTCTAAGTTATTTGGAAGATGAACTTGCGGTATCTAATCTTATTGGTTTTATATATTGCAAATGTCTTATGAGATATATATGTGTTTACGTTCGTGAACTGTGATATTGTCTCATATATGCTCTAAAGTTAAGTTTATTATGTCTTTATGCATATATTGATAAAATACATAATGAACTTTTTGAGAAATTCCGCAGTATTGATCTTTCCTTGATCCACTATTATGTGAAAGTACTGTATTTACTTTGTAAGTTTTTTTATGTTGAGTGATTTCCGGCTACATTAATTATTAAGATCTTCTTATAGTTAATTTACCCGAGTTTACTGGATACTGTGATTTGTTAATGTCCAAAGAAATTCTTCTTTTCTCGTAAAAGTAAGGTCGCTCATGTTGTTCTCTTGGAACTGACATCAAATAGGGGAGAGTTCTTAAATGAACTTGTGCTTAATTGTCATATGTTTGTGGGGAGAGCGGTTGTGGAATTTGAAGGGGTTAACTTATATCTTAATAAAATCCTTGATGAATACACTAAGTTTCGACTATGTGAAATCATCGAAAGAAAGTTGATATCTTTATTTTTAGTCATGAATTATCCTTTGAGAATTCATTATGATCCCAGAGTTTTCATACCTTTATTTATATTGACAAAAAGGGAGAGAGTTATTTAATAGTTCACACTACATATATATGGTTTACGGATCATTATGTAAGGGGGAGTGGATTCCATTCTAAGATGGAAGTATTGACTAAGGGAAGTGATACATATCACCATAGTGTTATTTAAAAGTTGTGATGCAATTGGACTTTGATTCCATATAATAATACTATGACACTGAATAAAAATGATTGAGATTTTCGTTTTCGTATTGTTATTGTTACGGATCTTCAACGACAATGATGCTGAGTTGAACACATTCAAAATCGATGGAGAACTTGAAGTAACGAATAATTAAAGTAAGTTAAAAAGCCAAGGAAATTAAGCATGATGGATCAGAAGCTACAAAGTTTATTTATTTTTTAATCCATATGTATTGATAGTTTTGTCATTAAAATTGACAAAGGGGGAGATTGTTAGAGCATTGCTCGGTCGAACTCGCAAGCGTTGTTATCTCAAGCTTGTTTGTCAAGTTTAGTTGATCAAAACTATGTACTTGACTTTTAGTCTACTTATAGCTATGTCTCGGATTAGGATGGAAGTGTGCAGTTGGGCATTAGACTTCACGGCGTTCACCAATTGAAGAGTAAGATCTACTGAAGATCTTGGAGAAAATTCATCAACAAAAGATGTGTGGAGACTAAAACTTATCTATCACTCATAAGTTTATTATATTTTATCTTCTAATAAGACTAAGTCGTATAGCTATATAGACTTTGCATTATACACATTTAAAATTTCGTGATGAGTTTATCTCGTTTATATATTTCTCAAAATACGTGTTGGAGGATTTTTAGCTTTAGCTCAACTTCATCATCTACTTGACAAGTTTAGTTACAAATTCTCTCAAGGAAATACTCATATGGATTAGTATCCTCAACACAAAACATGAGCACACAAGTCATGAAATTATAGGACTAATTACAAACAAACTAGGTATTGTGAGTTGGCAGTGTTGACATTGATCCATACTTTTGTTTATTTCTTACCAAGGGTTTTAGTCTGGTGAATATCGAAAAACCACTAGTGGATAAATTGTTGTCAAAGTAGGAAAATACTTAGTCACTGAACTTTTTTTCAACTATATAAACCTCCTATCTAAGGTTTGGACATAAAAGTGAAAGTTGTGCCAACTTGCAACATATACCTTTAAAAGACATTTGTGAAATTACTATGGATTCTCCTTATCTTAGTGGTGATTTATATTTTCTCAGTGATATACATGTGCAAATTTATAACTCAAAAGATAATGTAGACTATCGTGGTGATTCTAATTCAGTGGATTATTTCTTATCCATCTCTAGAGTTCAAGAGGATTACCAATCTTTGTTCGATAACCAATCAAATCTGGTTGAATATGGAATCTATGAAGATATAGGGACTATCTTAGCATCAGATTCCATACTAGGAAAGCACACATTTCCTTCAATGCGCCTGGAAATTTTAACCTGTCTACTCAATCTGTATTTAAATCCACTTGTTCCATCAACTCGAAAATATTCCTAGTCCTTGAAACAGTCAGAGCCAGTGAGTCTAAATCGTTGCTTGGTATTAGTTTGCTTCAAGATATTTATAATCCAATTCAAGTCAGAACTGGTTCTTTTTCCTCAGCTTTTGAAAGACAGTCTTCCTTATCCTTTTATGAAAATTCTAGGGATTCAAATTTCTTTGATTTCATCCATATTCAAACCTATAATCTCAACACCAATCTCGAGTCAAAACATTTCTAATTTCGATTCACCTTTACTTCTCTCTGAACCTGCTTTCAAAATTTCAATTCCTAATGTTGTTTTATCATATTCTTCATATAATTTCCGCTCTATCTCATCTAAAAATGGAATTGTACTATCAATCCATAAATACCGGTCAAATTTGAAAAAACGATGTAAGGTAAAAGAATCACACATGCCTCATGTTAGAGCATTGCTCGGTCGAACTCGCATGCGTTGTTATCTCAAGCATGTTTGTCAATGTTAGTGATCAAAACTAATGTCGTGATTTCTAGTCTACTTATAGCTTAATCTCGGTCTAGGATAGTTAAGTACAGTTGAGCTCCAGACTCCATGGTGATTATCTTACAAAGACGAAGAACTACTCAAGGAACTAGTAGAACTTCATCCGACTAAAAGGTATGTGGATACATGAACTCGTATATCACTCAAAAGTATACTCTATATCCTACTCTGGAGACAAAAGTCGTATAAGTATGATAGTTTTCGTACATACACATTTACTATTTCGAGCCGAGTTTATTCGCCTATCTTTTTCTCGAAATATGTGTTGGTAAGCTTTCGCTTTAACCATTTTCATCTTTACCCGTGATGAAAGTCATGATGATGTTTCAATCTTGAAAATAGCTTTGATAACGATAGTCGTGAATAACGATTATTATAACATTATAGAAGAATGTTTCAATGATTGAAATGTAGAGTTGATATTACCACCTATGGATATAAGAATATATAGTGTGTTCGCATATTAGTGTATAAATCCATGTACTGGAAACCAAGTGCGTGCATATGTGTGCATGCGGTATTGGTGAAGGAGACAGGTTGGGTACGCGTACTGGCGGAACTTTCCTCCCAGAAAATTCTGCTGAGTTTGGAGTTTACGAACTTATAAACCGGTCACCTTAGGTATGCGTACTGGCGGAACTTTTCTACCCGAAAAATCCTTCTGAGTTTGGAAACTAAAACCAACTCAAAATCCGGTAGCTAAGGTACGCGTACCCAAGCTGATTATTTCTAAAATCGGTAGTTCATAGACTTAAAACAATAAATTATAAGGAATGAAATCTTTGCAAACCGTGGCTATATTGTTCATGAATTGATTTAAATGAATCAAATCGATTTTCTTTCAATTGTGTCTATGCATAAAGACCTAAGCAATTGAACAACCCTTCAACTAGTTCTTTTGAGTCATTTGAACTAGTTATGAGAAAGATAAATACAGTTAATATGAAAGTGCTCATATGGATAACCATTGGTTAACTATTTGTGAACCGACTAAGTGTACTTGTTTAGATACGGTTACTCAAACCTAAATGAAAAACATTTCATTTGTGTGTGACAAGCTATGTTTCGATCTAACGGTTGAAAGATATTAGCTTGGTTGAATCAGGTTTTTCATAACGGTGAATATTGAATGCTTTGTTACCAAGGTAACTTAGATTGCAAACCCTGATTTGAAAACTATATAAAAGGGAACTCTAGCAATTGGAAAAACTAATACCTACACCTCCTGTGTAATACTAGTTGGTTTTGCTAGAATTGATTCTCCTTTAACCTTAGGTTTCTTCTCGAGACCCTATAGGTTAACGACTTAAAGACTTCATTGGGATTGTGAAGCCAGAGGAAACTACTTCTCTTGTAGTTGAGTGATCTGATCTTGACATTTTCTATCGTACGATTTCAATTGAATAATTGGATTGAGATTATATCTCTGATATGGCAAGATAAAAATAAATTACAAACATCTTCGTCTCATCGTTTGTGATTCTGCAATATCTTGTTTCGCTACCATACGATTAAGATTATTATGAGGTGATTGATAATTCTAGGTTGTTCTTCGGGAATATAAGTCTGGGTTATCGATTAGTTCATGTTCACCTTGATATTTATCAAAATACGGAACAAACTCATAGGTTTATCTGTGGGAGAATGATTTATCTATTATTGTAGACTTTTCTGTGTGATACAAATTTGTTTATTAAAGTCTTCGAATTTGGGTCATAGAAACTCTTGGTTGTGGGTGAGATCAGCTAAGGGAATCAAGTGCATAGTATCCTGCTGGGATCAGAGATGTAAGGATCGAAACTGTACCTTGAATCAGTGTGATATTTGTTAGGGTTCAACTACAGTCCAGACCGAAGTTAGTTTGTAGTAGGCTAGTGTCTGTAACGGCTTAATACAACGTGGTGTTCAATCTGGACTAGGTCCCGGGGTTTTTCTGCATTTGTGATTTCCTCGTTAACAAAACTTCTGGTGTGTGTTATTTCTATTTCGCATTATATTTTGTTATATAATTGAAATATCACAGGTTGTGCGTTGTATCGATCAATTGTGAAATCCAACCTTTGGTTGTTGATTGGAAATTGATTGATCCTTGGATATTGGTCTTTAGTACCATCCAAGTTTATATCTCTTGTATTTGATAAAGACTCACAGATTTCTATTTGTTTGAGTATAAATCAAATCGAGAGATAGAGATATTAACTCTTTGATATACTTTTTATTAATATTGAGTCTGACTGTCTAGTTGATTCTCTTAAAAGTATATTAGAGTTTTTCCATACAGATTGCTAATCGAAATATTGGGTGAGGTGGTTAGACCCCCACATTTTCAATTGGTATCAGAGCAGGCAAACGCGTTAAAGACCTTATGAGTCTGTGTTTGTGGCGATCTGATTATGGACGTGTCTATCTCTAATAACGTACAAGTTCGGAAATTACCGGATGATTCTGAAAGCTTGGATTCACCTGAGAGAACTTTCACATCTAAGTTAATATCTAAACATTCTCTTGATGTAAAAATTGTTGATTGGGAAACACTCCTAGAAGAACAGTTGGATGAACTTTCTGATGAAGGTGATTCAAATATCGATAGAGATGTTGATGAGGAAATCTCAGAGTATGATAAGTTTTTAGATTCGTTGAAAATGATGAAGATTACAACTTCTCATGTCACATATCTTCTGACTCCTCTATGTCGGGAAAACAAGAAATTGAAAAGGATCTACGGTGGTCTTTATAGTCAGAATCGCTCTTGCAAATCGGCCCTCAAAGATACCGAGGAAAACCTGAGTAGAAAGTCACTTGAATGTGATCGTGTATATCAAAAATACTTCTTGTTGGAAGATAAACTTGCAGAAACTGAAGGAAGGATTAACTCTCATCAAGAAAGTTTTGATGATTGAGAAAGCGCTTTTCTCGCTCGAGAAAAACACTTTGAGGCTGATTTAGCTGCTGCTCTTGATAAAATCAAGATGTTGGAAGATGACTTGAAAAAGTTCAATACTAGTTCAAGCAAATTAACCACTATGCTAGGAGCAAGTAAAAATCATCGTGATACACGAGGATTGGACTATAAGGGAATATATGCTCCAAGTATTAGCAAAGAGGTAAAAAATTTCAAGGCTAGTGATTCTTCTCAACAAAAGGTTTCCACTGATGGAAAAAGTGAAATACCTTCACCGGCAGTTAAGGTTCAAAATATCAAAGTACACCAACCTCCAAAGTTAGCACACACAGATCGAGGTAAGAACATTCCTTATGTTTGCCACTATTTCGGAAATAAAGGTCAACTGGAAAGGAGATGTCGTTTCTGTATAAGGAATGAGAAACTTCATGATGTTCTTATTTGGGCATCACAAGACGTTGTGAAACCAAGATAATATGTTAAGACTAATCCCTTTAACGTTACAGGTTGTGAATGTCCAACCTTTATGCAAAGAAATCAGTGCGGTGATATACTTAGTTTTGCATATAAACGTCACACGAATCCTTTTCACAATCGTAATGGTTACCAAAAGGATAACTTTGTAAAGACGAAAGCAAGATCCAATGCTCCCAATTGGAAAAAGACTAACTTGCAAAAGAATAGTCAATCTAATTCTCTTCCGAGAAATCTTGAAGAGAGTAATGGGAAGAAGGTTCCGGTTGTTCCTAAATGTACTCAGAAGTGGGTACCAAAGAAACCCAATGATGATTTGAGTGTGAAAAGGAATGATCTTCCAGAAAATTCCATGACTATGGAGAATGAAGTATCTATGATGTTGGAACTTAACAAGTTTTTTAGAAAAATGGAATTGGATGTGAAAGGTTCTAAAAGCGATTTATTTCATAATAATCCAAAGGCCACTTGTGGTGAGCAAGACATTGTTCACCCCAACACAACTTGATTGTGTTGTATGTGAATCCTCACCAAGGAATGCCCTGCTATGTATACGGTAACGGAAGCACGAGAACTGGGGCACACAGATTTTTCGGTAAGGCTGTAGAATTCGACTGGATTCTTCTAAAAAGGTATGTCTATAAACCTGAGCAAGATTTGTGTTTTTATTTGCTTAGAGTACTTATAATGATTCATGTACCTTGCTTATTGTTTATTTCTACCTAACTTGATCTGTGTTTAAGGTTCTTAAACGTTTAGGTTTGAAAATAATAGTTCGGGATGTTTGGACTTCATGGTACACCTACCAAGTATGCATAATATCATCTAAAATCAAAATCCAGGGGTTTAAGTACGCATACCCATTTGCATACTCCCCCAGGTCATGAAAATTCATTTACAAACCGGTATGCATTCTTGACGCCGATATTCGGTAAAAAAAATTTGGCCGTAACTTTTTCATCCGAACTCAGAATGACCTCATTCTTTTTGAATTCTCTTCCTCTTTAAATTATCTTAAAAATTTAGATGAGAATTACTGAATTTGGATGAGTTAAGAATGGTCCTCATCTTGTCTCTTGTTTTTGAGCGTTTTGCTCCGTTTCGTCGCACTTGTTCCATTTCTCTTGGACTTGGGCACTTGGATTCTTGGAGTACCTCTCTTCTAAGATATTTTGTAGATTTGCAAGAATTTTGTTGGTGAATCACGAATAAGGAAGTTCAAGAATGGGTAGTAGCACGCATTGCTATGAGATTCTTGAATGTTCACAACCATCTTGTGAACTATGGTGCATGGTCGTTAATGACTTTGTATGTTCTTCCTTGTTAAGAAAATCTTTTTATATGCCTTTGGTAGATATTTTTGGTGTAAATCCGTGCGAAAAAGATTGATTCTACCTTCTAAGGACAAAGGTTAATTATTGTATTATTAATCTTTATGGATTTATATATTGCAATATGTTATGAGATATGGGATTCTTGAATGTTCACAACCATCTTGTGAACTATGGTGCATGGTCCTTAATGACTTTGTATGTTCATCCATGTTAAGAAAATCTTTTTATACGCCTTTGGTAGCTATTATTGGTGTAAATCCGTGCGAAAAAGATTGATTCTACAAAAGTTAATTTTTGCAGTATTAATCTTTATGGTTTTATATATTGCAATATTTTTGGTTATTATTGTCCCATACGATGTCAAAAGTTATCTCTTTCATATGTCGATATGTATGTATTGATACAAGATCGATGAATTTTTGGTAAACATAAGTTAAGCCTATTATGTCATTTATTGATGGAAGATAGGTTAAAATATTTTGTTTACGAGGATTATGTCTATTGTATGTCATTGTGCAAATAGTGATGGAAAATAGAATGAATCCTTGTCTATGCCGCAGTATTAATCTTCCGTGATCCATATTTTATGTATATACTGTGTGGCTCCATAAGTCTTCTTGTGTGAGCATTTCCAACTAAATTAATCATAGATTCGTTTGTGGTTATTTTGGTTGTATATTCTGATTAAATTAATCATGGGTTCTCTTGTGATTAGTTTGATTGATAATTTTGGATACAAAATAATTTTTGTGGTTTTTGGTGTCCAAAGAAATCCTTCTTTGCTCGTAAAAGTAAGGTCGCTCTTGTTGTTCTTTCGAGAATGACATCAAATGTGGGAGAGTTTTTTTGAACTTGCGATTAATTTCCATATCTTTGTGGGGAGTGCGGCTGTGGAATTTTTTAGGGGTTATCTTGTATCTTTATAAACTCTTTGATGATGCATTTAGCTTCGTATTTATGATTGCATCTAAACAAAGTTGATATGTTTTTTTCTTTTGGTCTTGAAGCATCTCGTGAAAATTTCATTAGGATCCTGTTTTCGTACCTTTGCCAATTTTATTGACAAAAAGGGGGAGAATTAATATGTATTTCACACTAAAAATACATATGGTTTTCAGATCATTATGTAAGGGGGAGCGGTTTTCGTGTTGAGATGAAAGTATTGACTAAGGAAGAGTGATACATATAACCATAGTATTGTTGTCAAAGTTGTGATACAATTGAACTTTGATGCTGTGTAATAATACTATGACACTGTATAACAATGATTTAGAGCCTTTGTTTTCTCATTGTTATGGCTACGGATATTCAACAACTATGATGTTGAACTGAACATCTATGGAATCATGGGAGTACTTGGAAAAGATGAAGTTTTCAAGTAATATTGAAGCACCAAGGAGATCAATCATGTGGACGAGAAGCTACAAAGTTTTATCTATTTTGTAATCCATATGTATTAATAGTTTTGTCACTAAAATTGACAAAGGGGGAGATTGTTAGAGCATTGCTCGGTTGAACTCGCATGCTTTTCTATATCAAGCATGTTTGTCAATGTTAATGATCAAAACTAATGTCTTGATTTCTAGTCTACTCATAGCTTAGTCTCGGTCTAGGACAGTTAAGTATAGTTGAGCTCCAGACTCTATGGTGATTATCTTACAAAGACAAAGAACTAATCAAGGAACCAGTGAAACTTCATCCGACTAAAAGGTATGTGGATACTTGAACTCATCTATCACTCAAAAGTCTACTATATCTCCTAATCTTGAGACATAAGTCGTATAAGTATGATAGTTTTCGAACATACACATTTGCTATTTCGAGCCGACTTTACTCGCATATATTTTTCTCAAAATATGTGTGGGTAAGATTTTGCTTTAACAATTTTCAACTTTACCCGTGACGAAAGTAATGATGATGTTTTAATATTGAAAATAGCTTTGATGACAATAATCGTGAATAACGATTGTTATAACATTATAGAAGAATGTTTCAATGATTGAAATGTAGAGTTGAGATTATTCCACCTATGGATATAAGCATATATAGTGTGTTCGCATATTAGTGTATAAATCCATGTATTGGTGAAGGAAACAGGTTGGGTACGTGTACCCATACGCGTACTGGCGGGACTTTCCTCTCGGAAAATTCTGTTGAGTTTGGAGTTTATGAACTCATAAACCAGTCACCTTAGGTACGCGTACCCGTACGCACACTGGCAGAACTTTTCTACCCGAAAAATTCTGATGAGTTTGGAAACTAAAACCAACTCAAAATCCGGTAGATAAGGTACGCATACCTGTACGCGTACCCAAGCTGGTTATTTCTCAAATCGGTAGTTCATGGACTTAAAATAATAAATTATAAGGAATGCAATCTTTGCAAACCATGGCTATATTGTACATGAATTTATTCAAATGAATCAAACTAATTCTGTTTCAATTGTGTATATGCATAAAGACCTAAGCAATTGAACAACCCTTCAACTAGTTCTTTTGAGTCATTTGAACTAGTTATGAGAAAGACGAATACGGTTAATAAGAAAGTTATCATATGGCTAACCATTGGTTAACTATTTGTAAACAACTAAGTGTACACGTTTAGGTACGATTACTCAAACCTAAATGAAATACATTTCATTTGTGTGTGACAAGCTAAGTTTCGATATAACGGTTGAAAGATATTAGCTTGGTTGAATAAGGTTTTTCATCTAACAGTGAATATTGAATACTTTGTTACCAAGGAAACTTAGATTGCAAACCTTGATTTGAAAACTATACAAAGGGGAACTCTAGCAACTAAAAACATTAATCCCCACACCTCCTGTGTGATACTAGTTGGTTTTGCTATAGTTGATTCTCCTTTAACCTTAGGTTTCTTCTCGAGACCCTATAGGTTAACGACTTAAACACTTTATTGGGATTATGAAGCCAGACAAAACTACTTCTCTTGTAGTTGAGCGATCTGATCTTGCCATTTTTTATCGTACGAGTTCATTGAGATTATATCTCCGATAGGGCAAGATAATAAGAAATCACAAACATCTCTTGATTGTGGGTGAGATCAGCTAAGGGAATCAAGTGCATAGTATCCTGCTGGGATCAGAGATTTAAGGAGTGTAGTTGTACCTTGAATCAGTGTGATATTGATTAGGGTTCAACTACAGTCCAGACCGAAGTTAGTTTGTAGTAGGCTAGTGTCTGTAGCGACTTAATACAGTGTGGTATTCAATCTGGACTAGGGTTTTTCTACATTTGCGGTTTCCTCGTTAACAAAACTTCTGGTGTCTGTGTTATTTCTATTCTGCATTATATTTTGTTATATAATTGAAATATCACAGGTTGTGCATTGTATCGATCAATTGTGATATCCAACCTTTGGTTCTTGATTGATAATTGATTGATCCTTGGATATTTATCTTTGGTACCATCCAAGTTTATATCTCTTGTATTTGATAAAGACTCACATATTTCTATTTGTTTGAGTATAGATCAAATCGAAAGATAGAGATATTAACTCTTTGATATACTTTTTATTAATATTGAGTCTGACTGTCTAGTTGATTCTCTTAGAAGTATATTAGAGTTTGTCCATACAGATTATTAATCGAAATATTGGGTGAGGTTGTTAGACCCCCGCATTTTCACCTCAATCATTCTCGCTATCTCCTCAATTGATGCGATAGGAAGCAACACAGGTATTTTCCCAAATTCTGATATTAATACCGTAATTCTGATCTTTTTACCCAATCTTAATCAATTCTTATTCATATTATTATTTTAAATATCTTAATTGCACATGTTATATCTTAAAAATCCCTTGATAATCTCTGCCATTGTGTCATGTAACTAAATGGGTTAGGAGTAGTAAATTATGTTTTGAGCCTGTGAACCCTTGAAACCCATTAGAATTGATAATACCCATTTAGCTTATTCTTTTTTAGGGCATCTGTTTTGTCTGTTTCCACCCAATAAATGAGTTAGTAATATTGTGACCACCTATTGGGTGTGATGTTTAATTTTGAGGCTACTTATTGTCCAGAAATTCTGTGTAAGAACTAATGTTCAAATTAATCAAGAAATTGATAGGCTCTTCCTTAAGTTAGGATAGTAGGTTATTGTTAGTAATTGAATCTCTAAGCCTGTTCATGATAATAGGTATCATCCATTAACGACCCTGATTACCTCAGTAATGACCGGAGGTGGAGAAAATATTACTACAGTAAAGGAAACTACAACTCAGTTGCAATTTAATTCTGATCGATTATAACCTTAGAGGAAGCGATGAAGACCCTTACTTCTGAGTTTCGATCTCTCTCTGCCCTGTTAAGGAACCACTCTATACTATTGTTTCACTATGTCAACGAATGGGTATTCCTACAGATCCAAATTCTGAGGCCGAACTAGAATCATCCGGTGCTGATACAGTCCCTCCTAAACTTACTGCACTAATTTCTCAATCTGGTAAATTCTCTTGCTACCCTAAGATTGACTTTCCTAGATTTGATGACACTAACCCTAGGGGTTGGATTCGTATATGTGTTCGATATTTTCAGTCGAATTTGATTATTGATGCTCATAAAGTTGATTTGGCTTCCATTCACCTTGATGGTATAGATGATTCATGGTTTTTAGATTACCAAGAAGGTAAACCCATGATAGAGTGGTCTCATTTTGCGTCTGATATTTGTTGTCGATTTGAAGACATAGCTTCTGATAACTATGTCGGCAACTTTAATAAATTGTCTCAAATCAGCACTGTGGAAGAGTATTTTGATAGATATGAATCCTTAAAGGCTTTAATGAAATCGCATAACCCCAGTTTATCTGAAGATTACTTCACAATGAGTTTTATTAGTGGTCTCAAAGACGAGATTAGACACCCTATTCAGATGTTTAAGCCCCCTACAGACACAGATGCTTTTTATCTATCTAGAATGCAATAGGCTTCAACAGATTCTCAATATACTCGCCCTTGACCCTTTTCTAAATCATTTATACCTTGTCATACAACTTATTCCTCAACTTCACCTTCTACTAGCCATGCTTTATCACCACTCACTACCCCTCCAAAGCCACCCTTCTCCAATTCTAAGCCCTTTGTCACACTTCCAACAACACCCACTAAATTAGAACTTTCAATTCCTCCTATAAAATGACTCACCCCCGCTCAGATGAAGGTTCGATGCAAAAAAAAGGCTATGTTACAATTACGATAAGTTTTATAAACATGGTTGTATCTGCAAAACGCAACAATTATTCACGTTGGTGGCTTCGAAAGATAATGGTTCTCCATCTTTAGTTGAGGAGCTGAAAGAGGATACTTCCTCCCCTTCTTCATCATCGTTGGATTCCCCTATGGAGATTTATCTACATTCTTTAACATGATTGGTTACACAGAATACAATTCGAGTTCCTGGTCATTTGCAGTCTAGAGATATCTTCATTTTGATTGATACTGGTAGCACCCACAGTTTTGTGGATGCCAAGTTAGCTGAGCAACTACAACTACATGTTTCCCCTACTGGTCACATGTTGATGATTGTAGCTAATGGTGATACTACCATCAGCAAGGGCATTTGTTCTTAATTAGTCTGGGATATGTAGGGATACGATTTTTTCAGTGACTTACGCATCTTACCACTTGGTGGCTGTGACATGGTTCTTGGAGTCGACTGGCTTAAGCAGCTTGGTGATGTTATGTTCAATTTGGCTGAGCTCAAGATTTCCTTATTTTATCAGGGCAACCACATTACACTTCAGGGGAGTTCTTCTCTACCCACTTGCAATATAATTAATGGTAATACTTTTTTTTACAATTTCTCAAGGACAACACCCCTGCATTTCTTTGTTAATTTTTTTCTATAACTGTTGTACCTTTAGAACCAGTTCCATCTAGCATTGCTACTATTGTGGAGTCTTTCTCTGATGTTTTATCTTCCCCTACCTCATTACCACCACCAAGGGCATTAGATCACAAAATACCATTAAATCCCAATTCTGATCCTGTCTCTCAAAGACCCTATAGATGTCCTCACTTGCAAAAGACAGTGGTGGAGCAGTTGGTACAAGAGATGTTGGAGGAAGGGTTTATCCAAGAAAGTCACAACCCTTTTGAATCACCTATTTTATTGATCAAGAAGAAGGATGGTTCATGGAGATTCTGTGTGGATTACAGGAAGCTTAATGACATGACAATCAAAGATAAGTTCCCTATACCATTGATAGATGATCTCTTAGATGAACTTAATGGTGCAATCATCTTTTCTAAGATTGACTTGAAATCTGGTTATTATCAAATCTTGATGGACTTAGCTGAAATTCATAAAACTGCCTTCAGAAACCATCAAGGACATTATGAATTCAGGGTTATGCCATTTGGTCTAACCAATGCCCCTGCCACTTTTCAATCCTTGATGAACACTATTTTCAAACCATTTTCAAGGAAGTTTATCCTTGTCTTTTTGATGATATTTTGGTCTATAGTAAGTCCATTGAGGAGCATGTTGTTCATCTTTCACAGACTTTATCATTATTAAGACACCATTATCTATTTTCTAACAAGAACAAGTGTTGCTTTGCTCAACCAAGACTTTCTTATTTGGGGCACTTAATCACTTCTGAAGGTGTTGCTGTTGACCCTGACAAGATTGTAGCTATGCAAGATTGGCCACAACCAACTACTCTTAAACAACTTAGGGGTTTCTTGGGCTTAACTGGATACTACAAGAGGTTTATTCAAGGTTATGGTAATATCAGCAAACCCTTAACTGATATGCTTAAGAAGGATTCTTTTTCAGGGTCACCATCAGCGCTGCAACCATTCTTGGCCCTCAAATCTGCAATGACTATTACTCCAATGTTGGCCTTGCCAGATTGAAGCAAACCTTTTATTCTAGAGACTGATGCATGTTCTACAGGTGTGGGTGCAGTTTTAGTGCAAGAAGACAAGCCAGTATCATTCTACAGTAAGCCATTAGGTCCTCAAGCTATGGCCTTATCTAATTATGAAAAAGAGTTGTTGGTCATTGTCATGGATGTTCAAAAATGAAAGAATTATTTGTCTCTCCATCAGTTTATCATCCATACTGACCATCAGAGTCTTAAATACTTCATGGAACAAAGAATTACTACTGTTTTGCAGCAGAAATAACTCATGAAATTATTGGGTTTGAACTATGTGATTAAGTATAAGAAAGGTTTGGAAAATAAAGCAGATGATGCCTTGTCCAGAATCCATCATTCTGACTCAGATTGTCAAGCATTATCAGTAGCTCAACCTCAATGGTCTCAAGATATCATCTCCAGCTATTTTGAAGATGCCCATGCTCAGCAGCTCTTGTCACAGTTACTTATTTCTCCATCTGAGTCCCCATATTCATTAAAGAAAGGCATTATGAGGTATAAAAAAAGATTATATGTTGGTTCTGGAAACCTTATTAGAAACCAAATCATGCACTCAGTCCACTCCTCAGCTGTTAGAGGACGTTCTGGCATGATGGGTACCTACAACAGAGCTAAATCTCATTTTTACTGACCTAAGATAAAAGAGGACATTTTCAAGTTTGTTGCTGAATGTGATATCTGCCAATGCAACATGCATGAGATTTCTTCTCCTGCTGGACTACTCCAACCCCTCCCTCTCCCAGACACAGCTTGGCAGAATAAATCTTTGGACTTCATTGAAGGCCTGCCAATGTCATTTAGGAAAAATGTTATCTTGGTGGTGGTTGACAGGATGACCAAGTACATCCACTTCATTGCATTGAGTCATCCATTCACTGCCATTTCAGTGGTTAAAGAATTTATGCACCATATATTCAAACTTCATGTCATGCCATCTTCTATAGTCTCAGACATAGACAAGGTATTTCTTAGCAATTTTTGGCAGTATTTGTTCAAGTCATTGGGGACTCCGCTGAACCTTAGCACCTCTTACCATCCTCAAACAGATGGTGAGATTGAGAGAATAAATGCTTGTTGGGAGCAATATTGGAGATGCATGACTAGTTCTTCCCTTAAACAATGGTTAAATTGGTTGGCCTTACCTGAGTGGTGGTTTAACACCAACTTTCATACTAGCCTCAAGATGACCCCCTTCCAGGCTTTTTATGGTTACACTCCACCACATTTGGCATTTCCTGTGCAAGCTACCACTTCAGTTGCTGCTGTACAAGACTACTTGCAAGCAAGAGATCACATGTTTAAACTTTTGAAAGAAGACCTGACAAAGGCTCAACACACAGTCAAACACTTTGCAAATGCTCATAGAAATGACAGGTCTTTCTCAGTTGAGGATTTGGTATTCTTGAAGCTAAAACCCTACATGCAATCCTCTGTAGCTTTAAGAAGCAATTTGAAGCTGTCTGCAAGATATTTTGGTCCTTTTGAAATTTTGCAGAAAATTGGTGTTGTGGCTTATAAACTTCAACTTCCAGTGGGTTCTAGGATACACCATGTTTTCCATGTCTCCCAATTTAAGCAGAAGATTGGATTGCATCACAATCCAGCTCCCAATTTACCATTGGTGTACTCTTCTGGAACTTTCATTGTTCTACCAGTAGTTGTTTTGGACTCAAGACACATTGCAGGTTCTTATTCAATAGGCTGGCTCTCCACCAGAAGATGAAACCTGGGAGGAGGCAAGTCACATTCAATCCCACTTCCCTGATTTCATCCTTGAGGACAAGGATGTGCCAAAGGAGAGGGTATTGTCATGTAACTAAATGGTTTAGGAGTAGTTAATTCTGTTATTGGCCTGTGAACCCTTGAAACCCATTATCATTTATAATACCCATTTAGCTTATTCTTTTTTAGGGCATCTGATTTGTATGTTGCCACCCAATAAATGAGTTAGTAATATTGTGACCACACATTGGGTGTGCTGTTTAATTTTGAGGCTACTTATTGGCCAGAAATTATGTGTAAGAACTTATGTTGAAATTAATCAAGAAATTAATAGGCTCTTCCTTAAGTTAGGAGAGTAGGTTATTGTTAGTAATTGAATCTCTAAGCATGTTCATGACACACTGTTAGATTTATATTCTAGTCTCAATCCTTTAAATTTTGGGTTATTTAATGTTTGGTACCCTGTAAATGTACAACACCTAGCTTTGGTACCCAACATTTCAAATATTAAGAGTTGGTACCTTGACCAGCCGTTGACTATCAAAGTCCAAGTTTGATTCCCATTAAAAAAATATCTGAACTTACATATGTACCCCAAACATTATCTTCTTCTTCCATTTCATTCGGAGTAGAAACCTTAAAGATAATTTGTCTTAATAGCTTGAACCAAATCCAGAGAGATGAGTTCTTTAAAAATTATCACCAGCACACTCATCTTCACCACTAGCCATCTAAAAAAACTAAACATTAGCACCAGCACACTCATCTTCACCAGAAATCTTTCAAAAATATCTGAACTTACATATGTACCCCAAACATTATCTTTTTTTTTCCATGTTCTTCCATTTCATTTGGAGTAGAAATATTAAACCTAATTTGTCTTAATAGCTTGAACCAAATCTAGAGAGAGGAGTTCTTTAAAAATTATCACCAGCACACTCATCTTCACCAGAAAACTTAAACATTTCTCGATGTTGGATGAATTATTTGGTGATGTTGAGGTGATTGTAAAAGTATTAGAAGACCTCAAATCATCTAGGTATAATGTTAAAAATTTAGAGGAAAAACTTGATCTGCTTACAAGAGGTACAAATTTATTAAAAAGTGAAAGCATATCGTAAGGTCGAATTGATAAGGTATTGCTGCATTTGGAAAAATATGATGTATTAAGAATAGTGGAGTTAGATTGGAGTTATCAACTGTTTTGGTTAGATCATGTATAGGATTTCGGTGCATCATTGTTTTGCACTTAGCTTGTTTCAAATGCGAATTCTTTGATTTTGACTCTTTGTTATGTCTTGGTGTTGTAATACTACTAGTTTTCTTTTGCTGGTAAATTGGTGATTTCTTTGTTTTGAACTTTGATTTTTTGATTGGTCTCCGACTATCAAGTCCTAAACAATTATGAGTTGTGATCACTAGGTTCAGATTGTTTATCTAAGAAAAACATCAAGATGAAAATAAAAATAATATATTACAGTACGTTAGATTTGAAACAAGATCACAAAAAGAACCATCAAAACCGAAAATTCTAAGAATTGTGTACACAGACATGTTTTGACACAAAAAATTAAAAAACGTTTACCCATATGTCAGTAAGAGTCTGCAATGCACCAATCCACCAAAATGATCACAAAAATTAAAACTCGAATCAGAGAAGATTTTGGTGATGTTTCATAACTAGAAAATTGCCAAAAATATGTGTTGTTGCCAGAGAGATCTTTGGTGATGAATGGTGGATGATTAATGAAAGTTAGGTTCTTACCCAACTTCAAATTGCAGGTTGGGGAGCTATATAAAGAGATTCAAGCAATTAGCAAGGTCCCTATCCATTACCAGAAATAAACACCCAATGCTTGCGAAAATGCATAAACTACCTCATTTGTTCTAAACACATGTTTTGTACCACCAGTTCAACCCTGAACCTCCCCAAAGACATTACAAATTAATTCATTATCACAAACCTTCAACTCCTCCACTTTCATACCACCCATTCATGTTAGAGCATTTCTCAGTCGAACTCGCATGCGTTGTTATCTCAAACATGTTTGTCAATGTTAGTGATCAAAACTATAAGTCTTGATTTCTAGTCTACTTATAGGTGTCTCGGGCTAGGACATAGATTGTGTAGTTGATCCTTAGACTTCACGGCGTTCATTATTTGAAGACGAAGAACTACTAAGGAGAGCTTGTGGAACTTCATCAACAAAAGGTATGTGGAGACTGAAACTCATCTATCACATGGAAAGTCTATTTCTACTCTATCTCCTGTATTGAGACATACGTCGTGTTACGATATAGTTTTTTATTATACACATTTGAGATTTCGAGCTGAGTTTAACTTGCTTATATATTTCTTGGAATATGTGTTTGAAAAAGCATGGGTCTAACAACCTCACCTAATATTTCGATTACCAATCTGTATGTACAAACTCCAATATACTTTTATTAGAATCAACTAGACAGTCAGACTTAATCAATAAAAAAGTATATCAAAGAGTTTTTATATCTTTATCTCTTGATTTAAATCTTACTCAAGCAAACTGCGAGTCTTGATTAAATAAAAGAGAGATAAAAACTTGGATGGTACCAAAGACCAATATCCAAGGATCAATCAATTTCCAATCAACAACCAAAGGTTGGATTTCACAATTGATCGATACAACACACAACCTATGATATTTAAATTATATAACAAAATATAATGCGGAATAGAAATAACACATACACCAAAAACTTTGTTAACGAGGAAACCGCAAATGCAGAAAAACCCCGGGATCTAGTCCAGATTGATCACCACACTGTATTAAGCCGCTACAGACACTAGCCTACTACAAACTAACTTCGGTATGGACAGTAATTGAAACCTAATCAATATTACACTGATTCAAGGTATAATTTCTCTCCTTACGTCTCTGATCCCAGAAGGATACTATGCACTTTATTCCTTTAGATAATCTCACCCACAACCAAGAGTTGCTACGATCCAAAGTCGAAGACTTGAATAAACAAATCTGCATCACACGGAAAAGCATATGATAATAGATAAATCTGTCTCCTACAGATAATCCTATGAGTTTTGTTCCGTCTTTTGATAAAATCAAGGTGAACAGGAACCAATTGATAAACCAGACTTATATTCCCAAAGAACAGCTCAGTATTATCAATCACCTCACAATAATCTAAATCGTATGGTAGCGAAACTAGATATTGCAGAATCACAAACGATGAGACGAAGATGTTTGTGATTTCTTTTTATCTTTCCATGTCAGAGATGTAATCTCAAGCCAATTATTCAATTGAACTCTTACGATTGAAAATGGCAAGATCAGAACGCTCAACTACAAGAGAAGTAGTTTCGTCTGGCTTCACAATTCCAATGAAGTCTTTAAGTCGTTAATCGACAGGATCTCGAGAAGAAACCTACGATTAAAGGAGAATCGATTATAGAAAACTAACTAGTATCACACAGGAGGTGTGGGGATTAGTTTTTTCCAGTTGCTAGACATCTCCTTATATAGTTTTCAAATCAGGGTTTGCAATCCAAGTTACCTTAGTAACAAAGCATTCAATATTCACCGATAGATGAAAAACCTGATTTATCCAAGCTAATATCTTTCAACCGTTAGATTGAAACTTAGCTTGTCACACATACATGAAATGTATTTCATTTAGGTTTGAGTAACCGTACCTAAACGTGTACATTAGTTGGTTCACAAATGGTTGACCAATGGTTAACCATATGAGTACTTTCATATCAACCGTATTCATCTTCTCATAATTAGTTTAAATGACTCATAAGAACTAGTTCAAGAGTTGTTCAATTGTAAGGAAATCTTATATACTACACAAGACACAATTGAATCAAAATCGGTTTGATTCACTTGAATTAATTTATAAACAATATATCCACGGTTTGCAAAGATTAATTGCATTTCTTATTTTTTTATTGTTTAAGTTCATGAAAAACTGATTTTAGAAATAACCAGCTTGGGTACACATACTTGTATACCTTAGCTACCGAAATTTGGTTTGAAAACCCAGCAGAAATTTTCGGTAGGAAAACTTCTGTGAGTACGCGTACGGGTACTCGTACCTAAGATGATTGGTTTGTAAGTTCGTGAACTCCAAACTACAACAAAAATTCTCGGTACAAGAACCTCCACCAATACAAGTACGGGTACGCGTACCCAACCTGTCTCCTTCACCAATACCGCATGCACACATATGCACACACTTGGTTTCCGGTACATGGATTTATACACTAATGTGCGAACACACTATATATGCTTATATCCATAGGTGGTTACGTATTATCAACTCTATATTTCAATCATTGAAACATTCTTCTATAATTTTAATAGTCGTTAGACATAAAGAATCGATTGTCTTCATCAAAGCCATTTTCAAGATTGAAATGTCATCCTGACTTTCGTTATGGATAAAGATGAAAGTGGTTAAAGTGAAAGCTTACCAACACATATTTTGAGAAAAATATTGGTGAGTAAACTCGGCTCGAAATAGCAAATGTGTATGTATGAAAACTATCATACTTATACGACTGTGTCTCAAGAATAGGAGATAGATTAGACTTTTGAGTGTTAGATAAGTTCAAATCTCCACATACCTTTTTGGTCGGATGAAGTTCCACCGGTTCCTTGAGTAGTTCTTCATCTTAATAAGATAATCGCCATGGAGTCTGGAGCTCAACTATACTTAACTATCCTAGACCGAGACTTAGTCGTAAGTAAACTAGAAATCAAGACGTATAGTTTTGATTACTAATATTGACAAACATGCTTGAGATAGCAATGCATGCGAGTTAGACCAAGCAATGCTCTAACAATCTCCCTCTTTGTCAATTTTAGTGACAAAACTATCAATACATATGGATTACAAAATAAATAAAACTTTGTAGCTTCTCCTCCAGATGCTTGATCTCCTTGGTGCTTCAACATTACTCGAAAACTTCATCTTTTCAAAGTACTCCCATGATTACATAGATGTTCAATTCAGGATCATAGTTGTTGAAGTCCCGTAGCCATAACAATGAGAAAACAAAAGCTCTCGATCATTGTTATACATTGTTATAGTATTATTACACATCATCAAAGTTCTTATATCACAACTTCGATAACAATACTATGGTGATATGTATCACTCCCCCTAAGTCAATACTTTCGTCTCAACACGAAAATGACCCCCCCCCCCCCCCATTACATAATGACCCGTGAGCATGTAAATCATATGTATTTGTAGTGTGAACTACATATCAATTCTCACCCTTTTGTCAATAAAATTGGCAAAGGTACGAAAACGGGATCCTAATGAAATTTCCATGGAGACGCTTCAAGACCAAAGAAAAGGACATATCAACTTGTTTAGATGCAATCATAAATCCAAAGCTAAATGCATTCATCAAGGAGTTTATAAAGATACAAGATAACCCCTAAAAATTCCACAGCCGCACTCCCCACAAAGATATGGAAATTAAGCGCAAGTTCAATAGAAATCTCCCCCATTTGATGTCATTCCCGAGAGAACAACAAGAGTAACCTAACTTTTACGAGTAAAGAAGGATTTTATTAGACAAATAAAACCATAAGAAATGATTTTCTATATCAAAAAATTCTCAATTAAATTAATCCACAAGAAAACTCATGATCAATTTAATCGGAATACACAATCAAATTAAAAGCAAAAGTGATCAATTTAATTGAACATGTTCGACATAAGAGAACTTACGGGGGAACAACTATGTTAACCATAAAGGAATGATTAACTCAATCGTTTTATGCTCAACACAAGAAAAACTTATGGAGCATTGCAGTATACACATAAAAATGGATCAGGGAAAGATCAATAATGTGGCATAGACAAGGATTCATTCTATTTTTCATCATTATTTTCACAATGACATACAATATACATAATCTTTGTAAACAAAAGTTTTTAATCTATCTTCCATCAATGAATTGACATAATAGGCTTAACTTTTGTTTGTCAAAAGTTCATCGATCTTGTATCAATACTTGCATATCGACATATAAAAGAGATAACTTTTGACATCATATGGAACAATAATAGTTCACGGACGCAAACACACATATCCCATAACATATTGCAATACATAAAATCATAAAGATTAATATTGCAAAAATCATCTTTCAAATAATTTTTAGAGTTTTAAATAAATAAAACAAAATCTTAAAAACAAAAAGATATAAATAAAATTGGACATATGTATGTGTAATCACAATAATGGCTATTCCAAACTCTAGTTATTCTTCCTAAAATACAAGAATAAAATTCTCATAAGAAGACTTCTTAGACATTAAGATATTTGAAAAATTCCTTGTCGTCCCCGAACTCCTTGTCGTCAACATCCATTGGAACATATGGTTCATAGAGGAAGGAGTCAATACCAATAAACCTTCTTGGATGATGATGTCGAACCAGGGCCTTCTGAATTTCCGGTGATCTTAAAACACAAGCCTTTATTTGATGAATCTCTTTTCTTACCAACTTCAACTCTTCAAGAACATCAGAAAACTTCTAAGAATTTGAAGGAACAAATCTTGGTTTCCTCGAATTCCTTATTTTTATTTTTAAAGTTGGAGGCAATTGAGATTTCTCCTTTTCCTTAAAGATTTATGGCTTAACAATCATATTGATATATTTTCCATCAGTAGACATGGTGCTTGGAGTTTCCATGGATACGGTTTTGTGAGAGGAATTCAAAAATAAACTTCAACAAGCAGTCTAAAGATATAAAGAGTATCAGAGAAGGAAAAGAGTATGTAGGGTTTCTGCACCTATAAAAAGGTTTGCGTATGCACATCTCACAACCCTGTAAAGAGTGGAATTATCGTAAATAACCCTCTTCTTTTGGAAAAATAGATCCTTTCCGGTATCAACAGTGATATGAAGGAATTCCACAACCAAACAACAAAAAGCTAGAAAACAAAAAAAAACTTTTATTTTAAAGCCCGAGGTATGCAATATCTTGTCTTTTTTAAACATGCACATGAAACAAGATGCACAAAGACAACACAATAAAGTTGTGTTGTGGTGAACAACAATTTTTCCACCATGATCCTTTTGGTTGGAGTTCATGGAACCTTGACTTTCCTTATGTTTAGACCATGTTTTCTTTTCTACTAGTCTAAATTTATCTTTGGAAACTACTCTCTTTGAAGAAGATAAGATCTTACATACCTCAGTTGTTTTCTCCGCTAGTTTAAGCTTGGTAGCTAGACGATCTTCTCTTCTTTGAAGCTTGTTGACATATCTCATCTTGTGTTTGTACTTGAAACACTTTGAAAGTTCATGACCCTTGAGAGAACAATAGGAGCATGTCAACACAAGAAATGGATCAGGCATTCGTGAGGCACAAGCTGCTAGGCACATTGTAGGTCTTGAAACATTAAGTATGGAGTTTCCAAAAGTAGGGTCAATTAAATCTTCCATCTCGATTGGGTTCTCTTCTGAAAGATTATCAAAATTGATGCATGTATTGCTACAATTATCAAAATCAATATTTTCACATAGAAGAGCAACACTTGATTTTTTTGTCTTCATCTGAATCATAATCGTCAGACGTCTCATCAAGTGTCGTAGCAAGACCTTTGTTCCTAGTGTATTTTCTACGATTTGGGAACTTGTTTACAAAATGACCAAACCCTTTACACTTAAAGCACTGAGGCATATCCTCGTCATCAGTTTCATTTGTGTCCCTATTTTTAGGAGGAATACGATTATGAGGTTTTACTGATGCTTTTGGGTTATCTCTGGAGAATCGTTTACTTCTCTTCAAAAGAAGGTCTCTAAACCGTCTTGTGATCATCGAGACTGATTTGTCAAGATATTCATCTGATGAATCTGTCTCAGAGTGATCATCTTCAGACATATACACATTTTTACTTTTATCAAGTAATTTTGTGTCTTTCAGTGCTTTAAACGTAACATCCTTAGATTTGGATGAATGTTCATGATCAAATATATTAAGCTTCCCAACCAGCGTATTTCTGGAGAGATTATCAAGGTTATTTCCTTCAACGATGGCATGCTTCTTAGAATCGTATCTAGATGACAGCGATCTAAGAATTTTCATCACAATGTCCTTTTCAGGATTAGTCTTACCCAATGCAAAAGATGCATTAACAATTTCAGACACTTTGTGATTAAACTCATCAAATGAATCTTCATATGCCATATGAAGGTTTTCCCAATCGTAATTAAGGTTTTGAAGCCTAGATTCCTTTTCACTAGTATTACCTTCGAATATGGATTTTAAGATATCCCAAGCATCTTTAGACTTAGTGCAGTTTGACACATGGTGCTGAAGATTTGGAGTAATGGCATGTATGATGGAATTCAAATCGTCGTAGTTTTGCTTTGCAGCAAGTATCTCAGCAGCATCGTATTCGCCAATATTTTTTGGAACATTAACATTACCTACTGCAACAACGGGAGTATCATAGCCATTAACAACATATACCCATGATTGAAAATAAAATGCTTGTAGAAAAGCTTGCATAGCAATTTTCTACCATAAGTAATTAGAGCCATCGAAGACTGGTGGTACGTTAATAGAGATAGCACCTCTGTCTATAGAGTCAGATCACTACAAACACAGACTTTTGAGGTCTTGAACGTGTTTGCCTGCTCTGATACCAATTGAAAAAGCGGGGGTCTAACAACCTCACCCAATATTTCGATTAGAAATCTGTATAGACAAACTCCAATATACTTTTATGAGAATCAGACAGTCAGACTCAATCAATATAAAAGTATATCAAAGAGTTTCTATATCTCCATCTCTTGATTTAAATCTTACTCAAGAAAACTGCGAGTCTTGATAAAATACAAGAGAGATAAAAACTTGTATGGTACCAAATACCAATATCCAAGGATTAATCAATTTCTAATCAACAACCAAAGGTTGGATTTTATAATTGATCGATAGAACGCACAACTGTTATATTTCAATTATATAACAAAATATAATACGGAATAGAAATAACACAGACACCAAAAATTTTGTTAGCGAGGAAACCGCAAATGCAAAAAAAAACCGGGACCTGGTCCAGATTGAACACCACACTGTATTAAGCCGCTACAGACACTAGCCTACTACAAACTAACTTCGGTCTGGACTGTAGTTGAACCCCGATCAATTTTACACTAATTTAAGGAATAGTTGTGCTCCTTACATATCTGATCCCAGCAGGATACTACGCACTTGATTCGCTTAGCTGATCTCACCCACAACCAAGAGTTGCTACGACCCAAAGTCGAATATTTGAATAAACAAATCTGTATCACATAAAAAAGTCAATGATAATAGATAAATCTGTATCCCACAGATAAACCTATGATTTTTGTTCAGTCTTTTGATAAAATCAAGGTGAACATGAATCAATTGATAAACCAGACTTATATTCCCGAAGAACAGCTCAGTATTATCAATCACCACACAATATTCTAAATCGTATGGTAGCGAAACTAGATATTGCGGAATCACAAACGATGAGACGAAGATGTTTGTGATTTTTTTTATCTTTCCATGTCAGAGATATAATCTCAAGACAATTATTCAATTGAACTCTTACGATAGAAAATGGCAAGATTAGAACGCTCAACTACAAGAGAAATAGTTTCGTCTGGCTTCACAATCCCAATGAAGTCTTTAAGTCGTTAATCGACAGGGTCTCGAGAAGAAACCTATGATTAAAGGAGAATTGACTCTAGAAAACCAACTAGTATCACACAGGAGGTGTAGGGATTAGTTTTTTCCAGTTGATAGACGTCTCCTTATATAGTTTTCAAATCATGGTTTGCAATCCAAGTTACATTGGTAACAAAGCATTCAATATTCACCATTAGATGAAAAAACTAATTTATCCAAGCTAATATATTTCAACTGTTAGATCGAAACTTAGCTTGTCACACACATGAAATGTATTTCATTTAGGTTTGAGTAACCGTACCTAACCGTGTACATTAATTGGTTGACCAATGGTTAGCCATATGAGTACTTTCATATCAACCATATTCATCTTCTCATAACTAGTTCAAATGACTCATAAGAACTAGTTCAAGAGTTGTTCAATTGCAAGGAAATCTTATGTACTGCACAAGACACAATTAAAGAAAAATTGGTTTGATTCACTTGAATCAATTCATGAACAATATAGCCACGGTTTGCAAAGATTACATTCCTTATTATTTTATTATTTAAGTTCATAAACAACCGATTTGAGAAATAACCATCTTGGGTACGCGTACGGGTATGCGTACCTTAGCTACTGGAATTGGGTTTGAAAACCCAACAGAGATTTTCGATAGGAAAACTTCCGTGAGTATGCGTACCTAAGGTGATTGGTTTGTAAGTTCGTAAACTCCAAACTACAACAAAAATTCTCGGTACAAGAACCTCCGCCAAGGTGGTTACGTATTCTCAACTCTACATTTCAATCATTGAAACATTCTTCTATAATGTTAATAGTCGTTAGACATAAAGAATCGATTGTCTTCATCAAAGCCATTTTCAAGATTGAAATGTCATCCTGACTTTCGTTATGGATACAAATGAAAGTGGTTAAAGTGAAAGCTTACCAACACATATTTTGAAAAAAAAATAGGCGAGTAAACTCTGCTCGAAATACCAAATGTGTATGTATGAAAACTATCATACTTATACGACTGTGTCTCAAGAGTATGAGATTGAGTAGACTTTTGAGTGCTAGATAAGTTCAATTCTCCATATACCTTTTTGTCCAGATGAAGTTCCACCGGTTCCATGAGTAGTTATTCATCTTCATAAGAGAATCGCCATGGAGTCTGGAGCTCAACTATACTTAACTATCCTAGACCGATACTTTCCTAGACCGATACTTAGTCATAAGTAAACTAGAAATCAAGACGTATAGTTTTGATCACTAATATTGACAAACATGCTTGAGATAGCAGCACATGCGAGTTCGACCGAGCAATACTCTAATAGTGTTGGCAAGATTTCGCTTCGACCAAGTTCATCTTATGTTCTTGACTCAAGTCAAAAGATGATCATGTGAAAATTTCCGAGTAACATCTTACATGGTTTGTTTGATACAATCATTTGGTGTAAACTTGGAATGTTTCGTTATGATATTTCAATAACTTGAAAATTGCTTTGATGCTAATAGTGTGTGAAAACGGCTATTGTCATCCTTTAATAAAGTTTCAATGATTGAAATAAGGGTCCAGAACACTTAACCATTATTGGATATGACATGTTGTGTACTATTGCACATATGTAATCCATGTCCGAGAACCATAGTATGTGAACCATAGTATGTGAACCATAGGAAACTTCTTATGAGAATTTTATTCTTGTGTTTTTTAAGAAGGATAACTAGGGTTTGGAATAGCCATTATTGTGAGTAGACATAACTATGTCCAACATTTTCATCTTCAATGTTTTTAGATTTATTTATTTAAATTCTAAGTTATTTGTAAGATGATTTTTGCAGTATTAATCTTTATGCTTTCATATATTGCAAATTGTTATGGGATATGTTGTTTACGTCTGTGAACCTTGACTGTCCCATACTTGTTCAAAAGTTATCTCTATTATGTCGTTATGAAAGTATTGATAAAGATAGAATAAACTTTTTAATACAAAAGTTAATCCTTTTATGACATTATGCAAATATTGATGGAAGAAAGGATGAACTTTTGTTTACAAAGATTAAGCCCATTATATGTTATTGTGCAAATAGTGATGAAAAATAGAATAAATATTTGTTTATTCAGTAGTATTGGTCTTTCCCTGATCCATGTCTTTGTGCATATATTATGTTACTCCATAAGTTCTCTTATGTTGAGCATGGCCAATTGAATTGATCATTTTTGTGGCTAATTCAATTGTGAGCTTTGGATACAAATTCATGTTCTCATGTGATTTGATTATGTCCAAGGAAATCATTCTTTTCTCGTAAAAGTAAGGTCGCTCTTGTTGTTCTTTCGAGAATGACATTTTATGGGGGAGAGTTCTTTTTGACCTTGTGGGGAGTGCGGCTGTGGAATATTGTAGGAGTTATCTTATATCTTTATAAACTCCTTGATGAATGCATTTAGCTTCTGCTATATGATTTCATCTAAATAAGTTGGTATGTTATTCTCTTCTGGTCATGAAGTATCTCTATGAAAATTTCATGAGGATCCCACTAGTTTTTGTACCTTTGCCAATTTATATTGACAAAAAGGGGGAGAATTAATGTGTAGTTTCATACTACAAATACATATGGTTTACGGATCATTATGTAAGGGGGAGTGGTTTTCATGTCGAGTTGAAGTATTGACTAAGGGGAGTGATACCTATCACCATAGTATTGTTGTCAAAGTTGTGATACAATTGAACTTTGATGATGTGTAATGATACTATAACACTGTATAACAATGATTAAGAGCATTTGTTTTCTTATTGTTATCGCTACGGATCTTCAACAACTATGATGCTGAGTTGAACACATTTAGAATCATGAAGTACTTAGAAGTGACGAAGATTTCGAGTCGTGTTGAAGATGCCAAGGAGATCAAGCATTTGGATGAGAAGCTACAAAGTTTTATTTATTTTGTAATCTATTGTAGATGGTGGATTTTTGACAAAGGCTAAAATCGTAAAAACCATAATTATACATACTCCTGATCCAACAATCAGACGAGTATTGAGGCTCATGTCTCTCATTGAAGCATGAAAGCTCATCCCGCAAGAATTTTTGACTGAAAATACTGTCTCTCAGAGTATATGTAGATGTGTAGTCTCTCAGCCGAGGTAACGGCGTATTTCATGAATACTGAGCAATTTCAGTAATTACTTATATATAGAATTGAATAATTGGATGGCTCCTAGATAGCCTGCCTGCTAGTATAGAGCGATAACATCTTCAGGATGCAACAACGTTTTCCCTGGCTATATAAAGATATATGACGCTTCAACTAGCTCATATCGCTCAATTCTTGAATAATTAATGCTCCTAGACAGCATGCCTGCTAGTATAGAGCCATAAATTAATTATTTATAGTCATTAGATTCATCAACTGAATCCTAGAAAATATTCTACATTCTTTCATAATATTTCATTACTTCAATTCATGGTTCTTCCCAACAGAATTCCATGGGTTAGTAACAAATATTCAACGTACGGGCATCTGAACCGCTATCGAGTAAGCCCCGACCAAAATGGTGCAAGTGTACTCAGCAATAATACACTAACGAAGCACCTGAATGCACGAACGAGAATTCCAAAATACGAAGGAATGATGAACCTATGCAAAATGGGAAGAAAAATAATAAAAAAAAATTTAGCTAAGGCGCTGGAGGACTGGGCCCACTGGACGTCCAGTCACGCCGTGGCCAGTCCCACACCTAAATTTTATTTTATCATCTTTTTATTATTTTTCCTTGATCTCATGAAAATCCCTTCATTTGAACAAATATCCTTTGTTTTAAAGAAACTCCTCAGTTTTATGGTGTTTCCACCGTCTCAAGGAAATAATAAAAATTAGGAAAGGTGTCACGGGACCGGGTTCACTAGCCGGCCGGTCATGCCCTAGTTGTGGTCGGTCCCACACTTTGCATTCCTTATTATTTTATTATTATTTCCTTCATCCCATGAAATTCCTTGATTTCATGATATTTCCTTCACATCAAGGAAAAGATACAAAATTAGGGAAGACTCGCGGGACCGGACCCTAGCCGGACGACCATGCCCTAGTCGTGGCCGGTCCCACACGTCTCTTGTTTTATTATCATTAATTATTATTGTTTCCTTCATCTCATGGAAACTCCTTCGCTTTAAGGAAAACTCATTTATTTCAACAAACTCCTTGATTTCATGGTATTTCCCTAAAATAATGAAAATAATATAAAGTTAGGAAAAGTGCCACGGGACCGGGCCTATTGGCCGGCCGACCATGCCTTGGCCATAGCCGGTCCCGCACTTCATGATTCCTTAATTTATTATTATTATTTCCTTCATCTTATGAAGTTTTCCTCAGTTTGAGCAAAAACCTTGATTTCTTCATATTTTCTCAAATGTTGCTCAAACATACAACAGAAAATATCAAAATTCTCAGGACTGAGACATGGACACTTTGGCAACATGAGTATGTTACCTTGACTGACCAAAGTTGTCTCTTTGGCTTGCAAAGATCCGGTCCCATGCATTTTCACAATTTGACCTAATTTGCGCCATTGCACGTATTAGGTCCAAAACTCTTCCAAACGACTTGGAATTTCAGAAAATGATCGCCAGTCGATCCTGTGACCAACCATGGCCGGTTTCATGATCCATTGGTCTGTCCCTCATCTCTTCATAATTAGGTTTTATTGCCTAATGCTCAGACGAAAATTATATTAATAAATGATTGAACTAGTATTTGATCATCTTTTAACCAACTGGTCTTCAAGAGACTTTGGTATTTGCTCACTCGAGCATCTAGGCGCTACATGGTTGATCCATCATCCCATGTAGCCAGTCCTTCCTTCACTTCGTGGTTGATTTTCAATAAATCATCAATTGATCAGCAATTGATCGAAATTAGGGTTTTCAGATCCAAGGTTCATAATTCTATATTTGAAGGCTAATAATTTTACGTTGATCCCATGATCAACATTTTAATTGATTATACTCGGTTCAGTTGCCAGTATTTTAAATTAATATTTTATTTGGTCCTGCTACCAATAATTCATCAAACAAGCAATATTTGTTTAGACGAGCAATATTTTCTCAGATTAAGGAATATTTGCTCAACTATCAATATTCAACAATTCATCGAATGAGCAATATTTGCTCACCTTAGCTATCAACATTTATTCGACAATTACACCTCTGTCTTAACAGACAAGTTCAATTCATGAGTCTTAAAACATTTGCAAAACACGTTCGACTCAGAAATACAAGGACTCATCGTCCCATAAAGTCAACAACTGACTAACTAAATACACGTCTGCCTTGCAGACTCCACAATCACGAGATATCAATCGTGTTACATGGGGGGATATTAAATAGGATTTTGGTCTAGCGGTCCACGACACATGTGTTCATACACACGATGAGAATGTGAGCAAGTCGTGCAATCAGTTAGAGGAGTGGAAATTCAACCAAGTCTCCGCACGATGAGCAACTGGTTTTAACACGATTTCCACATCCCCACTCTTTGACTCCAGCAACTATCACACTTCATGGGATCAAGGTATTTACAATTCTAGCAATATAAATAAGTCTCTGAATCATGATTGAAAAGGACCACAATCTTTCGTCGAACAGACATAAGATAACACAAACTCATCGTCTGAACATTTACTCTCAACTGATTAAATTCAATAAATCAGAACTTATCTTATTTCTTCACACAGAATACACAACACACCTACAATTTTGATCACCATTGATCTCACACATTTCTCAGCTTCCCTCCTACAAATCGACGAATTCTCTCTTGTGACCGAATTTACTCTAGAATGGCCATTGTCTTGGTTTAGGTCGGAGTCCTACAAATTGATCTCTCGAGTTCAAGTACTCCCTTTTTGCAGTGCATCTATGTGAGGTTTAGCAATTTGCTCGGTTCAAGGAGTCTCCTATGCATGGTCGTCTCCTAAATTCCTTAAAAAAAATAGCAAAATGTTTTGCCCCATCTACGGATTGGCGACCACAATGGGAGATCATTCTCTCAGTTGCAATCTTAATTCTCACAAATATGGTCGATCTTAGGTCAGGTTCAGTTGCAAACCCTAACCCGAACAATGTTAGCACGAGCAACAACAATGATGGTACTCCAATCACTCCTGTTTCTAACAATGGAACTAGCGGTACCACTCCTCCTCAAACCAACATCGGGAATAATCCTCTCTTCGGCAGATCTCCTGAAGAAATCAGAAAAAATCCGCCTACCATAGGCGATCTCGTGAAGGTACAAGAAAATCTTGCCAAGAATCAGATTGACATGGCTGCCACTCAGAAAGAATTATGTAATTATCTCAAGACTCTTACAGACAAGATGTCAGAAAAAACTCAGGAAAAGGGAAAACCTAAAGAAACATCTTTAGACACTGATCCTGAGGCCACTCCAATCCATGTAGTAGAGGATGAAGAAGTTCCCAAGGATTCAGACAATCCACCGACGAAAGAACCGTCCAGTTTCATCACTTGTGAAGATATGGAACGACTTTGGGAGGATCATGGAAAAGACAAGATGCCCTCTGTCCATCCTCACCAACCTCCATACCCTGCTGCTACACAATGGATTCCTTTACCAAAAGTTTATACCTATCCAACATTCACCCTTTATGATAGAACAAACAATGCTCGAGAACATGTTTCTTGATTTCTGGAAGTATTGGGTGAACATGAGCACAACTATGTTGTCCGTCTAAAGGAATTTTCAAAATATCTGAAAGGAATGGCATATATCTGTTACAACAATATCGCACCAGGAAGTATCAAAATTTGGGGAGAAATGGTTAATGCTTTCTACGGAAAATATTTATTTGTTTCAGAAAAAATCACCCTCTCTAATCTTGGAAGGATGTTTCAAAGGAGCAATGAACATCCTAACGATTATGTGAAAAGGCTCAGAGTTCAAGCTCTAGACTGTCATGATCCAAATATAACATAACAACAACTCGTGGACTTATGCATCAATGGAATGATTCCAATCTACATGGCTTTATTGGAAAATCTCAGGTTCTAAACTTTCTCAGAACTTCATGAAGCGGCTAAGAGATCTGCAACAGCTGTACCTGCTTTATTGGAGAGAGCTAAAACTACAAAAGCTGAAGAACCACGAGAAACTAGAGGTAGCAGATGTTTAATCAACAAACATTACAACTTCCAACCTCCAACCTTCCACAAATGTTGTTGCAGATGAGAGAAAATAAAAAGCCGAGCCACAATGCAAGCATACTTCTCCGACCTTTTCGAAAGAACAAAGGAAGGATAATCGAGATGCATAAGCTCCTACCCAACAAGCATGAGCCGGTCAAGAAGCACCTGATTTCCCTTTTCCTATTGAAGAGGTGATTGAATTATTAGATGTCTGGGTTCAAGATGGTGCAATCTAGTTACCATACGTCAAGAAAAAACTAACTGAAGAAGACATGGAAAATCCTCGTTATTGTCGTTTCCACCGATTCGTTAAACATCCCACAAAGGACTGCAGAATCTTAAAGCGCATATTCCAAGAAAAGGTCGAATCAGGAGAAATTAACTTGGGCACCGAAGGAGTACACAGAGACCCTCTCTCGGTCAGAACCTTCACTCTCTCTGAACCACATGTCAAGGAAGCGGTTTGATCCTTAATCGAGCATGTCTGTGAATTGATGTACTTATCAAAGGATCAAAGGAAAGACATCACATTGTGTCAGGGAAATATCTATCGATTCAAGAGATACTCCCCGAGCCTTTAGCAACGGACAAAAAAATGTACGACTGGGGACTTCTCACCACAGTTCATCTCAAAGAAAATGAGTTCAAACATGCGTTAATAGATGTGGGCACTGTTGTTAATGTTATCCCCCTGAAATTTCTCAGATCCAATGGTATCACACGACAATAATCCATTCATGCTCCAGTATCAATCATGGATCACGAAGGGACGCCCAGAGATGCTTACGGCCACATTACCCTCAAGATGAACGTAAACTCAACCTGGACAGAAACCAAATTTTACATAATCCGAGAAGATCCAAGATATGACATGATACTTGGACGTACGTGGATTCATGCTGGAAAGGTAACCCCAACACCTTCAATTTCACATTTCTCCATTGAGGAGAGCTCTGATTCGGAATAAGAAATAGAAGATATTCCACCTTTTGAGTATCTAAAGGAAGTCAAAACCTTGACGGAGCTGACACAAAATCCTGAAGAAAATACAAATACTTTTATCAAGAGGTTTCACGCTAAGGCAACTCTTACTCCTCCTCATGTGTTCATATTATCAGTTTTCAAACATACTACTATGGTTCGAGGGCTTTAATCCACCAACAACTTAGTTATTGAAAAATATTATGAATGGATAACCTCACCTCAGTAATATTTCACCAAGTGGTTGGATGCAGAACCTTTCCGAATCGAGCATCTTACTAATACAGTCATTGCTGAAATAATGGCTGAACAAGATAAGAAATATCCCAAATACTCACACCTATGTGAATGTCCATATGTGCCACAAGATTGGAGGGATTTGACAACATGGAATTCTACTGCACGAAGAATTCCAAACCAGCAGAAGATATTCAGGGCGCGGACAATCAAGTCTAACAAGTTCCAGGAAGGAGATTTAGTTCTCAAAGCAACTAAGCGTAACTTTCATTATGCAAAGAACTCTAACTGGGAAGGACCTTTTATGATCTCTAAGATTGTTGCTGGTAGATACTACAAATTAATAAACATGGATGACAAAGCAAATGTGGTAATAATACACGAAACATGGCTTAAAGCATTCGACGTCTAAAATATTGGACATTTGAGGTATTTGGGTTCAAGGCATGGATGCCTGAAATACCCGAATTTGGTATTTAAGATTCTCTTTCACTATATTTCAATTTCCTCCAAAACGTTTGCAATACTTGCATTCAGTAATTTAAATTTAACAATTTCTCAAAATTCAGTTTACTTAAAGAAAATCTGTATCAAATCCAAAGAAAATTCTCAATCATCTACTTATCCAAAAAAAAATCAAAAACAAAGATAAAACCTCACATCTCTCAGGAGTTCAGAAGTTCAAGAGATTATGGAAAGAAATCAAATAAAATCAGCAAAAAACGATTTTCGCTCCTCTGCATCCTTCAAGACTTGTAAAGTTGCCTTATCCATGTTCATCTCTTCAGTCAGCCTAGCAATCTTGTCTTCCTTCTCCATTACAGCATCATTGGGAAAGGTATGTTATTCTCGCATGAGTCCTTGATATCATTTATCTTCTTACGAAGCCACTTCATGTTGAATCAGAGTCTTTCAGAATTCTCCAAGTTGAACTCCTAATCAAATAATACATCTGGAGTAATAGTATTTTTGGCCCTAACGCACATGTCACTGACGACATGCAAGATAACACTTACTTGCATTGTTAAATAATAAGCATGCTTGGGATATCTGGTAACGATGATGTGACCAAAATTCCTCCATATCTTCTCACACAAGCCGGCATATCCAATAGGAACGCTGAATCCACCAACTAGTTCGTGGTATAGGAGTGATGCATCAAATGGAAGATCAAAGGAAACTCCTGCACTTGGGTATTTATGCACTATTATGCGATTCTCAATTGTTGGAACAATTTCTACAACTATTTCTCTAGTCTCTTCTACTCTTGGATTTTCCATCGTTGAAATAACAACGATTGAAGACTCGGTCTCTTTAAATGTTTCAACAACAAATCTCTCATGGCCTAGAAGTGTAGATATAGTTGTATCTTTATCAATAACCCCAGGGTTGCTCAAGTCATTATTATTGGTTCCATCATTCTCAACTTCGGCATTTGGCACCTAAAACGAAGATTGCATGAGATTAAAGCGATTCAAGCATGGAAACTAAAGGAAATCTCAAACTCCAACATGTAAGTGAACTGATGCTATCTAATCTCTTCACTAAACATTCAAGACATCATCAAATAACGTGAAAGTCATGAAAACACGTTTTTACAATAAGCTCGTCTGAGAAGATTTTACACTTCCATGTACATAACAACTAACTGGGAGCAATTGGTGAACAATATAAGGTTGGGTTACATACCATTCTCTTTGTATTGATGTTCACTACAACATATAAAAATTTCATAACAATTGGATAAACGAGCAAATAGATGTGGTCAAAACATTGGACTACATGACAGCTGAAAATTTTCTGGAAGTCTCTTGGAAGTTTACTGTTTCGTCGATTTCGACCTCCAAACATGCTCAAAACTCAAAAATATTCTATTTAAAGCTTGGAAATTTCCCAGGCATAAGAAATCTGGGCTAGACCGTAAAAATCCGACATCGGACGAAGATTTTACAGCGTTTTTGCTAAAGGGATGAATTCTGGAATTTCTGGTGACGTATTTAGGAAAAACTTTTCGTATATTCACATGAGTTCTCATTCATTCATTCATAAATAAACAAGTTTATGATTTTATTGGTAAGATGCAAAGGAAATACTTACTTGGGTGGTCTCTGAAGTGTTCAAAGAACCAGAATTTCCCGTATCAACATCAAGAGCATCATTAGTTTCATTCGATTTTGAGCTCTGGGAATTTTCTTTATCACCATTCTCCGAAGATGAGTGAGAATCACCAGTACTCTCCACTTCCATGGCGACATCCTCTTGGATATATTCTCAACAATTAGCATTTTATCTACGAATCATCATAATTAGTTATACGAAGAAATACTTATATCGACTTCTCATTCAACACTTGATTCAGAAATTGTTTGTATGGTAAAGAATTGAAGACCATCGATACTCGATGGAGTAAAGTTATGTAAAGGAGTAACAAACATTGGTTTTATGATCCTAATTATATGGATGGGAAGAAGTCACGATGAAAAAAATATCGACAACTCACCAAATAAATCACTGGGGACTTTATGGTATTAGGAAACATTTTATAATTCTTTCTCCTGCCTTCTCCGCCATGAATGATTGCTTCAATCTCCGTGAAGTCTACGTCAATTCGAGATCTCACAATACGACCGTCCTGTCAAAATTGATGAGATAATCAAGATACAATTATCATATTCTTATGGAGATTACAAGAAGAATATGTACTTGAGGACATCCTGGAGATGCCTTTCGTTTATCGCCTGATAAATACTTCAACCTTGGTAGAGTGGAAATCATCTCAATAGAAGGAGGAACTTTCACTAAGGGTTGACCAACCATCACATAATCATGTAGAAGGTCGAATTGCTGATCCCAAAAGTTTATGTAACCAGCAGTCACATATGTAATTCTTTGAGAACATGAGAACCAATAATCGCTTCCTTCCACGTGAGTACAGTCTAAACAGGTCATAAGTTGTTCAACTGATGTCTTTCTCCTTCGAAGAGTCGTAACACACTAATCCATGCCCATTTGTCGAGATGCTCTATCAATGTTGTATTCTTCCACTGAAAAGTCTCCATATGTTGCTGACACTAAATGACTAGGAGTGCAACTCAACATAAAATATCTCTCACCATCACTTTTATCTGCACCATGTTTCAAGGTAACACTTTCCTCAGTATTGAAAGTTGTTAACTGAGAGATATAAGGAGGAGTTGACACCCATGGACGAAAGTCAAACTCAGACTCCTTGTCTAACACATCAACAAGACGCGGTTTAACTCGAGGATGCTTTGTGGACCAACGCATGATCCTGGCATTATGCTTCTCAGAAAAAATGTTTCGAGCATCAGCATTCGATCCTTGTAAGATAGTATGAGGAATGATTGCATAATTCTTGAAATGTTCCCACATCAAGGCTTAAAGAAGCATCATATTGGCATAACATTCAATCTTCATAAAGCTGTTGGAAATGATGGAGTCTATAACCAAGGAGTCTAAGTTGGAGTACAAAGAACCCAAAAATAAAATGCCAATTGGAAGTTTCTCACCTTGATCCATCCTGATAGCAAAGGGAATCACAAAGGCTTCAACAAATTTCCACTATCTTCAAAAATATCTCTGAACAACCATAAACATAAGAAAGCAGCAATAGACAACCTACTGTCAACAGGAGTTTCAGGAGCCTCATCTATTGGATACCAGTGTGTTAACTAGTGAGCATAGCATCATTTATTGGATACTAATTTCCTTCATTTGGCTGTCAGAATATTGGAAATTGCTTTCTCCTCCGCTGAAAGACTTTCAGGAAGATTACCTGTGACTGGAAGATGCAACAAAGCAACTACATCTTCTAAGGTGATAGTGAATTTTCCCCAGATGCATATGAAAGTATTAGTCGGAATACACCAGCGGGAAAGCATAGCCACTATACCTCTCACATCGTGAAAAATGAACAAGTCTGCAGTTTTTTGAATATCCCTTGTTATTTGTGCACGATCCAGCGTGGCTCAAATATGAGGAAAACCAAGCATATGCCTTGTCCATCCAGAGAATTTTTCCAAAGGTCGTCGGGAAAGCTTAAACTCTATGATTGAAGCAGAAAAATTTCCTTGTTCGAGACAGAATCGAATAGCCGCCCTAGGAGTCACCAATTTCTTCTGAGTAACATTCCTGGGATTTATCATAAGATGAAACGCTGGAGCCTTAAGACGTTTTTCAGGCCTATGTTGAGCCACGAAGAGCTCATATATATTCGGGATGTTCTTGATCCCAGGAGTTTCTTCTTCTCCTTCTTTTTAAATAGAAATCTCATCCATGCATGTATCATCTCTGGAGGTATCATTAGCTTGGGAATCATACATCCTTGCGAAGTAGCTATAAAGTTCACATAACATTCTACTTCAGTATATCATCCATACAAGATGCAAACTTCGACAAGATGATGGAATCATGCAAATGGAAAAATACTCAACTAGCGTCTACAAAAATGGTAATTCTTAACTCTTACCTTTTTACGATTCCACTAACAGTAGTGATTGTAATGCAAAAGTTTACACTTCAAGACTTGATCGCTTTTTTCAAACCTCACAAAAGATGAGCTAAACTTAGATTTTCATAAAATCATGAACATTTCCACCATGCGAACATTAACCACTGAATTATGAAAACTAAATAATATTTCATCATAAATAATTGTTTAATTTTAAATATTACTCAAAGTCAGGCTTTGATTTTCAAAAAATATGTATTTATATATAAAACGTGAATTATTCATGTAAAAATATTTTTCTTTATATCATGTATTAAAAAAATCGTGAACATGTCACGGTTTAATGTATAAAAATTTGTGGATATTTCATTGTTTTATCAACAACAAAAAAAAAAAAAAAAAATCCTTCGTATGATCGTCTATATTTGAAACGAAGGTTTATTTTGATTTTGTAAGGTTTCATACCTTTTAAGATAAAGTTTTGGTTTTCAACAAAGCTCATAAACAAAATTTTATCACTGGACACAAGTCTATTTAAAAAAAAAAATCTCTCCTAAGCTAGGGATTATTGTTCGTTTCTTAAACTAACGATCGAATGAACATACGTTTCTAAAACAAGGGTTTTCTACAAAACTCACGTCTATGTATACACATGTATATATATAATTTTAAAACATGAACAACTCGTGAATAATCCATAAACTTTTATTTTATTTTATTTTTACCTGGTCGGTGCCGACCGGAATATGGACGGATGGTGGCGGCGACGGTCGGCGACGTTAAGCTCCGGCGAAAAAAAATCCTCCTCTGCTGCTGGGATGAAGGATATGAAGGGATGAAGGTGGTGGCCGGTTATGTGGAAGAAATTAAAAAAAAAAGTATTTATCCCTTTTATATATCAAATTTTATTTCCAACACATGGATTTCCTTTCTGGGCCCGGACCCGTGAATCCTAAAACGACCAAGGTTCCATCACCAAATCAGCGGTGCTGCACCACTTTATGCCCGTTAAATTACACTCTATCATGCCACTGGGATCTTCGTTCAAGCCATGGTTTGCTCGCGCAATCGAAAATTCGGTAACATATTATCTTACGACAAAGTTCAATTACTTATTTCGTTTGTGACTAGAAAATCACCATCCAGTGCTGACTGAGGAACATGAATGTCCCTCACTAAGCATGGGGCTTAATGTAGATGGTGGATTTTTGACAAAGGCTAAAATCATAAAACCATAATTATACATACTCCTGATCCAAAAATCAGACGAGTATTGAGGCTCATGCCTCTCATTGAAGCATGAAAGCTCATGCCGCAAGAATCTTCTTGAAATAGGAGAATACTATCTCTCCATCAATTTTCAAAACTTAAAATAAGTATTTTTCTATGTTGTTTTTCGGTGCAAGGGTCTGATGAAAGGGTCAAGACTATAAACTGGACCCCATCATTATTTAAAAAATCTTATTATATGAATTAAAAAAATTTAGTAATCACTTTTTTTTAATGGTATTTAAGTTTTTAGGGTCCTCCATATTGGGTCTGGACCTTCCAAAGGACCTTTTGGACCCACTCTAGTCTTCTTATTGAAATAAAAATATGATAATTTTTGGACCCCACTCTAGATAATTTAAAATAAGATAATTTTTTTATTAATAATTTTTGTTAAGGTCCAGAAGAAGGTCTAGACCCTTTCCTAGTCCATTACCTGACCCTGGATTTGTAATAAAATAATATTTATTTGAATGGAATTAAATAATATTTAAAGGTCCGGACCTCCCCTGGTAATGCCATCTAGGCGCCATGTAGGTGACAAGTAGGATGAATGAAGTAGGGAGCTTATCTCTGCATAGGTCGGGACTTGTATATTCAAAGTCAGGACCTTTTTTACAGTCAAGATATTTTATACCGGTCGGGACCTTACGTTTGTCGGGGGTCCTAAAGCTTCACCTTCCTTACATCCAGGTTAGAGGGGGACATGTGTTTTATTTAAATAATTCTTTTAAGTATAATATTATAAAAGATTTTTGTTATTGGTCAATATAAGTGGTCCTTTTCTATTGGTCAACTTGGTCGACGAGGGCTTTGTATTGGTTGATTTGTGCGGCTTCTTCTTCCTCGTCTTTCTTCTTCTTCCTGCTCTTTCACCAAATACACCTAGAAAGAACAATGCAGTAACATGGAAAAAATAGGATTCACATAGAGGCATCTAACTTTCTCTTATATATAAATAACTAAACTATTGTTATTGTTCAAATTTAACTTCTTAAAATAGTGCGCGATTAGCGATAACTTGGGTTCTAGGCTATTAATGCATACATTTCAAAGCATTTGACCCGGGAATGCTCAACGGTGGCACAAGTAGACTCAAAACTATATCTAAAAGTAAGTATGAAATCTATACGATCTTTCTTGATTATTATACTCGGGAAATATCTTACGTGAATCTCCATCAATAAAAAATAAGAATAAGTGACCCGGACACACACATAAAATGAATGGTTAGCCTTAACGGGCTAAATGTCACCTATTTACCTTTCAACACCATCTCAGAGATACCACTCTTTTGTCCTCAAGCTGTGGCATCCAACAACTGTTTCATCCGCATGAACAGTGATTTCAATTTTAAGAGAACACTTCTTCTTCTTCTTCGCTCCTAAACCCATAACTTGGAACCTACAAAAATAATGTAGTCGAGATTAGTAATAACATAGTAGTAATTCATATTCTTTAGTTATTACTCAAAGTACACTCCGGACACAAAGTTATAGTGATTAAGAAAAACTAAGTTCCTATCTACCTAAAACAAAGTGCTCATCATCACATTATTATGACATTATAAAAAATTTGCAAGTGAGGCACTAATTATGTAATGAATAGGCTATGATTAGCTGCAGCAGCAAGGACTCTAAAATGCAAGCTAAAAGCAGAGACAACAGATGACGACCACTTGGCGTAGCTTTACAAACAAAAACATTTCCCACACACCAGCTATCTGATTAGCTAAGTCGGATTAACACATCAAAACAAAAGCTTGACAGCCAATCATCAACGACGTTGATATTTATCACCACAGGACAAACATAAAGCTATGTGACTTTTTTTATCGAGAAAAAGCTATGTGACAGGACAAACATTCACAGATCGACAACTACATAAAAAATGTAGATCAGAACATCGATAACATCTTCAATATTTACAATTACAACGTTGGCTAACTAGTTACGACATACACATTAATGTAGACATAAATTAAATGCAAAGGCCGTTGAGTCAGCCGTCAATCCAATAGATAATGGTACCGCTTTGTGGCATTGTATCCCAAATTAACTGGATGGATACTGTAGTTTTTGTTACTAAATTTAATTCCAATACATAAATTACAACAATTATTCACAATTCAAAACAGAAACACCTTGAATACACATTAGGCCACCATAATTGCCCTTCCCTGGAAAGATAACATTTTAACACACTAAATCTCCATGTATGAGTAGTTACTACACATCCACAACACAAACTAAGGATGACGAGTTAAATTAACCATTGGTGTTCTCTTGTCTTGCCAATTAAAAGCCAAATCAACTCACTGTCATACTGTTTTGTGTACTCTATTTTAGCTAGTTGTGACTCAAAAATACTACTCTTTTGAAAAGAAAAACACAATAATTCGAGTTCTACGACATTCTTGCTCCGAAACGACAATAATTACCATTAATATTATCATGAAAAAATGCTACAAGCTTGAAAGTAGTGGGAGAACATAAGCCGCATATAAGGATGAAAGTAGTGACTGGTTGATACTAGAGGATGTGCCAGATTTACTTGCAATGGAAATATGACGAGGCTAATGGTAGGAACTGACAAGAGTAGGCCGTCTTGTGATAGGAGGGTGGTGGTGAGATGCTCTGTTTAGCAAGATGGCTACTCGCTAGAATAGGTATCTATGCTTCTTTCAAACACTTCATAATATGTGTTCACATCATTGCGGGGAAAAGCAATTACAGCACACCAATGAATATTGCAGTTTGCGGTGGTTAAATAGCTATTCATACAACATGTTACAACCATCCACAAATTCATGATTTAGAGCTAATGTTGAATCTAAAACAATGAAGCTTTTGGTAGCCATGACAAAGCAGAGGAAAACAAGGAAGAGTACTAATTATGTAATGAATGACAAGAGTTTTACCTACACTTAAACTTAGGTAGACCACACCAATGCTCGAACTAGGATTCAAGAAACAACTCCAACTATCTCGAGCACGGGATCCACAAGTAATTCGGATGTTTAGTATCCGATAAACCATTCTGAAAAAGACATAACACAAATCACATAAGGGGGATCTTGATCACACTACAAATCACATAATAACTAAATGGGCTTTCTTCATTCCATGCCAATAAATCAGAATGTCTAGGACAAAACACACATAACAAAATTGTTTAAACTTTTTAATCAGATGAAGTAAGCCTATAAAAATCAAATTCTCTCCAACTAACAATTTCCAAAGAATAGCTACTTCAAAAATAAAAATTGCTCTATTATCATTCACCAGGTTAAACTCACTCAAGAAATTATTCCAAGTTTCCTCTTGCAAGTACATGAAATTAAGTAAACTAAATACTGATAAGAAGACCAACAATTTTGAACAATTGAGATCAGTTTTAAAGAAATCCAATCTGTTAGAACCATTAATCATAATGATTAAAAGTTCAACATGCAACAAAAAAAACAATAAATCATTTCTAATAAGCAACATCAGATTCGAATGAGAAGATACAGAACAAGACCCAAACTCAGAATTTGAGAGTAACCCAACATAATACACCCAATTTTAAAACAAACAAACAAAAATTTCTCATTCACAACATGCTACGATGATGAAAGTATGAACCCTAATTTAACATAAAAAAATCTGGTATATGTAGATGTGTAGTCTTTCAGCCGAGGCAATCGGAATAACTCATGAATAAAAAGAGAAAGAAAAGAAAACGAGAGAGGCAATTTCAATAATTACTTCTATATAAAATCGAAAGATTGAACGGCTCCTATACAACTTGCCTTCTAGTATAGAGCGATACCGTTTTCAGGATGCAATATAGTTTTCCCAGACTATATAAAAGGGATATAACGCTTCAACTAGCTCATATCGCTCAATTCTTGAATAATTAATGCTCCTAGACAGCATGCCTGCTAGTATAGAGCCATCAATTAATTATTTCTAGTCATTAGATTCATCAACTGAATCCTAGAAAATATTCTACGTTCTTCATAATATTTCATTACTTCAATTCATGGTTCTTCCCAACAGAATTCCATGGTTTTAGTAATAAATATTCAACATACGGGCATCTGGACCGCTATCGAATAAGCCTCAACCAAAATGGTGAAAGTGTACTCAGCAATAATACTCTAACGAAGCACCTGAATGCACGAACGAGCATTCCAAAATACGAAGGAATGATGAACCTATCCAAATGGGAATAATAATAATAAAAATAATAAAAAATTAGCTAAGGCACTGGGAGACTGGACCCACCGGCCGGTCAGTCGTGCCGTGGCCAGTCCCACACCTAAATTTTATTTTATCATCTTTTTATTATTTTTCCTTGATCTCATAAAAATCCCTTCATTTGAACAAATATCCTTTGTTTTAAAGAAACTCCTCAGTTTCATGGTGTTTCCTCCGTCTCAAGGAAATAATAAAAATTAGGAAAGGTGTCACGGGACCGGGTTCACTAGCCGGCCGGTCATGCCCTAGTTGCGGCAGGTCCCACACCTTGCATTCCTTATTATTTATTATTATTTCCTTCATCCCATGAAATTCCTTGATTTCGTGATATTTCCTTCACATCAAGGAAAAGATATAAAATTAGGGGAGACTCGCGGGACCGGACCCTAGCCGGCCGACCATGCCTTAGTCATGGCCGGTCCCACTGTTTCCTTATTTTATTATTATTAATTATTATTGTATCCTTCATCTCATGGAAACTCCTTCACTTTAAGGAAAACTCCTTGATTTTATGGTATTTCCCTAAAATAATAAAAATAATAAAAAATTAGGAAAAAGTGCCATGTGACCCGGATTATTGGCCGGCTGCTGACCATGCCTTGGCCATAGCCGGTCCCTCGCTTCATGATTCCTTATTTTATTATTATTATTTCCTTCATCTTACGAAGTTTTCCTCAGTTTGAGCAAAAACATTGATTTCTTTATATTTTCTCAAATGTTGCTCAAACGCACTTCAGAAAGTATCAAAATTCTTAGGACTGAGACAGAGACACTTTGGAGACATGAGCATGTTACCTTGAATGACCAAGGTTGGATCTTTGGCTTGCAAGGATCTGGTCCCACGCATTTTCACAATTTGACCTAATTTCCGTAATTGCACGTATTAGGTCCAAAACTCTTCCAAACGACTTGGAATTTCATAAAATGATTGTCAGTCGATCTCGTGACCAACCAGGGACGGTTTCATGATCCCTTGGTTGGTCCCTCATATCTTCATAATTAGTTTTTATTGCCTAATGCTCAGACCTGCATTATATTAATAAATGATTGAACCAGCATTTAATCATCTTTTCACCAACTGGTCTTCAAGAGACTTTGGTATTTGCTCACTCGAGAGTCTAGGCGCTTCATGGTCGATCCATAATCCCATGTAGCCGGTCCTTCCTTCACTTCATGGTTGTTTTTCAGTAAATTACCAATTGATCAACAATTAGGGTTTTCGAATCCAAGGTTCATAATTCCAAATTCGAATTTTAATAATTTTACGTTGATCCCATGATCAACATTTTAATTGATTATACTTGATTCAGTTGCCAGTATTTTAAATTAATATTTTATTTGGTCCTTCTACCAATAATTCATCAAACGAGCAATATTTGTTCATACGAGCAATATTTGCTCAGACTAAGGAATATTGGTTCAACTATCAATATTCAACAATTCATCGTATGAGCAATATTTTCTCACCTTAGCTATCAATATTTATTCGAAAATTACACCTATGTCTCAGCAGACACGTTCAATTCATGAGTCTTAGAACATTTGCAAATCTCGTTCAACTCAGCAATATTGGGACTCATTTTCCCATAAAGTCAGCAACTGACTAACTAAATACACGTCTGCCTTGCAGACTCTACAATCACGAGATATCAATCGTGTTACATCGGGGGATATTAAATAGGGTTTTGGTCTGACGGTCTACGACAGATATGTTCATACACACGATGAGAATGTGAGCAAGTCGTGCAATCAGTTGGAGGAGTGGAAAATCATCCAAGTCTCCGCACGATGAGCAACTAGTTTTAACACGATTTCCACTTCCCCACTCTTTGACTCTAGCAACTGTCACACTTCATGGGATCAAGGTGTTTACAATTCTAGCAATATAAGTAAGTCTCTGAATCATGATTGAAAAGTAGGACAATCTTTCAACGAACAGACACAAGAGATCACAAACTCATTGTCTGAATATTTACTCTCAACAGAGCAAATTCAATCAATCAGAACTTATGTTATTTGTTCACGCAAAATACACAACACACCTATAATTTCGATCACCATTGATCTCACACATTTCTCATCTTCCCTCCTACAGATCGACCCATCATCTCTTGTGTCCGAATTGACTCTGGAACGGATATTTTCTTGGTTTAGGTCGGAGTCCTACAGATCGATCTCTCGAATTCAAGCACTCCCTTTTTGCAGTGCCTCTGTGTAAGGTTGGGAAACTTACTCGGTTCAAGGTGTCGCCTCCGCACGGTTGTCTCCTTAATCTTAAAAACACAGCAAATCATTTTGCCCCATCTATATCCATATGTATTGATAGTTTTGTCACAAAAATTGACTAAGGGGAGATTGTTAGAGCACTTCTCGGTTGAACTCGCATGCGTTGCTATCTCAAACATATTTTTCAATGTTAGTGATCAAAACTATAAGTCTTTATTTCTAGTCTACTTATAAATGTCTCGGACTAGGACATAGATTGTGTAGTTGAGCCTTGGACTTCATGACGTTCATTGTTTGAAGACGAAGAACTACTAAAGAGATCTTGTGGAATTTCATCAACAAAAGGTAAGTGGAGATTGAAACTCATCTATCACTTGGAAAGTCTATTTATACTTTATCTCCTATATTGAGACAAAAGTCATGTTACTCTATAGTTTTCTATTATACACATTTGAGATTTCGAGATGAGTTTAAATTGCTTACATATTTCTCAGAATATATGTTGACAAGATTTCGCTTCAACCAAGTTCATCTTATATTCTTGACGCAAGTCAAAAGATGATCATGTGAAAATTGCAGAGTAACATCTTACATGGTTTGTGTGATACAATCATTTGGTGTAGACTTGGAATGTTTCGTTATGATTATTTCAATAACTTGAAAATTGCTTTGATGCAAATAGTGTGTAAAAACGGCTATTGTCATCCTCTAAGAAAGCTTCAATGATTGAAATAAGAGTTTAGAACACTTAACCATTATTGGATATTTGGGTACTCTTGCGCATATATAATCCATGTCCGGGAACCATAGTATGCGTACCCGTACGCGTACCTGTTGGCTTGAGAAATCCGGGAACCTAAGTATGCGCACCCGTTCGCATACTGGCGTAATGTTCATGTCTGAATATTTGTACTAGTATTGGAAGTATACGTACCCGTTTGCGTACTGGTAAAACTCAATCTTGGTCCGGGTATTTCAAGTATGCGTACCCGTTTGCATACTTGAAGGTTAAAGTTCTAAAATCTGTTGTGTACATGAACTTAAACATTTATATAATAAGGAATGCAATCTTTACAAACCGCGGCTATAATGTTCATGAATTGATTCGAGTGAATCAAACCGATTTTGCTTCAATTGTGTTCTAATATACTTCTACGAGAATATATCAATTGAACAACTCTTTAACTAGTTTTATTTGAGTCATTTGAACTAGTTATAGTTAATATGAATATGGTTGATATGAGAGTGTTCATATAGCTAACCTCGGTTAACTACGGTTGAGCCTACATGGTGTACACGTTTAGGTACGGTTACATAAACCTAAATGAGGGTACATTTAATTTGTGTATAACAAGCTAAGTTCGATCTAACAGTTGAAAGATATTAGCTTGAATCTAATCAGATTTTCATCTAACGGTGAATATTGAATGCTTTGTTGCCAAGGTAACTTAGATTCCAAACCATGATTTGAAAAACTATATAAAGGAGAACTCTAGAAACTGGGAAACCTAATCCCCACACCTCCTGTGTGATACTAGTTGGATAAGCTAGAGTCGCCTTTAACCTTAGGTTTTCCACGAAACCCTATAAGTTAATGACTTAAAGACTTCATTGGGATTGTGAAGCCAGATCCCAAATATTTTCTCTATAGTTGCGTGTTCTGATCTTATTTCTTCTATCGTGATTGAGAATTATCTTTGCTAAGATTTGCTTGAGATTTATCTCCGATATGTAAGATTAAAATTAATCACAAACATCTTCGTCTCATCATTTGTGATTCCACAATAACTTGTTTCCATACCATATGATTAAGATTATTGTGAGGTAATTGATAATACTAGGATGTTCATCGGGAATATAAGTCTGGTTTATCAATTGGTTCATGTGCATCTTGATTTAACAAAAGACTGAACAAAAATCCTAGGTATTTCTGTGGGAGACAGATTTATCTATTCCAATAGACTTTTATGCGTGAGATAGATTTGTTTATCAATTCTTCGACTTTGGTTCATATCAACTCTTGGTTGTGGGTGAGATCAGCTAAGGGAATCAAGTACGTAGTATCCTGCTGGGATCAAAGACGTAAGGAGCAAAACTGTACCTGGAATCAGTGTGAGATTGATTATGGTTCAACTACAGTCTAATCCGAAGTTCATTGTTAGTAGGCTAGTGTCTGTAGTGGATTAATATAGTGTGGTGTTCAAATCTGGACAAGGTCCCGGGGTTTTTCTGCATTTAGGGTTTTCCTCGTTAACAAAATTCTGGTGTCTGTGTTATTTCTTTTCCGCATTATATTTTGTTATATAATTGAATTATCACATGTTGTGCGTTGAATCGATCAATTAGGAAATCCAACCTTTGGTTGTTGATTGAAATCGATTGATCCTTGAACATTGGTTTTTGGTACCGTTCAAGTTATTTCTCTTATATTCAATCGGGCTAGCAAATTCCTATTTTCTGATTGCAGATTGAATTGAGAGATAGAGATAGAAACTCTTTGATATACTTTTCTATAGATTGAGTCTTACTGTCTAGTTAAGTCTCTTGAGCGTATATTGGAGATTATCTATTCAGATTGCCAAACGAAATATTGGGTGTGGTTGTTGTACCCCCGCTTTTTCAATTGGTATCAGTGCAGGAAAACACGTTAAAGACCTTATAAGTCTATGTTTGTAGCGATCTGAATATGGATAGAAGTGTTATCTCTGATGAACGCATCACCAGAAATAAAAGTTTTGTTTCTATGAAATCTATTAAAGAGAAAGATTTGTCAACCTCAAATATAGATGAAACCTGTATTCCAATAAAATAAACTTGCATTGACAAGGGTTACCCTGACTATATTACCGACGAGTCTAACTCTGAAGTCGAAAGGAATGCAGCCAAAGAGAGTGCAGTGATTCTAAAAATTGTTAGAATCTAGGCTAATGATGTCAATCGGTTGAAACACAAAGTTAATGTCCTTGTTGGTATGGCAAATGAGCGTGACTCTCTTCTAAAAGTCCTTCAAAGGGAAAACATCTCAGTTTGTTCTTCATAAACTCGGCTTGAGGGAAATCCCAAAGAGGATGCTTTGGAAACTGAGCTTATTTTGAGTAAACTCTCTATTCAAGAATGTTCCAAGAGTCTATCATACCAACTGCTTCTGATTTAACTAGAAAAGTTTCTGTTCCAGAAGAAAAATTGAAATACCTTCATGTTGGAAAAGATGTGCCTGTGACTTCCTCTAATCAAGGAATATCCACATCATATGGAAGGAAGAAATCTCCCAACGATGGTTTTAAGACTGTTCTGTCTAATCACTCAGGTAATTACAAAGTGTGTTTCTTTTGTGATTCAAAATGACATGGTGAACAAAAGAGGAAATCTAGGTTGAATGACATTTCTATTGTTCTTCTTCAACACACCTTGGATTTAATTCTCAAAGGTGTAAATGACATTCATATGTATAAACCAATTGGTTTTAGTACTCACCCTGTATATCCCACTAGGAAATTCAGCTCGATATGTTCCTCAAATGTTCAAATGCGAAACAGTCTTCCTAAAACATTTCGTTCAAGAATAACTCATGGGTGTTCTTATGTTTTTCATGATGTGAAAAAGGTACCAGAAGAAGGAAGCAACATAATGGTTTTCCTCCAAATATCAGGAGAAAGAGGTTAAACCGAAAGCAACTTTCATTTGATGAGCTCAAGGATTATACTTTTGCTAATTAATCACAAGGTTGAATTCTCACTAAAAAAAATTCCTGGTTGAGTGAGATATAATCATGTATACTTGTTGTCTAAGTGTTTTATGATTTTCTAGCTATTTTATTATTGTTCATAGCCGGATTATCATTCAGAAACACTTTTTGCACAAGTATGTGCGTGCTTTTGTTTTGTCAAGCATTTTTTTTATCTTTGTCAAAAATTGTTATTCTTATGCTCTAAATTTTCTTCTGTGAGAATATAAAATTTATTGAGCTAAGGCTTGTGAATTGTTTTCTCCTGTGAGAATATAAAATTAAGGAATACAATCTTTGTAAATCGTGGCTATAATGTTCATGTACTGATTCGAGTGAATCAAACCGATTTTGCTTCAATCGTGTTCTTGTATACTTCTATGAGAATATAGCAATTGAACAACTCTTTAACTAGTTTCATTTGAGTCATTTGAACTAGTTATGGTTAAGATGAATAAGGTTGATATGAGAGTGGTCACATGGCTAACTTCGGTTAACTATTATTGAGCCAACATGGTGTACACATTTATGTACGGTTACATAAACCTAAATTAGGGTACATTTCATTTTTGTGTAACAAGCTAAGTTCGATCTAACGGTTCAAAGATATTAGATTGGTTGAATCAGGGTTTTCATCTAACGGTGAATATTGAATGCTTTGTTACCAAGGTAACTTAGATTGCAAACCCTTATTTGAAAACTATATAAAGGAGAACTCTAGCAACTGGGAAACCTAATATCCACACTTCCGTGTGTTACTAGTTGCATAGCTAGAGTCGATTCTCCTTTAACCTTAGGTTTCTCATGAGACCCTGTAGGTTAACGACTTAAAGACTTCATTGGGATTGTGAAGCCAGGCCCAACTATTTTCTCTGTAGTTGCGTGATCTGATCTTGTTGTTTCTATTATGTTGAGTACAATTGTAAGAATTGGCTCGAGATTTTTATCTCCGATCGACAAGATAAAAAGTAATCACAAACATCTTCGTCTCATCGTTTGAGATTTCATAATATCTTGTTTCGTTAATCGATTAATATTATTATGAGGTGATTGATAATACTAGACTGTTCTTCGGGAATATAAGACTGGTTTATTAATTTGGTTTTACAATTTTATCCCTGAACTAAAATCCACCATCAACATTAAGTCCCCTGCCTAGCACACAATGGTTGCACTATTGTGGGGTAGGAATTAGATGGTGACAAATAAAGATAAAACTTATGAAATAAAGTTAGATGTTACCAGGAGAGATGGGTCGTCCTGTCCTTGGAGCATCTCACATTAAAGAGGCATCCTGGTGAGCGCTCCCCTAGAATGATGTCGGTTGGCCCCAGGTAGATTAGGCATATGGTTGGTTGTATTCTCAAACTATTCATGACGATTTCGTAATCCCCGACTCTGATGAGGACGAGCCCTATCATGAGTAATATCCTTAAAAGGATGCTGAAGCAATTTCTGAAAAAGACATTGAAGCGGCTCTCAAAAAGAACGGTGATGTAGCTTCCGAAAAGCGTGTTGAAGCGGCTTCTGAAGCGAACGTCGAGGTGGCTCCTGAAGAGAGCGTTGAAGCATCTTCTTGAGAGAACGTCGATGCGGATCCTAGAGAGAGCATTGAAGAAGCTTCTGGAGCGAATGTCGAGGCAGGTCCCAGAGAGTGTGTTGAAGCAGCTTCTGGAGCGAACATTGAAGCGAGTCCTGGAGAGAGTGTTGAAGTGGCTTCTTCTATTGTTTAATTTTCCCTTGCGAACTACATGCTCCTTGATTGACCATCTCTCTTGTTTTGAAGAAGTCCTTGACTGACGGTGAAGGAATTTCATGCTGAGCCTCAGTCCCCAAGCGTGATTTATATGGTTCTATCTTGTATGATCGGTGAGTTTGCCATAATAAAGATATCACCATATCTCCTCCGTGACTCTATTACTTCTCTGTGGGAAAATAAAATATGCAGAAGTTCGGATTACCTTTGTCCGTAGTAGTTGTTGATATGGTGAAGCTCATGCACTGGTATCAATAAACGAACAACGGTTTTTAGCTGTAGATGTGATTAGAAGAGGCTGGCAGGAAGAGGCGTGATAGCTACGGTCACGAACTTGGCGGTCTTCATATAATGGTAGAGCTTGTCTCGAGGGAAAATATAATGATAGAACTGATATCTTCCTTGATGTTGCCTCATGGAATGAAAAAGAGGGAGACAGTCCCCTACCTACGAGTATCCACTGAGCCTTTGACTTGATGGACGTTGTCACGCTGGGTTCATAAGGACGTCTTTACATCTGCGTTGTGTTTCATAGACATCTAGGAATATCACTGGTCTTTGAAAATACGTATGCTCTCTTGAGTATATCCTCGTCTTTGGACATCTTGTAATCATAATAATAGCGTGATTGCATATCTATAAATTCACCATCTTTGAGATGGGCAGTGTTAAGCATCCCCCAGTCGCACTCCTATGCCATTATCACCTTGGATCATGTCTTTGAGGAGTAGGGAAGTTCCTCTTAAGTCCCAGGTGCAATCTCATTTGGTAACGCAACTACTTCTCCTATGGGAGACGAAATTCTGAAAGCGTCTCTCATTGATGTTGCGGACATCGTTATCTTCTTGAGGCTTCTCCCTTCAGGTGTATGCTTCAGTAGATCTGAAGATGTCCTACGCTCGCTCTCATCCGGGATGACATAATAGGCGAACCCTTTATGATTATTTGGAGATGACAATATTCGTTGAATCTTCCGAAACGCTTCCTGTTGTAGTGCATTCCAGACGAAACTTGCTCCTTTCTTCATCAAGGGGTGAATGAATCAACGAGCTAGGCTAAACCAGGTATAAAACGTCGAATATAGTTCGCCTTTCCCGTGAAGCTTTGGAGCTCCTTCACAGTTCGCGGTGGCGGCATCATGAGGATAGCTTGAGTCTTGGATGGGTTCACTTTGATCCCCTAAGCAGTTACCTGGAATCCCATAAATTTTCCTGAAAAAATGCCGAAAGCGCATTTCAAAGGATTCATCTTCAATTTGTATTCACGACACCTTTCGAACACTTGATGTGGGACTCCTGCATGGTTTGCCTGAGTTTTTGATTTGACTACTATATCATACACATAGTCTTCAACTTACTTATGCATCATGTCGTGGAAGAATGCCGTCATAGCGCGTTAATACGTTGCACCTGCGTTCTTTAAACCAAATAGCATTACGGTATAGTAAAAATTTCCGAGAGGAGTTCAAAAAGTTATCTTACCTGCATCATGTTCATACATCCTCATCTGATTGTATCCGCTATATCCATCCATGAAGGAGAACACGCCGTGTCCGCTTGTAGCATCTACTAGCATATCAATGTTAGGTAGAGGAAAATCGTCTTTGCGGCAACATCGGTTGTAGATAAGGAAAAATAATTTGCTGGTTTTTAAGGAATTTAGGAGACGACCATGCGGAGGAGACTCCTGAAATCGAGTGAAATATTCAACCTCACACAGATGCACCGCTGCAAAGGGGGTGCTTTGAATTCGAGAGATCAATCTGTAGTACCCCGGCCTAAACCAAGACAATGGCCATTCCAGAGTAAATTTGGTCACAAGAGAGGATGGGTTGATCTATAAGAGGGAAGCTAAGAAATATGTGGAATCAAGGGTAATCAAAGATTATAGGTGTGTTGTTAATTCTGAATATGATAAGTTCTAAATGATTGAAATTTCTCAGTTGAGAGTAATTGCTCAATTGATGAGTTGTTGATCCCGTATTGTTAATGAGATGTGATATTCTTTTTTCTGTCATTCTTGTTGTTTCAATCATGATTCTGAGTCTTATTTATATTGCTAGAATTATAGACACCATGATCCCATGAAGTGTGACAGTTGATGGAATCAAAGAGTGGAGAGATGTAAATAGTTTTTGAAACCAGTTACTCATCGTGCGGAGACTTGGTTGATTTTCCACCCACTACTTTGTTAACTCCTTCAAATGATTGCACGAATTTCTCACATTCCATCCTGTGTTTGAACACACGTGCCGTAGACCGCCAGAACAAAACCCTAGTTGATATCCCCCCCAAGTAACACGATTGACATCTCGTGGTTAGTTTAGTCAGTTGCTGACTTTGTGATATCATGGGACGATGAGTCCATGTATTTACTGAGTTGAACATGATTTTGTAAAATGTTCTGAAACTCATGGATTAAACGTGGGCATGATCCTCACGTTGATAGTTGAGGCGAGCAAGTATTGCTTATTCGATGATTTGCTGAATATTGATAGTTGAACCAATATTCTCTGATTTGAGCAAGTATTGCTTATTTGAGCAAGTGTTGCTCATCTTATGAATTATTGGCAGAGTGACCAAAATAAAATATTAATAAAAAAAAAAAGGTAGTTGAACCGAGTATAATTAATAAGAATATTGATCATGAGATCGTCATAAATTTATTAGTGTTTGAATCTGGAATTATAATCCTTGGACTCAGAAACCCTAATTTGATCAATTGATGACCACTTCATGGTTTGTTAGGAATTGAACCATGGAACAAAGCAAGGATTGGTTTCATGAGACCGTGGGTCAATTATGTAATACCCATATGCTCATGTGAGCAAACTCCAAGACCTCTTGAAGAGTTGGTGACTTGTTGATGAAAGAATGATTAAATGCTGGTTTAATCATTTAGTCGAATTACTGCTGGGTTCATTATTAGGTGATAAAACCTAATTAATTATGAAAAAGTGGAGGAACGACCAAGGGGTCATGAAACCTTCCTTGGGTGGTCACGGGATCAAGTGTTGATCGTTCCATGAAGTTCCAAGTCGTTTGGAAGAGTTTTGGACCTAATACGTGCAATTGCGCAAATTAGGTCAAATTGTGAACATATTAAGACCGGCTCATTGAGATCCAAAGACCCAACCTTGGTAGGTCAAGGTAACATGCTCATGTCCCCAAAGTGTTCGTATCTCAGTTCTGAGAATTTTGATATTTTTGGATGTGCGTTTGAGCAATCATTTTAGAAAATATGAAGAAACCGGTGTTTTTTAATAAAACCATCAAAACTTCATGAGATCAAGGAAAAATAATGAAAAAGTGAAAGAATTATGAAGTGTGGGACCGGCCATGGACAAGGGGCCAATCCCACACGTTTTCCAAAATTTTCATAATATTTTCATGTTTTTAGGGAAATATGATAAAATCAAGGAGTTTTGCTAAAATTAAAGAGTTTTGTTGAAATCAAGGAGTTTCCATGAGATGAGGGAAACATAAAAAATAATAATAATAAAATAAGGGACATGTGGGCGTGTGGGACTGTCTTGGAGCATGGTTCGCCGGCCAGGGCCCGGTCCCTTGTGTTTTCCCTAATTTTATGTATTATTTCACAATTTAAAGGAAATTTCATAATTTGAAGGAAATATCATGAAATCAAGGAATTTCATGGGATTATGAAAACATGAAAAATATAATAATAATAAAAGGGGACGTGTAGGGCCATCTAGGGCTTGTCCGATCGACTATGGCCCATGCACACGGGTTTTCCTAATTTTATATTATTTTTCATGGGACCAAGGAAATATCATGAGCTTAAGGAGTTTTCATGAAATTAGGGAAATAATAATAAAATAATGAGGAACCATGAGGTGTTTGGCCAGATGGGACCAAGGCATAGCCGGTTGGCCAATGGTCACGCCTCACAATATTTTTCCCTAATTTTATATTATTTCCTTGGTGTGAAAGAAACACCATAAAACTGAGGAGTTTCCTCAAAACGAGGGATATTTGTTCAAGTGAAAGGATTTTCATGAACTCAAGGAAAATAACAAAAAATATGATAAAAATATGAAACTGGCGTGGGATTGACCACGGAACGGTCGTCCGGTCAGTGGGCCCATGCTCCCAGCGCCTTGGTCAATTTTTAATTATTTATTATTTTCTTTCCTATTTTGCATAGGTTCATCGTCTTGTCGTATTTTGAAATACTCGTTCGTGCGGTAATTGTTAGTGCATCGTCGTTGTGTACACTTTCACCGTTTAAATCGGGGCTTACACAGAGGTAGCTCAGACGCCCGTGCATTGAATATTTATTACTAACCCATGGATTTCTGCTGGGAAGAACCATGGTTTGCAGTAATGAAATATCTGCGAAAATATTTGAGTATTTTCGGAGATTCTGTGGATGAATCCAAGAATTTAGGAATAATTAACTTGTGGCTCTATACTAGCAGAGCAAGCTGTATAGGAGCATTAATTATTCCGATATGAGCTTGCTGGAACTTCATATCCTTTATATAGTCAGGGTAAACTCGTTGTTTGTATCCTGAAGACGTTATCGCTCTATACTAGCAGAGCAAGCTGTCTAGGAGCCGTCCATCTCATGATACTATATAGAAATAATTACTGAAGTGTTCAGTATTCATGAGATATGTTGTTGTCTAGCCGTGATACCATATATCTACATGTACTTTGAGAGAAAGTAATCTCAGTCAGAGATTCGATGAGAGACCCGTGTCTCAATAAAGATATGTCGTTTTCTAGCCGAGAGACTACATATCTGCATGTACTCTGAGAGAAAGTATTCTCAGTCATAGATTCGATGAGAGACCCGTGTCTCAATACAGATATGCCGTTATCTATCCGAGAGACTACGTATCTGCATGTACTCTGAGAGACAGTATTCTTAGTCAGAGGTTCGATGAGATACCGTGTCTCAATACTCGCATCTGATTGCTGTATCAAAAGTTCATATAATTATGGGTTTACGATTTTAGCCTTAGTCGAAAACCCACCATATACATTAAGTCCCATGCTTAGTGAGGAAATCCGTGTTCCTCAGTCAGCATTGAATGGTGAAACTTAGTCGTAAGTTAAGACATTACCGGATTTTGATAGTACGAGCAAACCATGAATTGAATGAAGATCCCAGTGGCATGATGGAGCATCGTATAATGAACATAGATTGGTGTTAAACCCCTGATCTTGATGACGGGACCTTGATCGTTTAGGATTCGCGGGCCAGGCCCAAAAAATAAATCCTTATTTTAGGAATAGACGCTCGTTTGTTCGTTATTTTAAGGAACAAACAAAATAGACCTGAGTCTAATAGTATAAAATTTTGTCTATGAGCTTTCACGAAAACCAAAATTTTATCTTTGTGAGATTTCACAAAATGGAATAAACTCTCGTTCCAAAGGTAAATGCTTGTATGAGAGAAAGGTTTTTTTTTTTTTTTTTTTTTGAAAGATGTGCGTCTATTAATAAATTTTTTGTCTATGAGCTTTCATGAATTTTTTTATTTTCGATATGTTAGCGTTCACAAAATTTGAAAATATTCTCTCTCTTCAAAAACAGATGCTCGTGCGAGGGAGAAAAATATATAGATATATTTTTAAATTTACGTTAGTTTCACGTTAAATATATGTATTTTGTAAAATCAATGTTTTGATTTTGAATAACTGTTGAAAGTAGAGAATTATACATAGTGAAATAATGTCTATATGTGAGTTTTCATAATTGTAGAATGGACGTTTGTCCGAATTTTGAAAAACCGTTCATACAGTAAAGAGTTACATGGGTTGTTCACGATTTTATGAAAGATTTTTCAAAATCAAATTTTGATTTTAAACAATTGTTAAAAGCAAACAATGATGTTTTCATGAATTTTGTGATTTCATAGTGTATGCACACACGGTAGAAAATCAGTGGATGTTCACATGAAGGGTTATGTGAATTATTCATAATTTCGTGAAAAGTCAGGTGTCAGACTTTTAAGTAATGGGTGTTGCTCGTCTTTGCAGGTTTGAAGGAGCGAGCAAGATTTTCGAAGTTTTACGTTATTATCACTAAGTTCGTGAAACCGTAAATAGGTAAGCGTTGAGAGTTACCATTTTTGTATACGCTGATGTGAGCATCCTAATTGCATGATTCATTGTTTTGTCGAATCCTGCGCTTTGTATGAATGATGTGCTGAAATAGACACTTTGCAAGAATGACTGACTCCAAGGATGATACTTCCAGAGATGACATCTCTACGGATGAAACTTTAAGAAATGGTACTTCTGGGATCTCTGAGTGATTGTGAGAGATCCTTCATACTGAGTTGTACTTATGCATTTCATTAGCTTTACCACATGATGATCGTATAGTGAAATCCCGGATAAATGTAGATCCCAAGGACTAAAGGATGTTAGCAAATGACGTGCAGTCCCCAACCGTTTCTTTGGTGAGTTGTTAGCGCTCCTTGTGTCGTGACTTTTCCCTGCCCGTGCAATTAGGATCATGATATCAAGGTTTGTTACTTCTTTTATACTTTATCTCCATCGATTGATGGCCTTCAAATTGTTCTCGGTCAAACAATCCATCACTGATGAAGAAGTCGATGTAAGCATCTCTTTCGTGCAGGCGATCGTGGCATCTCCTTGAGTGAAATAATAATAATTATTGTTGATGAGTCCAGGAAGAAATCATTGTAGATAAGCAGCATGTTGATAAAGTTCACTCTTCTTTGGGGAATGTGAATATGGAGAATTCCAGACATCCCGAACCAAATGGAGATATCGGCGTTATCAATGGAGATTCCGGCATTGTAAAGCCAGAAAATTTCAGACTTCAGCCTTTAATAGAAATGCTGTAGAATCTTCGTATGAAGTCGGATTTTCACGGTCTGCCTATGTATCCTTACGCCTAGGAAATTTACAAGCTTTATCAAAGAAGACTTTTAAGTTTTGAGAACGTTTAGGGGTCGAAATCGATGAAATAGTAAACTTCCAGGAGACCTTCAGAAAATTTTCAGCTGGCATGTGGTCCAATATTTTGGCCATAACTCTTCGCTTGCTTCTCCAATTGCTGTGAATTTTGGATATGTTATAGGAGACATTCATACGAAGAGAATGGTATATTAACTATCCCTAGATTCTTCACAAATTGCTCCCAGATCGCCTCTTTGTGCATGACAGTGAAAAATCATATCAGACGAGCTTGTTGTAAAACACTCTTGTTGTGTCTTTGGACCATTCGCTTGTGTCTTGAACGGTTGGTGAAGGATTTTGATGTCATTGATTTATTTGAGATCAGGAACCCTTGATTGATACATGAGCATGGTGGTGCTTGAAGTGCCATCTCCTGTCAGTAGTAGAAACATCACTTCTGAAACCCTGGTCACTGGACCATAACTGAGGTTGCTCTTAAGAGGGGGTGATGTAACGACCATGGTTTCATGTCCCGGTGGTAGAATTCCTTTTATGATGAAATATTAGCACATGAAATTTTGTGCCACGGGTTTTTGGACTGTGAAACTGATCGTCAGGATCAGTGGACCGTCAGTCCCCAGTATTTTGTTAAATCTCTCCTTTTCGTTTTCCTTTCTTCTTGCAAGCCTTGAATAGAGGACCCAGGTAGAAAAATTGATGTTAATACCTAGGTAGTAAAAGTTAGAGGTACCTTGATGAAGTACTTAGTGGAAAGACTTGGTGGACACCGATCGACTGTGGAAGTGATGAATCCCATCCAAGAATTATTGCTTGCATGTTGTATGCTCTGGAAGCTGTAGGAACCTCAAACGACGTCAGAATTCGATGCTTGACCCAAAATTTTGAAGCTAAGACAGTGAGTTATCACATGAGAAAAGAATCACTCAATTTGGAGTTGTAGAGGGCATCCAACGAAGCATGTACATTTGTAATTTGAAATCTTATACAAATTTTTTCAGATCTCGTAGACCTGACTAGTAAAGGCCATATCTTTCAGCTCGTATGTCCGATTGATGCGCCCTTTTGGTATGTTGTAGAAGAGACATAGGCGAACACTTTAGTTGAGGAAGCATTGTCCCATTCCTCACCCATTGGTACGTTTTTGCAAACCCATGACCTGAAGTGTGTTGTATCTTATTTGTAGAGGTGATGAGAATATCTTGTAGAAGACTTTGGATTATGCCCACCAGTCATGCCAGCTTTGGGAAGACTTTCATGTGAGCATGTTATCAGGTCTACATATCTTGATATGAATCATTGGTTCTTAGAGGAATCCGCTTCATGTGTAACACTTCCGAGAATGATTAGTTAATGAAACCCTGAGGATGTTTCTCCTGAGACCGTCGTTGGTGTTGAGACTATGAATGATCATGCTCCAGAGATCCTTTTCAATGCTGAGATTAGGGATGGTGCTCCTCTAGAGATTATTGTTGATGCTGATACCATGGTTGAAGTTTCTCCAAAGACCGAAAAGGCTAGAACCATGATTATAGATATAATCCCTGCTCCTTCATCCAGTGAGCCTTTTACATTCACGAACTAGTTGATGAGTTGAGCATCCCTAAGATGAAGGTGTACTGAGAGTTCAACCTGAATGCTCCTGAAATCATAACTTTAACATGAATTGGCTTTGTCAGTGAGTCGATGTTGTTGCGGTAGATAGCATCAGCAGTCTTCTTACTGGATGTGATTGGTGAAGAGAGAAAGTTCCTCAATCATGTAGGGCTTGTGATGTAGAGAAATCCCGTTGATGAAGTTTCATGGAATCATCTCAGGTTTCCAGTGTATGTTTAAGGAGTTAGTGCCATCCATGTACGAACGATGTTGCATCTGCTTTAGAAGTCTTATCCTGGGATAATGAAGACTTATCGATTGTAGTTTAGTAACACTTTGATCGTGCTGGTGTTGAATCAATGTGTCATCGTCGAGATATTTGTGATAAAGCTGTACTCTTTGATTTGGAGTACAATTTGATGGATTCTTAGATGCTTGAGTGTTGAATCGTATATTCCTTAAGCATCAAATATCTTAGGGGTTTGATTATCTCGGCCCTGGAGTTTCTTATGTTGATTAAGCATCCTTTCGTTGCGGTAGTGGGATTCGACACTTGTGCAGACCTTAGAGCTTTATGATTTTGAGGAGCACATGGAATTGCAGGACAAACGCCCAAAGAACACATGTTTGGACATTATCTCAGTAATAAATGTTTCAGTGCTTGATTCAGAGAGACGTCAGATTCAACCACTTGGTAAAATATTAATACGGTGAAGCTACCATTCATAACATCTTGCATAGTTGTTAGCAGAATTGAGTCCCCATGCTAGGATATCATGTGAGGAAATAAATGACATAGACATGGAATGAGACTTTCCTGAGTACGGAACCTCTTGATGAATGTCTATACATCTTTTGTTCTTGCTTCAACCTCGTCAAAGTTTGAAGTTCCTCCAAGTACTCTGATGATGGAATGTCCGTTAAATCTCCATTATGATTTTCCTCCAAAGATCAGGAGAAAGAGGTTTAACCGAAAGCAACTTTCATTTGATGAGCTCAAGGATCATACTTTTGCTAATTAATCACAAGGTTGAATTCTCACTAACAAAAATTCCTGGTTGAGTGAGATATAATTATGTATACTTGTTGGCTAAGTGTTTTCTGATTTTCTAGCTATTTTATTATCGTTCATAGCCGGATTATCATTCAGAAACACTTTTTGCACAAGTATGTGCGTGCTTTTGTTTTGTCAAGCATTTTTTTTATCTTTGTCAAAAATTGTTATTCTTATGCTCTAAATTTTTCTTCTGTGAGAATATAAAATTTATTGAGCTAAGGCTTGTGAATTTTTTTCTCCCATGAGAATATAAAATTAAGGAATGCAATCTTTGTAAACCGTGGCTATAATGTTCATGTACTGATTCGGGTGAATCAAACCGATTTTGCTTCAATCGTTTTCTTGTATACTTCTATGAGAATATAGCAATTGAAAAACTCATTAGCTAGTTTCATTAGAGTCATTTGAACTAGTTATGGTTAAGATGAATAAGATTGATATGAGAGTGGTCACATAGCTAACTTTGGTTAACTATTATTGAGTCAACATGGTGTACACATTTAGGTACGGTTACATAAACCTAAATGAGGGTACATTTCATTTTTGTGTAACAAGCTAAGTTCGATCTAACGGTTCAAAGATATTAGATTGGTTGAATCAGGTTTTTCATCTAACGGTGAATATTGAATACTTTGTTACCAAGGTAACTTAGATGGCAAACCCTTATTTGAAAACTATATAAAGGAGAACTCTAGTAACTGGGAAACCTAATCCCCATACTTCTGTATGTTACTAGTTGCATAGCTAGAGTCGATTCTCCTTTAACCTTAGGTTTATCATGAGACCATGTAGGTTAACGACTTAAATACTTCATTGGGATTGTGAATCCAGACCCAATTATTTTCTCTGTAGTTGCGTGATCTGATCTTGTTGTTTCTATCATGTTGAGTACAATTGTAAGAATTGGCTCGAGATTTATATCTCCGATAGGAAAGATAAAAAGTAATCACAAACACCTTCGTCTCATCGTTTGTGATTTCATAATATCTTGTTTCGTTAATCGATTAAGATTATTGTGAGGTGATTGATAATACTAGGATGTTCTTCGGGAATATAAGACTGGTTTATCAATTTGGTTTTACAATTTTAGCCCTGAACTAAAATCCACCATCAACATTAAGTCCCCTGCCTAGCACACAATGGTTGCACTATTGTCGGGTAGGCATTAGATGGTGACAAATAAAGATAAAACTTATGAAACAAAGTTAGATGTTACGAGAAGAGATGGGTCGTCCTATCCTTGGAGCATCTCACATTCAAGAGGCGTCCATGTGAGCGTTCCCCTAGAATGATGTCGGTTGGCCCCAGGTAGATTAGGCATATGGTTGGTTGGATTCTAAAACTATTCATGACGATGTCGTAATCCCAGACTCTGATGATGACGATCTATATCACGAGTAATATCCTTAAAAGGCTGCTAAAGAAATTTCTGAAAAATACGTTGAAACTTCTCCCAAAAATAACGGTGATGTAGCTTCTGGAAAGCATGTTGAAGCGGCTTCTGAAGCAAACGTCGAGGTGGCTCCTAAAGAGAGCGTTGAAGCATTTTCTTGAGCGAACGTCGATACGGATCCCAGAGAGAGCATTGAAGCAGCTTCTGGAGTGAACGTCGAGGCTGGTCCCGGAGAGTGTGTTGAAGCAGCTTTTGGAGAGAACGTTGAAGCGGGACTTGGAGAGAGCGTTGAAACGTCTTCTTCTTTTGTTTAATTTTCCCTTGCGAACTACATGCTCCTTGATTGACCATCTCTCTTGTGTTGAAGAAGTCCTTGACTGGCGGCAAAGGAATTTCATACTAAGCCTTAGTCCCCAAGCATGATTTATATGGTTCTACCTTGTATGGTTGGTGAGTTTACCATAATAAAGATATCACCATATGTCCTCCGTGACTCTATTACTTCTCCGTGGAAAAATAAAATATGCAGAAGTTCGGATTACCTTTGTCCGTAGTGGTTGTTGATATGGTGAAGCTCGGACACTGGTATCAACAAACGAACAACGGCTCTTGGTTGCAGCTGTGATTAGAAGAAGCTGGCTGGAAGAGGTGTGATAGCTACGAGCACGAACTTGGCGGTCTTCATATAGTGGTAGAGCTTGTCTCGAGGGAGAATCTAATGATGGAACCGATAGCTTCCTTGATGTTACCTCATGGAATAAAAAAGAGGAATATAGTCCACTGCCCATGAGTATCCACAGCCCCTTCAACTTGATGGACGTTGTCACACTCGGGTTCATAAGGCCGTATTTACATCTGCGTTGCATTTCATAGACGTCCAGGAATATCACTGGTCTTTGACAATACGTATGATCTCTTGAGTATATACTCGTCCTTGGACATCTTGGAATCATAATAATAGCGTGCTTGCATCTCTCTAAATTCACCATCTTTGAGATGGACAGTGCTAAGCAGTCCCCAGTCTCACTCTTATGTCATTATCACCTTGGATCGTGTCTTTGAGGAGTAGGGAAGTTCCTCTTAAGTCCCAGGGGCAATCTCCTTTGGTAACGCAACTACTTCTCCTATGGGAGATGAAATTCTGAAAGTATCTCTCATTGATGTTGCGGACATCGCTATCTTCTTAAGGCTGCTCCCTTGAGGTGTATGCTTCAGTAGATCTGAAGATATCCTACGCTCGCTCTCGTCCGGGCTGACATAATAGGCGAACCCTTTATGATGATTTGGAGATGACAATATTTGTTGAATCTTCTGAAACGCTTCCTGTTGTAGTGCAGTCCAGACGAAACTTGCTCCTTTCTTCAGCAAGGGGTGAATGAAGCAACGAGCTGGTCTAAACCAGGTATAAAATGTCGAATGTAGTTCTCCTTGCCCATGAAGCTTTGGAGCTCCTTCACAGTTCTCGGCGGCGGCATCGTGAGGATAGCTTGAGTCTTGGATGGGTCCACTTTGATCCCCTCAGCAGTTACCTGGAATCCCATAAATTTGCCTGAAAAAATGCCGAAAGCGCATTTCAAAGGATTCATCTTCAATTTGTATTCACGACACCTTTCAAACACTTTCCGTAGGACTCCTGCGTGGTCCGCCTGATTTTTTGATTTGACTACTATATCATCCACGTAGTCTTCTGTAATACCAGTCCCAATTTCAAGGGCATTTATGTCATTTTACTAATAGGGGTAAATTAGTTATTTTACGTTGAAAAAGTATTTTAGTAACTTAAGTATATTATATATATTAGTGGGAATGAACTTCTGTTCATGTTAAGTTAAAAAAAAAATATATAAAAAAAAAAACTTTGTTGGGTATCAAATTGTAATTGTACAAAATATTTCTTACTCTTCTTTGGTTAACTTAGTTTTTTTTTTTACCCCCTTTGGGCTTTGCTTCTCTATCCCTGTTTTCACCGTTTTCCACTTGCAAGCCCAATTTTGATTGAACAGACTCCAAGTCTGAGCTCGTGCATTTTCACGTATAGAATCCAAATAATTTAATTTTGTAAATTATATTAAAAGATAAAAATTACATACTAGTCAAGCGAGCAACAAGCTGTGCCGCTAGGCCTTTTTGAATAGCAAAACCTATCTTATTAAAAATAAAATCTCGTGAGCCAGGGGTCATTACATTGCTGCGCATGACTTTCTGGACCCTCTTGAGTAGTCCAACTGCTTCTGGAGCCAAATTAGATTTGGGATTCATTTTTTTTCCTTCTACTACAGTCGTTTCCTCTTGTAGCACATGAAAAATTGTTGGGAGACAAAAATCCATGCGACTTCCCAGCTGTCACCATATCTTCATGTGCTTTATTTGCTTTTTCTATATCTTCAACTTCACGTTCTTTCGGCATAATTATTAAAACCTGATCAGTATCTTTTGCCAGCTCCAATAGAGCACGCTCATCCTTATTTAATTGAAGACCTTGATCCACCCGAGCCCTGATCATTGCAATCTTTTTTTTTTTCACGTACCTTCGGCAGAATTATTAAATCCTTTTCACCCTCTTCTGCTATCTCCAAAGCTACACGCTCATCAGCATTTAATTGATCAACCTGAGCCCTGAGCCTCACAATCTTATTCAACAAATCTTGAGGATCCACTTTGCTCATTTCAGGGTCGTTAATAATCCACTCTGCATCCATAACATCCAAATGAGAAGCAATAGAATTGTTAATTCCAACCGAATGTCCCTTTTGTATAGCATTTTCCTTACCGTTGTTCTTTGGTTTCCATTTAGAAAAGAAAAAAAAGAAGAAAAGAAAAATGAGGCATTCCTTACCTCCAAGAACTATAAATGGTGTTTTTATTTTATCGGTGTCATTCCCATCATCGTTTAGGTATGGAATTGAGGTAGACGCAACACAACCAAAAACTCTCTTTAATTATGGTTTTGTTAATTAAATTCATATTTACAAGTTTTTATGATGCTATTGATGATGATTATCGGGATGCGGTCCATAGATTGTGATTCTTAAATTTATTTATGACGGGATACGAGATATCCTTGGGAACGGTTTTGTTCTCTAAACCCACGTGGGGCTCCCTGGGGCGAGCGGATTTATTGAATTTATTGTTGTTATGGATGTGGTGTTTCCATGTGTTTACGGTGTTATTAATCATGCTAGTTGTTTTAAAGAAAAATTGAAAAAAGTTTAAATAAAATGTTTTGTTGCTTCTTTGCCTACTGAGTGTCAAAACTCACGTCGTATTATGACAAAAATTCCAGATTTGATGCATGAAAAGGAGTTGATCAACGTGGATCCTAGAGAATAATTTTAGATCCTTAAATTTGTTGTTTATGCATAAATTATAGTTCAAAGATGTAATTAGTCTTAGATTCAAAGCTGTAAAATATTATATGACGTTGAGTTGACTGTTTATCATTTTAAATTTTTATTAGGTTTTGATTTGATTCTTTTTGTAACAACGGTAAAACATCTTAAGGGACATTTTGTGAAAATTATAGAATTTTCTGAGTGTTATATGTATTTTTAAGTGGGAATTATATAAATACCCTCCTTTTTGATGGGTTTAAAAATTACCCTTATGAAGCAACAAATATACCACTTTCTCACTATGAGCCCACAAGGGATCCATCAACGTTTTTGTTCTTTCCTAATTTACCCTTGTTCTTTTAACTTTCGATCGATTCACTTTCTCTTTCACTTCTTCTTTCTCTCCTGTACTTTCAACCAACAACAACACCACTGTAACCACCACCACGAGCTCTGCCGTGACCATCACCATCTCCGTCGCCTCAATCTTATTTTCATGCTTTCTACACAACCCCTAATCCAACATCATCACCATAAGTTGATCTTCTTTTCCTCCTGCACAACTACCACCACATTCGCCGCCGCCAACTGATTCAAGATTTAATCCACAATTATCAGCAACCGGTGAAACCTCTTCTTCATCTTCTTCTTTGTCTAGATATTAATTTTATTAAATCAGATTCAACGAGATCGAGATCGAGATCAATTTTAGGTTTACATTTCTGGTAGTATTATAGATCTGGAAGCGACGGCGGTGGTGGAGGAGGTATGACATTTATTTTTAGGTTTCAGAGATTTTTCTAAATTGATTTCGTGTTAGTATATGATTTGATTTAAATTGAAATCTGTGTTTTATCTTAATTTGATTGATCCCGAGAGTATAGGATAATATTTAGTTTTTGTTTTCTGGTAATTTTTGAGTTGATGATGGTGGTGTTGCTAGCGGTGGTGGAGAAGGTATGATTTGTTGTTGTATTCTAATAATTATTGTGGTTGGGGTGATAGTGGTGGTGGAGATGGGTGTGATTTTGGTTGTTGGTCTTACTGGTGGTGGTGGAAATTGGTTTAATGGGTATCTTCTCTGAATTTTGGCAGTCGCCTCATACATGGGACTCATCTAGCCATTGCCCTTTGTTTTTGAGCCAACTTTTTTTACCATGTAAAATTGTAAGATGATTAAAATTTAGCCTAAAAATAGGTTTGGAGAAGCACCAATTTGGCTTGAATCTGCAAATGATGATAATGCAATTATAACTATTTTTGGCAAAAGCGGTGAAAATGCTGGTAGGAGTACGAGTGGATTTGGCGCAAAACAAGTTATTTTGGTACGTGATGATTCTGTGAGGCAGGAGATTGCTGAACATATAGGAAAACAAGCTCTTGTTCTGACTATAGCAGAATGCAAAGGCTTAGAATTTCAGGTATGCAGTAGTGGCTCATGGTATTCCTTTTGTATTTTGACATCAAGCTCAACTAGATTTGATCTTAGTATTATTTATTGTTCTTCATGAGTGTACACTACAGTGTATGATATAGCCTGACATTGCCTTTGTTGTTTATGTAGGACATTTTGCTTTACAATTTTTTTGGAACGTCACCTTTAAATAGTCAATAGAGAGTTGTTTATGGGTATATGAAGGAACAAAATCTTCTCGACTCCGATGATGCGAAATTTCCAAAATTTAGTGCGGAGAAACACCAAATTCTCTCCGCTCCGAATCAAGCAATTGTATGTTGCTATCACTCGTACTATGCAGAGACTATGGATCCTTGAGAAAATAGATGATTTTTCGAAGCCTATGTTTGATTACTGAAGAAATTATGTCTCGTTCAAGTGAGACAACTTGATGAATCACTTTTGCAGGCAATGCAGGTTACTAGCATCAAAGAAGAATGGAGTTCACGCGGTATCAAGCTTGAATCTTGAACTAGAACTTTAACCTCTTGTGCACGTTCATGAATTCATAATATATGTGCAGGAAGTTTAGTTTAACTGGATTTTCCAAATTTACACTTCCTAACATTTTTGCAACAAAGAATGTGTTAACCAATACATAAACGTCTTTCTTTATATAGTTACGTGTGCGACATGGCATGGACTACACCATCAAATGTATATATGTTGGATGGTTAGATAGAAAGTGATTAGACATAGGTTTTTTTGAAAATGGAAATCACACGAGTATATCCTATTGTTTCATATGAATTAGTTGCATTGTGACTCTGAAGATACCATTTTTACATGCTTAAATTTCGTGCAGTTACTGGATGAAGGTAATTTTGAGATGGCAATAATGTGCTTCGAGAAAGCTGGTGATTCATTCTTGGAGAAACTCTCTAAAGCTTCTGGTCTTAGAGCTGCTGGTGTTCACATGCTTGGTTTTAAAAAGTACAGTATTTAATTTTTTTTAGGGAATCTGATTTTCATCTAATTGAATATCTATCTTTCAGGGATGATACTTGAGGAGGTTGAAGCAGTAAATAAGTGCCCAAAACCATTGCATCTTATAACTAGAGATGGGTGTGATTTTGCGATACTAGTAATATAGTACTATTGCATTTATGCCATGCAATAGTGTACCGGAGTAAAAAGTCTCTCCTGGTAGTTTAAGTTGACAGAGTCTAATTGTTAGTGACTAATGTAAATGTTTCATTTATGACCTGTTTTCGTGTCTTTGTACAGGCTAATAATTAGCATGGAGTTTTACCTTGGCCTGCACTTACCCTTGAAGCTATAATAGTGAGTCCACTCCTCCACTCCTGTTTACTTGTATACTAATAGTTACATTAGATGAACCTATGGTGTAATGGTATCACAACTGACTCTAGTCAGAAGATGCGTGTTCGATTCACGTTAGGTTCACTACTTTTAGTATATTTGTGTATCAACGATAGAAATTGACCTTAGTTTAGGGAGTCAACAACAAATATTTGTGTATCATCAATAGAAATTGACCTTAGTTTAGAGAGTTAACAACCAATGTTTCTGTATCAACAATAGAAAAATGGTATCAACAACCAATGTTTGTGTATCAACAATAGAAAAATGGTATCAACAACCAATATTTGTGTATCAACAATAGAATTTTATCTTAGTGTTAGGAGTCAACAACAAATGTTTGTGTATCAACAATAGAAATCGACCTTAGTTTAGGGAGTCAACAACCAAGGTTTGTGTATCAACAATAGAATAATGGTATCAACAACCAAGGTTTGTGTATCAACAATAGAAAAATGGTATCAACAACCAATATTTGTGTATCAACAATAGAAATTAACCTTAGTTTAGGGAGTCAACAACCAGTGTATCTGTATCAACAATAGAAAAATGGTATCAACAACCAATATTTGTGTATCAACAATAGAAAAATGGAATCAACAACCAGTATTTGTGTATCAAAAATAGAAATTGATCTTAGTGTTAGGAGTCAACAACAAATGTTTGTGTACCAACAATAGAAATCGACCTTAGTTTAGGGAGTCAACAACTAAGGTTTGTGTATAAACAATAGAATAATGGTATCAACAACCAAGGTTTGTGTATCAACAATAGAAAAATGGTATCAACAACCAAATTTGACAAATATTTTTGAACTTTTGATTTATTGGGTCAACAAATATTTTCAGTTGTTGACGCCTAATATTAATGGCGGCGGCGGTGGTGGTGGCGGCAACAACAATGGTGGTGGTGGTGGTGGCGGCAACAACAGTGGTGGTGGTGGTGGTGGCGGAGTGGTGGTGGCGGCGGTGCTGTTGGTGGTGGTGAAATGAAATAATAGAAAAATCTATTTTTTAATGGATAAGATTTTTTAAATGGAAAATAATATTGTAAGTGAGGGTATTAAGGTAATCTATCTTTTAATGGATAAGGTATTTAAATGATAGGGGTATTTATATTGTTGTATAAGGGTATATTTATTGGGGGTCAAAACTAAGGGTATTTAATAAATTTACCCTATTTTTAATATAATTCTTTGTACCATTATTAAATCCAGAAAATATCTACTATTTTAAATATCTCATAAATATCCTATTTTAGAAATATGATACATTGGTTTTTAGATCTTGGTGTCTTTTGTAAAAATCTTTATATGTCTTTGCCATTTCTGAAATGACAAACCGCATCCAATTTGGAGTTGTGTGTGATTTTATATAATTTTTATAAAACAGAATGGTACAGTTTTGATTTTATGCAGTTCTGGTCAACTACACGTTTGACTGTGGTTATAGGATACTCAACTCATTTAAAAATCTTGAATAATTTATTCCTAATAGTATTTACAGTATATATTTTATCCGTATAATTACCATGAATTTTGAAACTCGCATGAAGCCTATAAAATTATAGTGATACCTTGGTCTGTTTTCAGTTTTACAATTTGGGGTTGAAATCGTTTCTTATTAATTAATCTTAAGACTTGAACGGTATTAGTATTTTTATTTGAGAACCAAAATGTGTTTTTCTTCCGGTGGCTTTCAAATTAGGTTAAATTAACGGTTAGATTTTTTTCTAAGTAATTTTCTGAGTATTCCGCTGCTATAAAAATGTTAAAACGGACATAATTAAATTAGCCCAAATGAATTAGTTTATGAGCTTGGGCTTAGTAGCCGGGCCTCGACTATGGTTTCCAAGTAGCACTTCGGGTTTTGGAAACCGGGGCGTCTGATGCATGTCGTAACCACAACAAATTAATTAATACTTTACTACCTAATTAACAAGTAATATAGGGTAGTCAAGATCGATCCCACGAGGAGCACGAGATTCTAGTTGTAAAATTGTCACACAAAGGTGGGTATTGATTAAGAATTTAAGAAAGTAAATAAAATAAATAAACAAAACAATTAAAAAGATAAGAGAGATTAGATCAAGGAATCCTTCTTCGCTGCAAAACAATGATTAAAGTTATGTTCTTTTCCACTTTTTATTAGTCACATATTATCACCAACCGTAGGATAGCAGGTTCGCTTAGCTAACCCAAAAATTCCTTATTTCACTGAGTAACAGGTCCGCTTAGTTATCAGATTCTATTCAAAAGAACCACCTTGAGGTTCTCTTACAAGATGTAATTCCCCGAACGCATTAAGATTTATGAACTTAGGTTTAGTACTAGTAGTTTGACTTGGTTCGCTTGGTCCACTTTCTAGCGTTGTTTTCACACACAATTGCTCCACGGAATCCCTCTGCAAGGTCTTGTGTTTTCTACCCGTGTAAAGAGTCAAGAAACTATTACGTATTCCCTAACTTTCACTATCTTTAGATCAATTAACAAATAAATTTAGTATGCATCCTAAACAACCTATCAATCAATCATAAACAATAATATTAGTAAAAACAAACGATAATCATATGAAAAACTTCAAAGTAGAATTGAAACAAAACTCAAATCATATGTTAAGAACTAGGAATTCATCCTCAATCAAATTAGTTACTCATATTAAAGAGTTCACACAAAGAATAAAGAAAAGTGTTGTGTGTGTAGAAGTGTGCAAAAAGATGTAAAAAGATGTGTGGAAGTGTATCTAAGTGTATGGAAGTGTGTATAGAAAAGTAGAGAACTTCTTTATTTATAAGCTTCAATGCTCTCCATATCTTCCAAGGAATAGAATCCCTTTCCTTTAGCACTTCAATTTCCAAATCCAAGCCTTTCTCAAATCTTCCATCTCCTCTTTCCATATTCCAACCAAATTCTTCATTCAATTCCAAGTCCAAGTCTTCACATCCCATGAGAGAAATCCACAAAAAAATCTGCAACTTTTGCTCGCCGAAAAACTGGGTTTTTGGCCGGAAATAGGCTGGAATCCGTCACTGTCGGCAACCTGAGATTCTCCCACGGTCAAGGAATATTCCGTCAGTCCACCGTTAGGACTAATGGTCAAAGTGGTCAACCGTCAATCAAACTGTTAGTCAGCAGGTCAATGGAAGGAGTATTTAGACATCGAGTCAGCAGTCTAACTCGGTCTTCTTGAAAGGACTAGTCGAGTTGCGGGTATGGATCGATCATCGGATCGCTGAGTTAACTCGCCGAATAGAAATCCGGTTCGAGTTCCGTTTAATTATAGGACTTTCCTAGCCATTGTTTCGAGCCATTATCTTCACCAGTTACACACCTAACATACATCTAATTCAAGCACATTTCCTGTTAGGGTTGACAGCAACATCATTCACCATTCACCATTCTCTGTATCTGCAATTACCATAACTCAGCCTTCTTTTCATCAGTACTGCTACTTCAACAATGCCTGTATTGAGCCCAATTCTTCCCTGTATCAGTAACACAACTCATTCCCTGTTTCAATTGCAAATATCACCAGAATTACGCTTCGAAACCTATTCCTGTTGATCTCCATCTCTCAATCGAAACTGCACCCAGATTCATCTTCCATAGTCAATCCTGAAAGCAATTCTTTCATGTTTTCAAAACCAATCTTCGATTCAATCTTTCAATTCACAAGAAAACCTTAAATTAATCATAAACCCATCACCGAATTCTTCAACTTCCTTAAACCATCGATAACAGATCGTCATTCTCTCGTCATTCAAAACCCTCTCGCAACAACATCTCCAAGAACAACTCAGATTCAATTTCACCGATTCCAAATCAAACCCAACCTTCCTTGGTTCTTATTATCAACTTCTCTTCCTTCTGTTGCTTTTAATCTTCAATAATCAAACAAACCCTAATTCAATCCACCGAAACCCTTCTCGATCCGTATTTAACAAAACAACTTTCAATTCAATTCATCGGACCATCACCGGAACCCTAATTAACCACCACAATAACATCTTCTCGATATCAAGCTTCAACTCACGATCACCATCATCAACCCTAAGCCGCAACACCTCATACCCGTTCTCTCAATTACTGAAATTATGAGCTGCAGCTTTGTTCCTTAAATTTTGAACTCTCACATAATTTGGGAGAGAAAAGAATATATCTCAATTTAGGTTTAAAACTCGAGTTTGATTTAGACACCAAAATTGTATAACCATCCAAATCGTAGTCCCCCTAACCTCGCCTAAACTATATTTAGCGCTTTTCCAAAATAGTTGCCCCTTAACATTGATAGGTCTCCTGATAGTTTCCGCCCATGAAATGACAGATTTGCCCTTGTGTTCGAATTTGGGTGATTCCTTCTTCTTTTCTTAAATCCAGACTCAGTACCTAATAGCTCAAAAACACACGTAAAATACATAATTTACAAGAAAAATAGCAAAGAAAGAATAAACTACTAGATAGTAAATTAGGTGTATTCTACACCTATCAGTCACATCTTCAACTTACTTATGCATCATTTCGTGGAAGATTGCCGTCATAGCGTTGTTATATGTTGCACCGCGTTCTTTAAACCAAATGGCATTACGGATAGTAAAAATTTCCAAGAGGAGTTCAAAAAGTTATCTTACTTGCGTCATGTTCATACATCCTCATCTGATTGTATCCGCTATATCCATCCATGAAGGAGAATATGTCGTGTCCGCTTATAGCATCTACTAGCATGTCGATGTTAGGTAGAGGAAAATCACTTTGGGCAAAGATCTGTTCAAGTTTAAAATCTACGCAGACTGATATGTCATTTTTCTTTTCATAGAAACCACATTATCCAACCAGGTCGGATGATAAATGGGTTTAATGAAGCCAGCATCTAGCAAATTCGGAATCTCAATCTTGATTTTCTCTTCTACCTCATGCCTGAATTGCATCGGAGGTTGTTTGACCGGCTTGGATCCGGGTATGCCGTGTAGATGATGGGTGACCAATTTTTCGTCTAAACCAGGCATTTCTTCATGCGTCCAAGCAAAAATATTCTGGTATTCTTTGAGAAGTTCCACGAGCTTCATGCGTTTATCCGTACACAAGGTTGAGCTGATGGAGATAGGCCTGGGAGATTCCTCATTCCCGATGTTAACGATTTCGAGCTCATCATTTGTGGAGTTGGTGCCATCTTGCAGCCGCCGGAGCATCTAGCACTTTTTCTTGTGGCCCATCATTGTTGTAGCATTCCTTTGGGCGGGGAGACTGGGTAACAGTCTCCTCGGCTAATTTCTAACAGCGGCGTCGGTACACGGTTTTCCCTTTCTGGTCACGAATTGCCACAAAAGTTCATTCCCTCTTAGTGTGAGCGCGGGTCGCGACTTCACATGATGAAGAAGAATTGGGATGCCTTGTCATCAAAGATGCATCATGGGGCTTGACCTTCAATGATGGAATTCGGTTCTCCTCCTAGATTGACGCCCATGTGGGGAGTGGGATGCAATGTACTTTGTCTGATCATTCGCGCTGAGCTTCTCTTGGTTCAAACAATTCCACTCAACATATTGGTGCGTAAGGAGACAATGATGCATGAATACGAACGACTTCTTTATTCGGCATAGTCTTCAGCATACAAGATGCAAACTTCGACAAGATGATGGAATCATGCAAATGGAAAAATACTCAACTAGCGTCTACAAAAATGGTAATTCTTAACTCTTACCTTTTTACGATTCCACTAACAGTAGTGATTGTAATGAAAAAGTTTACACTTCAAGATTTGCTCGCTTTTTTCGAACCTGCAAAAGATGAGCTAAACTTAGATTTTCATAAAATCATGAACATTTCCACCATGCGAACATTAACCACTGAATTATGAAAACTAAATAATATTTCATCATAAATAATTGTGTACTTTTAAATATTACCCAAAGTCAGGCTTTGATTTTCAAAAAATATGTATTTATATATAAAACGTGAATTATTCATGTAAAAATAAAAAAATTATTATTTTTTTTGATGTGAGCAAAACTCACGTAAAACAAAATCGTGAACATATCGCAGTTTTATGTATAAAAATTTGTGGATATTTCACGGTTTTATCAAAAAAAAAAAAAACTTTTTCCTTCGTACGATCGTCTATCTTTGAAACGAAGGTTTATTTTGATTTTGTAAGGTTGCATACCTTTTAAGATAAAGTTTTGGTTTTCAACAAAGCTCACAAACAAAATTTTATCACTGGACACAAGTCTATTTAAAAGAAAAAACAAAATCTCTCCTAAGCTAGGGATTATTGTTCGTTTCTTAAACTAACGATCGAACGAACATACGTTTCTAAAACAAGGGTTTTCTACAAAACTCACGTTTATGTATACACATGTATATATAATTTTAAAACATGAACAACTCGTGAATAATCCATAAACTTCTTTTTTTTTTACCTGGTCGTTGCCGACCGGAATATGGCGGCGGCGTTAAGCTCCGATGAAAAAAATTCCTCCTCTGCTGCTGGCATGAAGGATATGAAGGGATGAAGGTGGTGGCCGGTTATGTGGAAGAAATTAAAAAAAAAGTTATTTATCCCTTTTATATATCAAATTTTATTTCCAACACATGGATTTCCTTTAGGTCCTACATCATACAAAACCAACTCCTCCACATGATGAATCCTAAACCGACCAAGGTTCCATCACCAAATCAGCGGTGCTACACCACTTTATGCTCATTAAATGACACTCTATCATGCCACTGGGATCTTCGTTCAAGCCATGGTTTGCTTGCGCAATCGAAAATTCGGTAACTTCTTATCTTACGACTAAGTTCAATTACTTATTTCGTTTGTGACTCGAAAATCACCATCCGGTCTTGACTTAGGAACATGAATGTCCCTCACTAAGCGAGGGGACTTAAAGTAGATGGTGGATTTTCGACAAAGTCTAAAATCGTAAAAACATAATTATACATACTCCTAATCCAGCAATCAGACGAGTATTGAGGCTCATGTCTCTCATTGAAGCATGAAAGCTCATGCCGCAAGAATCTCTGACTGAGAATACTGTATCTCAGGGTATATGTAGATATGTAGTCTCTCAGCTGAGGCAACGACATATCTTATGAATACTGAGAAATTTCCGTAATTACTTCTATATAAAATCTAAAGATTGAATGGCTCCTAGACAACTTGCCTTCTAGTATAGAGCGATAACGTTTTCAGGATGCAACAACGTTTTACCTAACTATATAAAAAAGATATGACACTTCAACTAGCTCATATCGCTCAATTATTGAATAATTAATGCTCCTAGATAGCATGCCCCTTCCATCAATTAATTATTTCTAGTCATTAGATTCATCAACCCAGATCCTAGAAAATATTCAACGTTCTTCATAATATTTCATTACTTCAATTCATGGTTCTTCCCAATTTCCATGGTTTTAGTAATAAATATTCAATGTAACGAGCATCCGAACCGCTTATCGAATAAGTCCCGAATAAAATGGTGCAAGTGTACTCATCAATAATACTCTAACGAAGACTGAATGCACGAACAAGCATTCCAAAATACGAAGGAATGATGAACCTATGCAAAATGGGAATAATAATAATAATAAAAATAAATCGGCTAAAAACATTGGGGGACTGGAGGCCACAGCCGGCTAAGTCGTGTTGTGGCAATCCACACCTAAATTTTATTTTATCATCTTTTTATTATTTCCTTGATCTCATGAAAATCCCTTCATTTGAACAAATATCATTTTTTTTAAAGAAACTCCTCAGTTTCATGGTGTTTCCTCCGTCTCAAGGAAATAATAAAAATTAGGAAAGGTGTCACGAGACCGAGTTCACTAGCCGGCCGGTCATTCCCTAGTTTTGGTCGGTACCACAACTTACATTCCTTATTATTTCCTTCATCCCATGAAATTCCTTGATTTCATGATATTTCCTTCACATCAAGGAAAAGATATAAAATTAGGGAAGACTCGCGGGACCGGACCCTAGCCGACCGACCATGCCCTAGTCATGGCCGGTCCCACATGTTACTTATTTTATTATTATTAATTATTATTGTTTCCTTCATCTCATAGAAACTACTCCACTTTAAGGAAAACTCCTTGATTTTATGGTATTTCCATAAAATAATGAAAATTAGGAAAAATTAGGAAAAAGTGCCATGGGACCGGGCTTATTGGTCTTCTGACCATGCCTTGGCCATAGCCAGTCCCTCACTTCATGATTTCTTATTTTATTATTATTATTTCCTTCATCTTATGAAGTTTTCCTCAGTTTAAGCAAAAACATTGATTTCTTCATATTTTCTCAAATGTTGCTCAAACGCACATCAGAAAATATCAAAATTCTCAGGACTGAGACACAAACACTTTGGCGACATGAGCATGTTACCTTGACCTCACCAAGGTTGGATCTTTGGTTTGCAAGGAGCCGGTCCTAACGTATTTTCACAATTTGACCTAATTTGCGCAATTGCAATATTAGGTCCAAAACTTTTCCAAGCGACTTGGAATTTCATAAAATGATTGTTAGTCGATCCCGTGACCAACCAGGGGCCCGGTTTCATGATCCCTTGGTCGGTCCCTCATCTCTTCATAATTAGGTTTTATTGTCTAATGCTCAGATATGCATTATATTAATAAATGATTGAACCAAAGATTTAATCATCTTTTAAACAACCTCGGTCTTCAAGATACTTTGGTATTTGCTCACTCGAGAATCTAGGTGCTACATGGTCGATCCGTCATCCCATGTAGTTGGTCTTTTCCTTCACTCCGTGGATTGATTTTCGATAAAATTATCAATTGATCAAGAATTGATCGTAAATTAGGTTTTCGAATAGAAGGTTCATAATTCCAGATTCAAATGCTAATAATTTTATGTTGATCCCATGATCAACATTTTAATTGATTATACTCGGTTAAGTTTCCAGTATTTTAAATTAATTTTTTATTTGGTCCTGCTACCAATAACTCATCAAACGAGCAATATTTGTTCAGACGAGCAATATTTGCTCAGACTGAGGAATATTGTTCACCTATCAATATTCAACAATTCATCGTATGAGCAATATTTGCTCACCTTAGCTATCAACATTTATTCAACAATTACACCTCTCGTCTCAAGCGAGACACGTTCAATTCATGAGTCTTAGAACATTTGCAAATCACGTTCAACTCGGCAATACGGACTCATCGTCCCATAAAGTAAGCAATCAATAACTAAATACACGCTCTTTGTGCATGAGACTCCACAATCACGAGGCATCAATCGTTTACATGGGGGGATATTAACTAGGGTTTTGGTCGACGGTCTCACGAAAGGTGTGTTCATACATACGATGAGAATGTGAGCAATTCGTGCAATCATTTGAAGGAGTGGAAAATCAACCAAGTCTTTGCACGATGAGCAACTGCTTTTTAAAATGATTTCCACTTCCCCACTCTTTGACTCCAGCAACTGTCACACTTCATGGGATCAAGGTGTTTACAATTCTAGCAATATAAATAAGTCCCTGAATCATGATTGAAAAGTAGGACAATCTTTCATCGAATGACACAAGAGAACACAAACTCATTGTTCAACATTTACTCTCAACATAGAAAATTCAATCAATCGGAACTTATCTTATTTCTTCACACATCACATAACACACATATAATTTCGATCACCATTGATCTCACACATTTCTCAGCTTCCTCCTCAGATCGACCCATCCTCTCTTGTGACCTAATTGACTCGGAACTACCATTGTCTTGGTTTGACGAGAGTCCTACATGTCGATCTCTCGAATTAAAGCACTCACATTTTTCTGTGCCTCTATGTGAAGTTGAGAAATTTGCTCGGTTCAAGGTGTCTCCTCCGCACGGTCGTCTCCTCAATCTTAAAAACCTAGCAAATCGTTTTTCCCCATATATATCCATATGTATTAAAAGTTTTGTCACTAAAATTGACAAAGGGGAGATTATTAGAGCACTTCTCAGTTGAACTCATGCGTTGATATCTCAAACATGTTTGTCAATGTTAGTGATGAAAACTATAAGTCTTGATTTCTAGTCTACTTATAAATATCTCGGACTAGGAAATAAATTGTGTAGTTGAGCCTTGGACTTCACGGCGCTCATTATTTGAAAAAGAAGAATTACTAAGGAGATCTTGTGGTATTTCATCAACAAAAAGTATGTGGAGACTGAAACTCATATATCACTTGGAAAGTCTATTTATACTTTATCTCCTATATTGAGACATAAGTCAGTTACGATATAGTTTTCTATTATACACATTTGAGATTTCGAGCTGAGTTTAACTCGTTTACATATTTCTCGGAATATATGTTGACAATCTTTCGCTTCGACCAAGTTCATCTTATATTCTTGACGCAAGTCAAAAGTTGATCATGTGAAAATTGCCGAGTAACATCTTACATGGTTTGTGTGATACAATCATTTGGTGTAGACTTGGAATATTTCGTTATGATTATTTCAATAACTTGAAAATTGCTTTGATGCTAATAGTGTGTGAAAATGGCTATTGTCATCCTCTAAGAAAGTTTCAATGAATGAAATAAGAGTGTAGAACACTTAACCATTATTAGATATGACATGTTGGGTAATTTTGCGCATATATAATCCATGTCCGAGAACCATAGTATGCGTACCCGTACGCGTACCTATTGGCTTAAGAAATCCGGGAACCTAAGTATGTGCACCCGTTCGCGTACTGGCGTAATGTTCATGTCCGAATATTTTTTCTACTGGTATTGGAAGTATGCGTACCTGTTTGCGTACTGGCGAAACCCAATCTTGGTACGGGTATTTCAAGTATACGTACCTGTTTGCATACTTCAAGGTTAAAGTTTTAAAATCGGTTGTGTACATGAACTTGAACATTTATAAAATAAGGAATGCAATCTTTACAAACAGTGGCTATAATGTTCATGAATTGATTCGAGTGAATCAAACCGATTTTGCTTCAATTGTGTTCTTATATACTTCTATGAGAATATAACAATTGAACAACTCTTTAATTAGTTTCATTTGAGTCATTTGAACTAGTTATGGTTAATATGAATATGGTTGATATGAGAGTGTTCATATAGCTAACCTCGGTTAACTATGGTTGAGCCTACATGGTGTACACGTTTTGGTACGGTTTCATAAACCTAAATGAGGGTACATTTAATTTGTGTATAACAAGTTAAGTTCGATCTAACGGTTGAAAGATATTAGCTTGAATCTAATCAGGTTTTCATCTAACGGTGAATATTGAATGCTTTGTTACCAAGGTAACTTAGATTCCAAACCCTGATTTGAAAAAATATATAAAGGAAAACTCTAGAAACTGTGAAACCTAATCCCCACATCTCCTGTGTGATACTAGTTGTATAAGCTAGAGTCAATTCTCCTTTAACCTTAGGTTTTTCACGAAACCCTATAAGTTAACGACTCAAAGACTTTATTGGGATTGTGAAGCCAGATCCTAACTATTTTCCTCTAGCCATTGCGTGTTCGATCTTATTTCTTCTATCATGATTGAGTATTATCTTTGCTAAGATTTGTTTGAGATTTATCTCTGATAGGTAAGATTAAAAGTAATCACAAACATCTTCGTCTCATCGTTTGTGATTCCACAATAACGTGTTTCCCTACCATATGATTAAGATTATTGTGAGGTGAATGATAAAACTAGGATGTTCTTCGGGAATATAAGTCTGGTTTATCTATTGGTTCCTGTGCATCTTGATTTAACAAAATACTGAACAAAACTCCTAGGTATTTCTGTGGGAGACAGATTTATCTATTCTAATAGACTTTTATGTGTGAGACAGATTTGTTTATCAATTCTTCGACTTTGGGTCATATCAACTCTTGGTTGTAGGTGATATCGCCTAAGAGAATCAAGTCGTAGTATCCTCATTGATCGAGGACGTAAGGAGTGAAACTATACTTGGAATCAGTGTTAGATCGATTATGGTTCAACTTACAAATCCAATCCGAAGTTTATTGGTAGTAAGATAGTGTCTGTAGTGGCTTAATACAGTGTGGTGTTCAAATATGGACTAGGTCCCGGGGTTTTTATGCATTTGCGGTTTTCCTCGTTAACAAAATTCTGGTTTCTGTGTTATTTCTTTTCCACATTATATATTTTTATATAATTGAATTATCACATGTTGTGCGTTGAATCGATCAATTAGGAAATCCAACCTTTGCTTGTTGATTGAAATCGATTGATCCTTGAGCATTGGTTTTTGGTACCGTTCAAGTTATTTCCCTTAAATTCAATCGGCTCTTAAATTCTATTTTACAATTATGATTGAAATGAGAGATAGAGATATAAACTCTTTGATATACTTTTCTATAGATTGAGTCTGACTGTCTAGTTGAGTCTCTTGAGAGTATATTGGAGTTTGTCTATTCAGATTACCAAATGAAATATTGGGTGTGGTTTTTGTACCCCCGCTTTTTCAATTGGTATCAGAGCAGGCAAACACGTTAAAGACCTTATAAGTCTTTGTTTGTAGCGATCTGAATATGGAAAGAAGTGTTATCTCTGATGAACGCATCACCAGAAATAAAAGTTTTGTTTCTATGAAATCTATTAAAGAGAAAGATTTGTCAACCTCAAATATAGATGAACCTTGTATTCCAATGAAACAAACTTGCACTGACAAGTGTTACCCTGGATACCTTACTGACGAGTCTAACTCTAAAGTCGAAAGGAATGTATCCAAAGAGAGTGAAGTGATTCTAAAACTTGTTAGAATCTAGGCTAATGATGTCAATCGGTTGAAACACAAAGTTAATATCCTTGTTGGTATGGAAAATGAGCGTGACTCTCTTCTAAAAATCCTTCAAAGGCAAAACATCTCAGTTTGTTCTTCACAAACTCAGTTTGAGGGAAATTCCAAAGATGAGGCTTTGGAAACTGAACTTCTTTTCAGTAAACTCTCTATTCAAGAATGTTCCAAGAGTCCATCATACCAACTGCTTCTGATTTAACTAGAAAAGTTTTTGTTCCAGAAGAAAAATTGAAATACCTTCCTGTTGGAAAAGATATGCCTGTGAATTCCTCTAATCAAGGAATATCCATATCATACGGAAGGAAGAAATCTCTCAACGATGGTTTTAAGACTGTTCAGTCTAATCACTCAGGTAATCAGAAAGTGTGTTTATTTTGTGATTCAAAATGACATGGTGAACAAAAGAGGAAATCTAGGTTGAATGACATTTCTATTGTTCTTCTTCAACACACCTTGGATTTAATTCTCAATGGTGTAACTGACATTCGTATGTCTAAACCAATTGGTTTTAGTACTCACCCTGTGTATCCCACTAGGAAATTCAGCTCGATGTGTTCCTCAAATGATCAAATGAGAAACAGTCTTCCTAAACCATTTCGTTCAAGAATAACTCATGGGTCTTCTTCTATCAAAGAGGGAGATAATTTTGTTCATGATGTGAAAAAGGTACCATAAGAAGGAAGCAAGAATATAGAGATGGAAAATGATTTAAGGATGATAATTGAAGATTATAAAGAGATTAATAACAGGATGTCAATTCCCTGAAGTCAAAATTCTTCAGGTAAGAATACATACTATGCATTGGGTATTTTTATGATAACTTTTCACATCATAATGGTTTTCCTCCAAAGATCAGGAGAAAGAGGTTTAACCGAAAGCAACTTTCATTTGATGAGCTCAAGGCTCATACTTTTGCTAATTAATCACAAGGTTGAATTCTCACTAACAAAAATTCCTGGTTTAGTAAGATATAATCATGTATACTTGTTGGCTAAGTGTTTTCTGCACAAGTATGTGCGTGCTTTTGTTTTGTCAAGCATTTTTTTTTTATCTTTGTCAAAAATTGTTATTCTTATGCTCTAAATTTTTCTTCTGTGAGAATATAAAATTTATTGAGCTAAGGCTTGTGAATTGTTTTCTCTTGTGAGAATATAAAATTAAGTAATGCAATCTTTATAAACCGTGGCTATAATGTTCATGTACTGATTCGAGTGAATCAAAACGATTTTGCTTCAATTGTGTTCTTGTATACTTCTATGAGAATATAGCAATTGAACAACTCTTTAACTAGTTTCATTTGAGTCATTTGAACTAGTTATGGTTAAGATGAATAAGGTTGATATGAGAGTGGTCACATGGCTAACTTCGGTTAACTATTGTTGAGCCAACATGGTGTACACATTTAGGTACAGTTACATAAACCTAAATGAGGGTACATTTCATTTTTGTGTAACAAGCTCAGTTCGATCTAATGGTTCAAAGATATTAGATTGGTTGAATCAGGTTTTTCATCTAACAGTGAATATTGAATGCTTTGTTACCAAGGTAACTTAGATTGCAAACCCTTATTTGAAAACTATATAAAGGAGAAATCTAGCAACTGGAAACCTAATCCCCATACTTCGTGTGTTACTAGTTGCATAGCTAGAGTCGATTCTCCTTTAACCTTAGGTTTCTCATGAGACCATGTAGGTTAACGACTTAAAGAATTCATTGGGATTGTGAAGCTTTACTCAACTATTTTCTCGTAGTTGCGTGATCTGATCTTGTTGTTTCTATCATGTTGAGTATAATTGTAAGAATTGGCTCAAGATTTATATCTCCGATAGGGCAAGATAAAAATTTATCACAAACACATTCGTCTCATCGTTTGTGATTCCACAATATCTTGTTTCGTTAATCGATTAAGATTATTGTGAGGTGATTGATAATACTAGGCTGTTCTTCAGGAATATAAGACTGGTTTATCAATTTGGTTTTACAATTTTATCCATGAACTAAAATCCACCATCAACATTAAGTCCCCTGCCTAGCACACAATGGTTTCACTATTGTGGGGTAGGTATTAGATGGTGACAAATAAAGATAAAACTTATGAAACAAAGTTAGATGTTACCAGGAGAGATGGGTCGTCCTGTCCTTGGAGCATCTCATATTCAAGAGGCGTCCAGGTGAGCGTTCCCCTAGAATGATATCGGTTGGCCTTAGGTAGATTAGGCATCTGGTTGGTTAGATTCTCAAAATATTCATGACGATGTCGTAATCCCCGACTTTGATTAGGACGATCCATATCATGAGTAATATCCTTAAAAGGCTGTTGAAGCAATTTCCGAAATAGACGTTGAAGCGGATCCCAAAAAACAAAGTGATGTAGCTTTCAGAAAGTGTGTTGAAGCGGCTTCTGAAGCGAACGTCGAGGTGGCTCCTGAAGAGATCGTTGAAGCATCTTCTTGAGCGAACATCGACGCGGATCCCAGAGAGAGCGTTGAAGCAGCTTCTGGAGAGAACATCGAGGCAGGTCCCGGAGAGTGTGTTGAAGCAGCTTATGGAGCGAACATTGAAGCGGGTCCTGGAGAGAGCGTTGAAGCGGCTTATTCTTTTGTTTAATTTTCCCTTGCGAACTACATGCTCCTTGATTGACCATCTCTCTTGTGTTGAAGAAGTCCTTGATCGACGGCGAAGGAAATTCCATGCTAAGCCTCGGTCCTCAAGCGTGATTTATATGGTTATATCGTGTATGGTCGGTGAGTTTACCATAATAAAGATATCACCATCTCTCCTCCATGACTCTATTACTTCTCCGTGGGAAAATAAAATATGCAGAAGTTCGGATTACCTTTTTTCCGTAGGGGTTGTTGATATGGTGAAGCTCGGGCACTGGTATCAACAAACTAACAACGGTTCTTAGCTACAAACCGTGATTAAAGAGGTGTGGAGGAAGAGGCGTGATAGCTACGGGCACGAACTTGGCGGTCTTCATATAGTGGTAGAGCTTGTCTCGAGGGAGAATCTAATGATGGAACCGATAGCTTCCTTGATGTTGCCTCATGGAATGAAAATGAGGGAGACAATATCCTTCCCACGAGTATCCACTGAGCCTTCGAATTTATGGACGTTGTCATCTTTGGGTTCATAAGGCCGTCTTTACATCTACATTGCATTTCATAGGACGTCCGGGAATATCACCGGTCTTTGACAATACGTATGCTCTCTTGAGTATATCCTCGTCTTTGGACATCTTGGAATCATAATAATACCGTGCTTGTATCTCTCTAAATTATCCATCTTTGAGATGGGCAGTGCTAAGCAGTCCCCAGTCACACTCCTATGCCATTATCATCTTGGATCTTGTCTTTGAGGAGTAGGGAAGTTCCTCTTAAATCCCAGGTGCAATCTCTTTTGGTAACGCAACTACTTCTCCTGCGGGAGATGAAATTTTGAAAGCATCTCTCATTGATGTTGCGGACATCGCTATCTTCTTGAGGCTGCTCCCTTGAGGTGTCTGCTTTAGTAGATCTGAAGATGTCCTACGCTCTCTCTCGTCCGGGCTGACATAATAGGTGAACCCTTTATGATGATTTGGAGATGAAAATATTCGTTGAATCTTCCGAAACGCTTCCTGTTGTAATGCAGTCCAGACGAAATTTGCTCCTTTCTTCAGCAAGGGTTGAATGAAGCAACGAGCTGGGCTAAACTAGGTATAAAACGTCGAATGTAGTTCGCTTTGCCCATGAAGATTTGGAGCTCCTTCACAGTCCGCGACGGCGGCATCGTGAGGATAGCTTGAGTCTTGGAAGGGTCCACTTTGATCCCCTCAGCAATTACCTGGAATCCCATAAATTTGCTTGAAGAAATGCCGAAAGCGCATTTCAAAGGATTCATCTTCAATTTGTATTCACGACACCTTTCAAACACTTGCCGTAGGAATCCTGCGTGGTCCGCCTAAGTTTTTGATTTGACTATTATATCATCCACGTAGTCTTTAACTTACTTATGCATCATGTCGTAGAAGATTGTCGTCATAGCGCGTTGATACGTTGCACCAGCGTTTTTTAAAACAAATGGTAATACGGTATAGTAAAATTTCAGAGAGGAGTTCAAAAAGTTATCTTACTTGCATCATGTTCATACATCCTCATCTAATTGTATCCTTTATATCCATCCATGAAGGGTAATTTTTCGTGTCCGCTTGTAGCATCTACTAGCATGTCGATGTTAGGTAGAGGAAAATCGTCTTTGGGGAATCATATGTTCAAGTCTCTGAAATCCACGTAGCACCTGATCTCTGTCCGTTTTTCTTTTTCACCGGAACCACATTAGCCTACCAGGTCGGATGATGAATGGGTTTAATGAATCCATCATCTAGTAAATTCTGAATCTCAGTCTTGATTTTCTCTTCTACCTCATGCCTGAATTGCCTTGGAGGTTGTTTGACCGGCTTGGATCCATGTATGACGTGTAGATGATGGGTGACCAATTTTTCATCTAAACCGGGCATTTCTTCATACGTCCAAGCGAATATGTCCTGGTATTATTTGAGAAGTTCCACGAGCTTCGTGCGTTCATCCGTAAACAAGGTTGAGATGATGGATATAGGATCAGGAGATTCCTTATTCCCTATGTTAACTATTTTGAGCTCATCATTTGTGGAGTTGGTTCCATCTTGCAGCTGTCATGGAGCATATAGCACTTTTTCTTGTGGCCCGTCGTTGTTGTAACATTCTGTTGGGCGGAGATACTGGTACTTCTCTCCTCGCTAATTTCTAATGGCGTCGGTACACGGTTTTCCCTTTCTGTCACGGATTGCCACAAAGTTCGTTTCCCTCTTAGTGAGCGTGGGTCGCGGCTTCACATGATGAAGAAGAATTGGGATGCCTTGTCAAAAGATGCATCATGGGGCTTGACCTTCAATGATACAAGTCGGTCCTCCTCTCCGGGATTGACGCCCACTTGGGGAGTGGGATGCAATGAACTTTGTCCGATTCTTCGCGGAACTTTTCTTGGTTCAAACAATTCCACTCCACATATTGGTGCGTAAGGAGACAATGATGCATGAATATGAACGGCTTATTTATTCAAAGATAGTCTTCGTGCATTGGTGATAATGGCGAGGTGACGATCCTATTGTCATGAAGCCATAGTCTCCCAATCATCATATGGTAGTCCATCTCTTTTTCAATGACTTCGAATTTCACCTTTGATTGGACAATCCCTACATATAAATTTAGATTGACATACCCGTATGTGTTGGTTTGGTTTCCTTCAAAGTCTATCATCTTGGTAAGCTGTCGCACGATATTACTTGGGAGAACCTTGGTCGTCCTGAGCATCTTAAGAGTAATCACATTTGAAGACGCTCCCGTGTCGATGAGGGCCCTATGGAATGTGTAGGGGCCGGTTGTGACCTTTTTCTGCCATTATGTCTTCTTCTGTAAATGTAAAATTATTCGCGTAAATCTCTGTGTTTTTGAGGCTTCGGGACGCAAAGGAGTTAAATGCACATCCAGGGTTATCTCTGTTGATTATAGCAAACGTCTCCGGCCGATTCTTCGAGAGGTGAAAAAGTTCGCATAAAATTTCCAATAGAGAACCGCTTCGATCTACCTACCTATGGTTCAAGGTGAAACTGTTGACTCGAGAAAGATTGTTGTGAGGATCAGTCCTGTATAAATCTTTGTGGACTGAAGAACTGCTCATATCTGATATCATCTTGATGAGGAGATCGAGTATGATGTTTATTGTTTCTTTGATCAGGTCATGTTCTTCGTGTAAATCTTCTCCCCGTGCTAACTCGATCAATGTTGGGATTTTTCCGGTTGCACCATCAGATACACCGTTGGGAAGAGGGGTATCTTCATTGGAGGAACTTCGATCGGGATTTGAAACTATTGGGGGAGTCCTAAGACCAACCATTTTGAAATCATCTAAATAGGATTGAGTATTGAAGAAATTGACCTCACAACCGAGAGATTGATCTCCCACTGTGGTCGCCAATTGTTTATGGGTGAAAATTATTTCTGTTGGTTTCGGTAATTTTGGGGTGTGGATAAGAAATGAATCTAAACCCTAAACAAATGCCTTTTAGACCTTAAGTGCTTTTTGATTCGGAGCAACCGCCTATACAATTCTGGCTTAAACCAAGAAATTGCCATTTCAGACTTGCTTCGGTCACAAAGTGAAGGAGATGGGTTTGATCTTAGGGAGGGAAGCGAAGAAGGTGTTGAGATTATAGAATTGTTGGTTGTTAATGACTTGTATCAGAATGTTGAACTGGCTTGCACAATGAAATATATCAGTTCTTCTAGATACATTGGTTACAACACTGGGTTTTTTCTGTGATGTGTTAAAATAGGTGAAGGACCTATTTATACAAGTCATTGAGCGCAACCCTCATCTCGTAGGAAGTGGAGGGAGTTGAGTGATGGAGTAGCGGGGTCGTGTAATTGATTGTCACACGATCACGCCTTTGCCCACTTCCCTCATCATCGTTAACCGTTCATGCCTCTTGACACATTCTTGTAATGGGCGCATTGCACGCCGCACGTTGTAAACCGCCAGACCAATACCCCAGTAAGTATCCCCCAGTTTGTGACATGTTTGATGTCTAGAATGAGTGGGTCAGTCGTGGGACCCGCCACAGAAATAGCCGATCATCGATCGTCAAAAAATAAATTACACTTTCTTACTACTCAAAAATATAAATATAGCAAGGGAAAGAAAGGATCGATCCCACAGAGGTCTAGGTTGTCAAGATGTTTCGGTTTCCTATATAAAATACCGGGAGTTTTCTGATTTTTGTAAAGTAAAAGTAAAATAAAAGCAAAGAAAGAAATAAGCAAACGAATCAAATAGAAGAGATATTGGTTAAGGATTCATCTTCATTCACAAACATGCTTTCAAAACAATAAGTAGAATTGATATTTAATCTCAACTTTTATCAAAGCCCTAATACCTTGATCCCAAGAATATCCCGCAAATCTTCTTTTGTCATCAACAAACACATTAAAAGATGCGAAAATGAGTTCTATCTAAGAGAACAACCTAACGTGTAAAAGCACTAATCAAGTTTAATTGCCTAGATGCATTAAGTTCTATGAAATCAAAGCAATCAAAGCAATTGAACGTGGAAAGAGCACTAATTCAATTTAACAAAGGTCACGATTCACATATGATCATAAGAATATATCACTACAAACTATAATCATATTTATGCTACTTGTATTCAAGGATAATCACTTTTACGTATAATAAACCCTAAACTAGCAATAGATGTGATTAGAAGTTCTACCAATTTGCAACTTGACAAAACAATCAATCAAATCATGCAACTATATTTTCAGGAGAATTGCAAACGATAAATATGAGACAAAAACTAATATATTGAATCAAAGAATCATGCTTTGTGAAATCCAACTATTCCATAACCAATAAAAATTCTAGCTCATGTTCATAGAGTTCATAACAAGAAGAAAGGGAACCCATATCATGTTTTTAAACCCTAGAACAAAGTAGTAAAAGATAAGATAATAAGATAAAAGATATGATGTCTAGCCTTCCCTATATATAGAGTTTTGTAACCTCTTCTTTAAGAAAACTAGGAAACCTAATAAAAATAGGTAAGTGCACCTCCTTAAGAATTATCTCCCGTGCATCAAATCCCGATTTAAGTAACTTTCCAAACTCACGGCCAAAGTGAAATAGTTTAGCCTTTAACTTCCGGGTCATGTAGAATAGCCTATTAGGCTCACGCCACAGCTGATCTAGCCGTCCACCGCCTATTCGCATATAAATTGGCCGAAATAGCCAAGTGGGATTGCAAGGAAGCCATCCCATTATCATTCATTATTCCTAAGCATCACCAAAGGACCAATTTTGCTTCATCTTCTTACCGAGTCATTCCTACAACACTCCATAGCTTCGCTCGTCCATTCATCGCCTTCATTCCCCGCTCTATTTACTTTTCAAACTCAGACGAATCGCAGCTTGTCCGCTATGCATCCAAAACAACTCCATAAATGACCACTATCGTGCCATCCCTGTCTGTAACTCCATCTCGTTGCATGAATAACACCAGCAGCAACCCTTGTTTCAACCCACATCACCACAACCTTTATCTTCTTTAACTCATCTTCCAACCGCTCATGATGATCCATCATGCAACAAATGACACTAGTTCGAGTCTCAATCGCCAATACTCACCATAATCAACGTATTTCCTCTCGCATTTGCAATCCATCGCAGCTCTCGTTCATTTATCCGTCATCTCGATTAACAACCATCGTACCTCGGCCTCAATACTTCAGCCATCTTCTTCTACTTATTTGACTCGTACCACCATTACAAGCTTCTTATCATATGTACCTCCATATTTGCAACCATGCTTGAGTCTTAAGCCTCCTTCTAATCGCGCTCCATAACTCATCGCCATTCATTGTTTCTCTTAATCTCACCGCGATCGAAACAAAGATCAATCCAAACTCAAAGACCAACATATCTTCCACTGTCTCGAGTTATCTCGCCAATTCCATTGCTATCAACGCAAATACTTGTTCCAGCCGTAATAAACATCACAAGTCACTAATATTGGCAGCATCAACCATGCATGCCTTGTTTCTCACTCCATACGTAATACAACAAAGATAAACTTCCCATCATATATCATTATCGACTTCTTCATTCTTCATCACTGAAGTGTTACAGCTGCAACTCCATTTCCACAACAGTAAATCCCAGATCAAGCCATAAACTCCCATTCCAACATTCACACTATCCAGCCCTCAAGATCATTTTAACCACCAGATCCTAGTTCTATTTCCTCTCCGTATTCGATCAATGGGCCGAAAATTCCAGGGACCCATTGCAGCACCATCAAACCATCCTTCCACAAACCCATCAAGGTAACACACAGTACCCATCTCTACTTCCACATTACTTCCAGCTCAAACCCTTCTTGCCAATCTCTTTCATTCCATGTCTCGAATTCAACCAGACCCAAGCTATTTCTTCTCTAATACCAACTAACCATGGTCTAGCTGATAGCAAACCATGTAGTAAAGACTGGTGATGATCAAGTTGAGTTTATGAAAAACTAATCTCTCGGCATTTTATCGAACACCCGCATGCGGCTTGCAGTCGATGATAGTTATGCACTGGTTATATTTAAAGATCACACATCAACTCCTTCTTAGGTCCCTTTTCTTATTCAGTGCAGCTCCAACTCTCCCTGAACTCACATCATCTGATACAACTCACCACCAAAGACTTGAGCCATCCATCTCAGACCACCAACACCTTGTTCTTCTTAGTTTCTCAAACCCACAATTCATCTCAGATTCATCATATCCTCAGCAGCAAATACCACCAGTTTCTATGGATTCTTTCTGAATCTTCTTCCTTGATTCGAACATCAACCTCCACCTTTTCCAAAGAAACCCATTATTGTCTCTGTCTCAATTTCGGTATGAACATCTCTTCATCGATAAACCACCACCTTCTTAACACCATAAATACTCATCATTCAGCCGCATCGAAACACATCAACATTATCTTTATTCTTTTCATTTAATCTCGATCTCTCGGACCCAACACACAACCACCGCTCTTTTCTTAACTTCGGTGAAAAGGAAATGGATTGAATGAGAGACATAAATCTCTCAAATTTAGGTCATGTAGGAACCAAAACGATATCGACACTCCCACTTAATTTTAAGGGATAACTAGCTCAAATATGGCTTTTCGGTTTAAGGAGAACCGCAAAATTTAATTCTTTGCTCAACCAAACTGGTTCATTCTTGACCTCATTGCTCCATCTAGCCCGCTTCAAGTGTCGCTCTCCTGTGAATTGACCTTTCTGCCCTTTTTGCTCAAATTGAATGATTTCTTCTTCTTTTCCTCTGTGCGACTCCAGAGTACCTAATAACTCAAAAATGAATGTAAAATACATAATTTACTAGAAAATATAGCAAAGAAAGCATAAACTCTAGATAGTAAATACGGTTATTATTCTACACCTATCAAATTCCCCACGCTTAGACTTTGCTAGTCCTCGAGCAAATAAAACAAAACTAAAACAAATACATACAACTCAGGTCATCGAGGATACCAGTCACTTTTAGCATAAATAACAAGCCTTTGAACCCTAGGTGTCCCTAGTGGACGAGTTTCGGTCTCATGAAGGTTTACAAGAGGTCTGCCTACAAAACCTATATTTCCAACTCCGTCTATTTGTGACAAATCAATGAACGAATCCAAAATGACTACAGGAGGAGGTACCTTGCGCAAATTCAATTCATATATAATTAAATAAAGCTCTAATTATATAGTCGAACAAGCCACAATACTCGGAAACTAACAAACCACAATCACAATAAAAAGATTAGGAAGATAGATATAGATGTAGATGTTGGCGAATGTTCACAAGTGATCGATGTATCCCATATCTCTGAAGGTCACCGCCAAGATGAACCTATACATCATATTGATTGAGCCTATCGGTATGAATTCTACATCAACTCACTGGCATATACAAGGGAACCAGGAGTGACTTTATTCAACCAATAATAATATTTTTCTTTTCTTTTTCTTTTCTTTTCTTTTCTTTTTCACTTTTTTTTTTTTTGTGACAGCATGATTCAATATTTTGGATCAAAGCGCATGCTTCTTGTCAGCAAGTATGTGATAGTTGCCTTGGATCCTGCATTCCACGCTTGTTTAGGCGACGGAGACAGGGACAACGTTTCACACATACTGCTATCCAAGTGTCTTTTTATTCCGTTTGGTCTAAATGGTCGGTCTTTTTTTTTCCTTAGCAACTCAATCATTCTATTTCATCCTAGCAGTAATAACACGTCGATGTTTAGTGACCCACCAAAACACTTAGAAAACAATAGATAAATATGGAAAAATAAAAATAGAATGTGATATGGTGATATTCCGAGATATGGTAACAACTATCATGGTATTTATGATTTCTGAGCTATGTTCGTCCCTTTTGGTTAATTGGTTACTCAACTCCCGCATTCAAAATGGTTTCATCCACTAATGGTGTCATCCACAAGGCACAATTTCTAGATTTCGAGTTCAAAAAACACAATTTTTTTTCTTGGTTTTTCTATTTTTCTGATTTTTTTTTTTTTTTTTTTAAAAGGCATAAAACAAACTATGCAAACATATAAATTCTCCCCCACACTTAAACTTTACATTTTCCTCAATGTAAAATTGAATCGTCCAAAGAAAATTCAAGGTGGGAAATCATAACATGATATATATATACACAATATGAAAATAAAATGCATGATAAAAACCAAATTGCTCAACTCAGTTGTTCGAACAATAGAGGATAAACACTAAACAAACTATTTAGTTGGTATCTAATCCCAACTCGGCCAATATATACACCTCACCGCTAAGAAAAATTCCATCTACTTAGAAAGGCTAGTGTTTATTCTAGATTATTCAAAAATCTCTAAAAGTTGAGTTTTGATATGCAAATATCTAAAATAAGAAAATAAAGATAAAGATTTAAAATATAAAAAAGATAGGGATAGATACACAAAACGGTGGGTTGCCTCCCATTTAGCGCTTGGTTTAAAGTCGTGTTGCGACATGCAAGATTGAATTCCCCATACACCAATAATCGAAAAGTTAGGGATCCACCCATAGCACTGTTTTGTAAACACTAGCTTCCACAAATATTAGTAATATAAAATAAAATGAAGATATGAACCGATAAAAAGTTTCCCCCACACTTATTCTTGTCCACACTTGGAAGTGTATAAAGAATATAGAAGTCGGAGTACTTCCACGGTTTTCTGTTCCAAAATACTTTATGAGAATCAAGTTTCTCTAATGGAGAAAAATTGAAAACGAGACAAAAACCTCGCACAATATCTTGTAGCACGGAATCCTCTTCATCCTTAAAAACTCAAGTGAATCATTCACCTCTTGTATATCATGGTCCTCTATCAAACCTTCAACCATTCTTCATCCGTTTAACCAATCGAGTCTGACATCAACATCTTCATTACAATCATACGCAGATCAATTGGGTCTTCCAAAATATTGGTCATAGCGGTCACATTCTCAACACACTCCTTTTTGTTGTAAGGCACATCCATCTGATCCAAATTTCGCTATAAGGAACTTTTTTAGAACACTCAAAAATGCTTCATCCTCGCGCTCCACCCTTTGAATAGGCTCTTGATCATTATTAAGATCAATGCTTGAGCAAGTCGCATTAGCACTAGTGTCATCATATTCCTCTTTGTCTTCATCTTGATCCCAGCTTCATTGTATTAATCTTTTTGTTGTCACCATGAGTCATTTCAAGCAATGTATCATAATCACCGTCACTTTCATAGTTAACATAAGGTTTGTCGTTTCATTAATTTAGTGTTGCTAAACTCTAACTCATCCTTTTGAATAGGCTAATGATCATTATTAAGATCAAGAGTAGAGTTAGATACACAATTATCAACGAAAGTGCCCAAGGATTGGCCCTTTTCAACATTAGCATCAATCAAATATTCATCACAAACCATATGCACATTAGAAATTGTTCATACCTTCCTTACATTGATCAATGCCTCTTCGCAAGTTAGCAATACCTTCCACGAAGTTCTTAGAGTTTAGCTGCGTCTCTAGTCTCTTTAGCTTTTTGAAACTCTTGTCGTACAAAGTTGGAAAAGTTGTCTAACAAGTTAGAGACTTGTTGTTCACAAACATAAGAATCCTCAATCCTTGTGGTTGATCACACACATACCTACATAGTAAGGTTGTTGATACGTATGAGGACCACAATATTCCGTAGGATATTGATCATAGCCAATAAATTGGTTTTGGATTATACCCATGAATGGTTGGAAGTTTTCATGTTGTTGAGGTTGTTGAAACCGATCCATTGTTCCAATATGCTCCATCCATGAGAAATAAGTACCGAAACATGATTCTCAAAAACAAGGTTAAAACCCGAGAAAATAAAAAAGAAAAAAACTAAAAAAAAAATAAGAAACCAAAAACAAGTGACAACCGTTGCCTCCCCGACAGCGGCAATTTGATCGCTTTCGTGTCGTCAAAAATAAATTACACTTTCTTACTACTCAAAATATAAATATAGTAAGGGCAAGAAAGGATCGATCCTACGAGAGAGGTCTAGGTTGTCAAGATGTTTCAGTTTCCTATAAAATACCGGGGTTTTTTTTCTAATTTTGCAAAGTACAAGTAAAATAAAAGCAAAGAAAGAAATAACCAAAACGAATCAAATGGAAGAGATATTGGTTAAGGATTCATCTTCATTCACAAACATGCTTTCAAAAAAAATAAGTAGAATTGATATTTAATCTCAACTTTATCAAAAGCCCTAGAATACCTTGATCGCAAGAATATCCTCGAAATCTCCGTTTGTCATCAACAAACACATTAAAAGATGCTAGTATGAGTTCTATCTTAAGAGAACAACCTAACGTGTAAAAGCACTAATCCAAGTTTAATTCCCTAGATGCATTAAGTTCTATGAAATCGGGCCAATCAAAAGCAATTGAACGTGGAAAGCGATCAATTCAATTTAATAAAAGATCAACAATTCATAGATCATAAGAATATATCACTACAAACTATAATCATATTTATGCTACTTGTATTCAAGGATTATCACTTTTACGTATAATAAACCCTAAACTAGCAATAGATGTGATTAGGTGTTCTCACCAATTTGCAACTTGACAAAATAATCAATCAAATCATGCAACTATATTTTCGAGAGAATTGCAAACGATAAATATGAGACAACTAATATATTGAATCAAAGAATCATGCTTTGTGAAATCCAACTATTCCATAAACCAATAATAAAACTCTAGCTCATGTTCATAGAGTTCATAACAAGAGAAAGAAAGAGAAACCCTATCATGTTTTTAAACCTAGAACAAAGTAGTAAAGATAAGATAATAAGATAAAGATATGATGTCTAGGCTTCCCCTATATATAGAGTTTTATAACCTCTTCTTTAAGAAAAACTAGGAAACCTAATAAAAATAGGTAAGTGCACCTCCTTAAGAATTATTTCCCGTACATCAAATCCCGGACAAGTAACTTTCCAAACTCACGGCCAAAGCTGAAACAGTTGCGCCCTTAATATGGTCGTGTAAAATAGCCTATTAGGCTCACGCTACAGCTGATCTAGCCGGCCCACTGCCTGTTCGCATATAAATTGGCTGAAATAGCCAAGTGGGCTTATAGGAAGCCTAGCCCATTATCATTCATTATTCCTAAGCACATCACCAGCATCGACCAATTTTGCTTCATCTTCTTACTGAGTCACTGCCAAACACCTACAACACTCCATAGATTCGCTCGGCCATTCATTGCCTTCATTCCGGCTCTATTTACTTCTTCAAACTCGTACGTAACTGCAGCTTGTCCGTCATGCATCAAACAACTCCATAAATGACCAGCTATCGTGCCATCCCTGTCCGTAACTCCATCTCGTTGCATAGATAACACCAGCAACAGCCCTTGTTTCAACTGACACATCACCACAACCTTCATCTTCTTTAACTCATCTTCCAACTGCTCATGACGATCCATCATGCAACAACGACACTAGTTCGAGTCTCAACTGCCAATACTCACCATAAGCAACATTACTTCCTCTCAGCATCTCTGCAGTGGCTGGCATCTCTTTGCTTAGTTCATCCGCATCTCAGTCAACAACCCATTGTACCTCATCCTCAAGACTTCATCCATCTTCTTGATTTGACTCGTACCACCATTACAAGATTCTTATCATACAACTCCATATTTGCAACCATGCTTGAGTCTTCAGCCTCCGTTCTAATCTGCTCCATAACCACTGCCATTCATTGTTCTCTTAATCTCAGATGAGACTGGAAACAGCGTCAATCCAAACTTGTCAACAACATATCTTCCACCGTCTCGAGTTCTCTCTGCCAATGCCATTGCTATCAACGCAAATACTTGTTCCAGCTGCAATAAACATCATAGTGTCACTAATATTGGCAGCAGCAACCATGCATGCCTTGTTTCTCACTCCATACGAATACAACAGTAGAAACTTCCCATCATATATCATTGCCAGACTGCTTCATTCTTCATCTGAAGTGTTCCAGCTGCAACTCCATTGCCACAACAGTAAATCCCATCTCAGGCTTGCAAACTCCCCAATCCAATATTCACACTAGCCAGCACCTCCTCATCATTTTAACACCAGCTCCCAGTTTCATTTCCTCTCCGTATTCGATCAATGGGCCAAACGAAACTCCAGTAAGACCCATTGCAGCACCAGCAAACCATCCTTCCACAAACCCCTCAAGGTAACACACAGTACCCATCTTTACTGCCACGTTACTTCCAACTCAAACCATTTTTGCTCTCTTTCATTCCCTGTCTCCGAATTCAACCAGACCCAAGATATTTCTTCTCTAATACCAACCAGAACCATGGTCCTAGCTGATAGAAAACCTGGAGCAGCACCTGGTGATGATTGAAGTTGAGTTTATGAAAAACTAATCTCTCAGGCATTTTCTCGAACACCTGGTATGCGGATTGCAGGCTGATGATAATTATGCACTGGTTGTATTTTAAAGATCACACATCAACTCCTTCTTAGGTCCCTTTTCGTATTCAGTGCAGCTCCAACTCTCCATGTAACTCACATCACCTGATGCAGATCACCACCAAAGACTTGAGCCATCCATCTCAGACCACCAATACCTTGTCCTTCTTAGTTTCTCAAACCCACAATTCATCTCAGATTCATCATATCCTCAGCAGCAAATACCACCAGTTTCTATGGATTCTTCCTGAATCTTCTTCCTTGATTCGAACAGCAACCTCCACCTTTTCCATCAAACCCATTACTGTCTCTGTCTCAATTTCAGTATGACCATCTCTTCTTTCGACGAAACCACCACCTTCTTAACACCGCAAATCCTCATCTGCAGCGCATCAGAAACACACCAACATTGTCTTATTCTTTTCATTTAATCTCGATCTCTCGGACCCAACACACAACCACTGCTCTTTTCTTAACTTCATGTGAAAAGAAAATGGATTGAATGAGAGACATAAATCTCTCAAATTTAGTTCATGTAGAAACCAAAACTGATATCGACACTCCCACTTAATGTTAAGGGATAACCAGCTCAAATATGGCTTGTCGGTTTCCGAGAACCGACAGCCTAATTATTTGCTCAACTCGAAAACTGACAGTTCATCCTTGACCTCATTGCGCCATCTAGACCGCTTCAAGTGTCGCTCTCCGTAAATTGACCTTCTCGCCCTTTTTGCTCAAATTGAATGATTTCTTCTTCTTTTTCTCCGTGCGACTCGTAGTACCTAATATCTCAAAAACGAATGTACAATACATAATTTACTAGAAAAATAGCAAAGAAAGAATAAACTCTAGATAGTAAATATGGTGTATTCTACACCTATCAATAGCATACGGTGCTATAACTTAAATAAACTGAGTTATTTATGAAATCGATATTCATGAAATATTGTGTATGTTGATGCATGTGTCACGGCGCTTTAAAGCAAGCATCTCAAAATAATGGAAATATGTATAAAGAATCTCTATCTTAAGCTTGATTGAATAAAGCGCGTATTAAAGCGTCTTAAAATGAGCGGCACGAATCTGACCATTTTGAGTGATCTTAAAGAGCGCATGGGCGGGACTGTCTGTTGATGATTCCTGTGACCGAGTGGTGAACGATGATCATTGAGCGCTTCATTGATGCGCCTAATTTTTTAATCCAAGCCGTCCAGACCAAGTGGCAAAGTTGGACGGACAAGATGATTCGACACATATTTCTTTGCCGTTGATGGATTTAGAGGTGCACAACATCCCTCTTTGGCTTGATCGAATCTAAGTATAGGTGCTAATTTTGGTTGGACCATTAGGCATGCGTGGGGGAGATGGCGTGCCGGCATGCATGTCTACACCTCTTGGTCATGAAGGTTCGATATAGGCCCTCAATATGATGGAAAAGATGAGTGGCGTGATCGATTTGCGATAAAGAAACCCATTGCCGCAAATGATTTAAAGGTTATGTGGCATGCCACCTTTTGGAATGCGTTTGGCGCGGGGCCATAGTATGCCTAGGCGTCGATCTACTAAAGGTGGGCCCACGGGGATCACGTCGACATCCTTGGGACCTCTTGAGTCTATATCTACACCCTTCGTTTAATTTTGGCGAAGATGTATGGTCGCGATCGAACTACAACAAATGTGCATTGCCGCAAGCCCTAGTGGGGTTTTGAAACAATCACGCACGTGACTTTGGCCAAATGGTTTGGCAAGCCATGCTTATTTTTAGGGAGATAGATCATGTGGGGCCCATGTTGTTGTGGTGAATATATGTGCCCCTTCATGATAGTCCTAAATGCTATATAATCCATCCAAATATGATGTCTAAGTTGGATGGTTGTGATCAATTTAAGACATTAATGGAATTTTAGCGACCCTTAGGAGCATCCGCGACCATGGTTTGAGCAATCATTTCATTGCACCATAGACTTGTCGTGAGAAAACCGATTGGGTGAGAGAGAAGTGGGCTGCCAATGTGTGTGTTAGCACTTCCTTGATCATTCATGGGATGATCTAATCCGTCCAACGGGATGGCCCGAAGTTGGACGGTCGTGATGGTTTAAATGCGTACGAGCAGTCCATGCTCCCTTCGAGCTTCTCCCAAAAAGCATAACCACCCTATTTTAGGGTGGCGTTTGACGTGTAGGGGAGTAGGGCGGTGTTCGATCGGATAGGTTATAAGTGGGCATGTGATAAGTGCATATGCACATATATTTGGTGTTAATTCCATGCTAGTATTTGTTGGTTTTCTTGCATGTTATTGTGTGTTAAACATTTTACTTTATTTGTGTGTTATTAGGTGAATGATAATCCAAAAAGTAAATTTAGGCTTAGTTATGCGATAAAAGAAGCTAGCCAAGAGTGAAGAAGGGCCAAAAGACCAAATGTAACTCGTTCAAATACAAGATTTCTACTTTTCATCATGTAGAGAACGAAGTCAAGGGAAATGGCGAAAGAAGCGGAGTCATTCGGGTTCGTATGAAGAAGTTATGGGCAAAACAAGAAAAAGGGCAAAATAGTCATTTAACAAGGGAAGTACTATTGGCACCCTAACCGAGTTAAAGGGCAGTCAAGTTCAAAGAAAGTGCTAAAGGCACTCCGGTCTTATTGTTAAAGGAAGACTGTTTCTTAGGAGCTGCTAAAGGCAGTCGAGTCATTTACTAAGGGGTTGCCATTATTTTGAATAATGTTTAAGGCACCCGGCTTATTACTCCGGGCACTTCATCTTCATTGTTGCAAAACAGGGAACGAGCATGGCATGCATGGCTCGGTGATGGTCAGCGATGATGGAGAAGAGTTAGACAGTGGACGATCAATGGTGTTGGCAGAGCTCGGGAGGCTGTTACTAATCACAGTGATGGAGCTCGAGTAATAACAAGGGAGGAACATATGGAGTTGATCGTATCAATGATCAACGATGACTGATAGAATAACTCGGGTTTCGAATGATCATGGCAGTTGACAGTGAAGGGTTGAGAAGAAAAGTGGCTTGCTTCCAACTTTGATGGAGCTCGGGCAGGAATTGATGACGTTGGAAATGATGAGAAAATGCATGGCTCGCTGCGGACGAAGAAAAGAAAAAAAGATGGACGGAGCTTGGCCGAGCTTGGTGAGATAGCGGTGATGATTTCTCGGTGATCGGAGCTGCTGGTGATAGTCATGAGGCTGTGGTAGTTTCTGCTATCCGTAATGGTGTTATTGAACAGGGTTCGGTGATGATGATCATCATCGGTGGTCACTGACAGCGAGACGGTGAATGATAATGAAGCTCGAGCATGGCGTGACAGGGAAAAGAACAAATCGCTGCTGCCATGGACAAAGAAAAAAGAACGTGAACGAACATATGCGCATGCTCGACAAAAGCAATAAGAAAAGATAAAGAAAGAAAAATAAAAAAATAAAATAAGAGCTCGAGATGGCGGAGCCCGAAAAGAAAGCATGTTGAGGACCCATTCACCGAAAAGGAGACCACCCGTAATTAGCGGACGAGGCAATAAGAATTAGAATGTGTCGGGTATTTTCCCTATAAATAGGGAGCTTCATACATTCTAAGAGACCATCACACAACCTCTAACACACCTCTTCTTACATCTCTCTTACTTACGAAACACAATTTGCTTCCTTTACTTCTTCTAGTTCTTAGTTTATATCTTAGGGTTACCCCCTTTGGGGGAACTTGAGTTGTCTTTTATATATTTTTATGGGTTTTAGTAAATCCATGTGTAGCTAAATTCGATTAGGGATGATTTCAAGGTCTGAATAATGGAATTCTAATTCTTTTTATGAGTTTATTTTAAGTTGATTTTTCTTATGGATTGTCTCTATTATTTTTAGTGTCTAAGATTGCTATTTGGGTTATTCAATTGGCCATTTGAATTACTCTGATAGTAATTCTTCTACTATATTAGAGGTTGGTGATACGTGTAATAGTCATTTCAATTCCATACAAGTAGTACATGTAAGGCGACGAGAGGGATTTTGTTAAAAGCAACTTGTATAGAATGTGTATTAAGCCAGAGACCCGAGGCACCCATAAACCTACGATGCTAGGATCAACCTAATTCACAAACATAATGCATTAGGTGGGTTACACCTTGAGCTTATTCTTGGTGTCGAATGGATCGTCTGGTAATTCGACACTTCCATTATCGATTGGCAGCAAGAATTTCGGGATATCAAAGCTTATTACTTTATTCTACACGGTTGGTGATAATAGAAATTATACAAGAGTAAACAAAGTACTTTTACTATTAAGTTTCTTTTGATGTGGAAAATGATTCCTTGATCATATTTTCTTATTATCTTTATTTTACTTTCATAAACAAAACCCCCTTTTTGTTATTTATTCTTGCTAATCAAAATAACCTATCAATTACACAGCTCTCTGTGGAAACGATCTCTTACTACCGCTATATTACCAGTTAATTAGTGGGAAATATTTGTAATTAATTTTTTGCGCTTACGACATGCACCATCCTGCCGGTGGTCATCACGGTAATCGTCTAATCCTGCTAGGGTTTGGCTAGGTTGGTTAAATCATGCGACCAAATTGCGTGGCGATGATCGTTTCTGAGACTGACACGGATAACCCAGATTTCCTTTAAGGAAATTAAGCATGCTCGATCGTCTAACCAAAGCGCGTCGATGCAAGACTCTCTTTAGAGAGTGATGTAGCCTGTACGGGTATTTCGTGCATGTCTCAAAATTGGCACTTGGAGATTCATGTTACTCTGCTGAGAGTGAACACTCAGTCGTCATGTCATGCTAATAATGAGAGTTCGTCTAGGAACATCACAGGAAATACTAGGAAAATCATGCATTAATTAATAATGCTAAAAAAATTCACAGAATATTTGGGATTGTTGTTGCACGCACCATTATGGGTGAATTTTGTGTATTTATTGAATTGCTTCGAATAAATAAAGTGAAGAGGTACTCATCACTTATCAAATGGCTTTACCCTTTGTAGGATGTCAGCGCATTATCAAACGGCTTTACCTTTGCAGGACGTCGGTGCATTAAATTTGGTTTTACAATATTAGCCCGAACTAAAATCCACCATCAACACACACCACTTAAAAATGAGCCCATTTCAAGCTTTATATAGCTATCTTCCACGCCACTTAGCTTTTCCTTCTCATGCTACCACTTATGTTGCTGAGGTTAAGACTTATTTTAAAAAAAAGGATATTGTTTTTGACTTGATAAAGGATGCTCTGCATAAATCTCAATAGAGAATAAATTTTTTGCTAATCAGAAGAGAATTGACATAACCTTCTCTGTTGGTGACAAGGTTTACTTGAAGCTGCAACCATATAGACAGACTTCTGTGGCTCTAAGAAGAAACTTGAAACTTGCAGCCAGGTACTATGGCCCATTTATCGTGTTACAAAGGCTTTGTCCAACTCGCTTACAAGCTCCGGTTACTAGCTGAATCTAGAATCCATCATGTCTTCCATGTGTCCTAACTGAAGCAGCATATTGGTACAACTCACATTCCATACCCTGCACTCTCTGTTTTGGATACAGTTGGACAATTTTTTTGTCATTCCTGCAGCTTCTCTAGACTCAAGGACCATTCTGCGCAATGGGGTTTCTGTGCCTCAGCTACTTATTCAGTGGACAAACTCTCCAGCAGCTGATGCTACATGGGAAGATGCAAAACACATAGCTCACCACTTTCCTAAATTCCATCCTCGAGGACAAGGATCTTCTGATGGGGAGGGTATTTTCCATGTGCATTGTATTCTCTCTGCCTGCCCTAATAAACCTACGTCTGCCTTTATCCTTATGTGATGTGTCCTTGGATCATTTGGCAATTGTTGCATGTTAGGATGTTAACATGTGTCCGGTTTAGATTAGCCAGTTTTTAGGTTTTTTTCTTCCAATCATAAGCTTATTTAAGTTGTAATGAAACCATGTTTTAGGGTAAGCATGAATTAATGAAATATTAGGTCATTATGCAGAAGTTACTATTATCCGATCCTATTCCGTTCGTTTTCCGTTGACTTCACTCTCAATCGTACTAAGAATATTACAGTTAAATACACAAGCTATTATTTTCTATTTATAAATAAATATATACAAATCAAATATATTTTTTAACCGTCAAAAAAAAATCTACAAGTGGAGATTACATACATGTAGAAGGTAAATAAAAAAGTATCTTTTTGATCGGTGAAAATTCACCGAAAGAAAAGATTTAGTGGGCATATCACCACAAATGTGGAGTCTTGGAAGTTTGATTGGGGAGATGAAAGACTTGGTCGAATATGGAATAACATCCCGGTTGTAATATGATTGTGCATATCGAGAGAGCGACATGCAAGAGTCTTTGAAACAAAATGAAAGTTTTGGTATTCCTCGTTAAAAACGTAAGTACAAGCGTTTTTTTTTCCGAATCAAACACAAGGATGTTAGGTCTAATGGCGAATATGGTAATAGCATTTTGAGACTCTTTGTTCCATACTTTATGAGATTGTTGTTTTGGGTTGCCAAATTCTCCATTCGTTCCTTTTCTCTTTTGTTCCGTTTGTATTTTGAGGTACCCTTTTAAATACTTTTTATTTTCAACATTAATTGAAGGAAAACACATCGTTATAAAATAAAAAAATTAGTTGGGGATCGTGTGCATGGAGTGTGATGTTAAGAGGGTGAAACAAGTATAAACCTTGTGTGCAATTTGGATTAAATTGGATTTGCACCTAGTGCGATTCAAATTGCATTTTCAAAATTGAACGCTATTTGGATTGGTGCTCAACGTTAATCAAATTTCTTCCATTGTTTGGATTCCAAGTTCTTTCCAAGAAACCTTTAAACATATGTTGGAAAAGGATAAATGACCTCAATTTCGGAAGCTTTTAAACTTGACATTCGGCACTTTTTGGAGTTTGGAATAACTTCTTCTTTTTTTCATAAAAGAGGAAAAGACCTCAAACTTACATAGATGACAAACATCTCAAACGTCTTATAAAAAGTCGTTTGTGTTCATAACTTGTACATTCCAATCTTGGATATCTAGGTAGTTCATAATGGCTAAGAGACTTTCACCTTTCCAATTGTTTTGGATGGTGAATCTATTACAAAAAATAGAAAGATTGGCTTCCCACATGATGTTGTATCTACTTGTTAGAGCAAAAGCCATTGCTTTAAAATTAACATCAAAATGAGAATTGTCTCTAAAATCGGATCTTTGTTTAAATCTTCTTTCTCTAGCTTTAGCATACATTCCTATTAGCCGTTTGAGAGTCGGTTGCAAGTCACTTTGGAATATGATATGATAGCCACTCATTTCAACCGCCCATTGAAAACCCTCCTCAGCTCCTGCAACTTCTAGTTGTTCTCTGGTAGTACAGTTTCTCCAGCTACCCCTAGCTTCAATGGTTCTTCCTGCAAAATCAATCATAGTTAGTCCGACCCCGAACTAGTAAGAGGTCCGTGCATGGATAAAGCTATATTTATCATTATTTCCATAAATCCGAACTATCATGTGGTTGACTATTAGTAATAATCAAGGAGTCATCACTTAGGGATTGTAATATAAAGTTTGCATAATATCGTAGTCTTTTCGTTTACCCACATAAAACCATTTATGAATTTTACTATCCTCCTTGCTGTTACAACACTATTTTGAATTTGTTTTTGGAACACCCTATTACATCTTGCCTTCCAAACATGCCATGTTACAATACTACAAAAAACCTTCCATTCCATTGCATTATTCTTTCTATCTCTTTGAGTAAACCAACCATTTAACCAATCATGAAAAGTGTTAGCACCTCGCATTATATTATCAATATCAATATTAAGATGCATCCATACATGTTTTGTGAAATTACATTTCATAAATAAATGAGTAAGAGATTCTTCCTCTACATTGCATAGTTTGCAGCAAACATTTATTTCTGGTATTATTGCAGCAACTCTCACACTATTAGGAAGTATAGAGTGTGCTGCTTTCCAGATAAAGTTTTTGATCGAAGGAGTTATTTTCATTTCCCATATTTTTTTCCATTGCATGTTAGTTTCTCCCGTGCAATTAAGGTTTTTGTATAAAGAATTAACAGTAAAGGTACCTGTGTTGTTTAAAGTCCAGTGAGGAATATCTGCTAAACCATTGTTAGGAATTTGAATCTTCCTTATCTTATCTACAGTAAATATGTCGAAACAACCTGATAGTTTTGTCAAATCCCAAGTTTTATTTGCTTTAATCAAATGACAAACTTTAGTGACTCTTACATTCCTTGTCCTAGAATGTTTTTCGGTTGGTTTAACATCTGGAATCCAGTAATCGTCCCATATATCTATATTTTCTCCATTTCCCAACTCCCAAAAACAATGTTTCTTTAAGTAAGCTATTCCTAGAAGAATACCTTTCCATATCGAACTATCACTTTGGTTTGTAATAATGTTTATATGAAGAATATCACACATAGGGTAGTACTTAGCTTTAAGACTTTTAGCCATTAGAGAATTTGGATTTTTGTATAGTCTCCATCCTGTCTTAGCCAACATAGCTATATTAAAAAAATTCATGTTTTGGAACTCTAAACCTCCTTCCTCCAACGATTTACACAAGTTATCCCAACCCATAAAACAAATACCTTTTTTACCTCTCTCATTTAAGCCATTTTCATCTCTCCCCCACCAAAAGTTTCTTTGCAATTTAGTTATGTCTTTACAAGTCTTGACAGGTATTCTAAAAAAATTCATTTGGTAAACACAAATAGAAGACACAACATTTCTAATCATTACAGCCCTTCATTCAGGGTTTAAAAGTTTACCTTTCCATCCAATCAATCTATTTTTCATTTTTTCTACTAGCGGTTCAAAACATTTTATTTTTGACGTGTAAGTAAACAGAGGAGATCCTAGGTATTTGTCATTTATAGGTATTTCATTCACTCCTAGAATTTGCTTCACACTATTCCTAAGAGTGGGATCAGTTTTAGAGCTAAAGAATACTCCTGATTTGGTAAGATTGATTAAATGACCGGAGGTATCTCCATAATCCTTAAAAAGTTTAACAAGATTGTCACTACATAGATTATCACTTCACAAAATATAATACAATCATCTGCAAACATTAAATGACTAATTGAAGGAGCGTTGTTGGTAATTTTTATTCCTTTTATAGAACCTTGGTCTTCAACATGTATTAGTGTTCTCAAAAGGGCCTCCATGCAAAACAAAAATAAATACGGAGATATAGGATCTCCCTGTCTCAATCCCCTAGTTGGTTTAAAAAATTCAGTTGGGGATCCATTTATAAGAATCGCTAGAGTAGTGGTAGAGATACATTGGTAAACTAGATTGCACCATTTTTCATTAAAACCCATTCTCTGCATGATACGGATTAGGAAATTCCATTCCACCCTGTCGAAAGCTTTCGACATGTCTATTTTTAGGCCCATAAAACCTTTCTTACTCTTGTTGTTTCTCATTTTGCGAATTAACTCATGCGCTAAAGTAATATTTTCAGATATCTGCCTACCAGGGATGAAAGCCGACTGGAAAGGGGATATGATTTTGCTAAGGAGACCTTTCATTCTATTGGCCATTAGTTTAGAGATTATTTTATAAGTTGTGTTAGCTAAAGCTATAGGTCTAAACTCAGCTGGGGTGATTGGGTTTAATGTTTTAGGGATAAGAGAAATGAATGAGGCATTCATCTCTTTAGATATAAAGCCCGTTTCAAAAAAAACATGGATCATTTTAGTTAAGTCAGGGCCAATGATTTCCCAATTCTGTTGAAAGAAAATTGGTGGGAATCCATCAGGCCCCGGAATTTTGTCCGGTTCCATAGAGAAAAGGGTTTGTTTTATTTCAACAAAAGAGGGTAAAGAACAAAGCATATCATTATCAACCAAATCAATGCTAACAGGAATCATATCAATCATTTTTTTGATCCAAACAAGGATTTACAGTAGTTGCTATTTCATGAAAATGGCTAGTTATGCAAGACACAATTTCGGGTCTACTATTAATCCATACATCATTTTTATCTTTTAAAGTTTTTATCCTGTTTCTTCTAAACCTCTGTTTAGCCCTAGTATGAAAATATCTTGTGTTTCTGTCACCTAACATAATATTTTGGTCCCTACTTTTAACCTTCCAAAAAATTTCATGAATAGTATACCAGTCAGTAAGGTTTTTTCTAAGTAAAGCAATGTCCTTGTTTTTATTAGGATAATTATTTTTACTATTGACTTTCTTTAGATCAGCCTTAGTTTTTTCTATATTTGTTCTTATGTTTCCAAAAGTGTATTTGTTCCAGTCCCTAAGATTATGTTTGACACAAGTGAGTTTCTTATTCATAATATGGGCATGGGAACCTCTAATTTCATTTTCCCAGCAAGCCTGTATTAAAGGCTTGCATTCATTGTATGAGTTTGGAATAACTTAGATCCCGCTATTACACTTTTCTCTTACAGTTAACTTCCCCATACATTGTCTACTTTTTTCAAAGGTTGCATCCCATTGGCACACTAAAGGGAAAAAGGTCCCTTGTAGTTTAGCCCGTGATTTCTCTTAAATAATGGTTCTTCTGAGACTAGGTCATAAAGTGTATCATCATAAACGAAAGTGGTTATGGTAGTTAATTGATCAAGGGACTTCGAATAGTAAGGGAGGGCTCATCTAATGATCATCTTGAAGAATCTTAATTACAGTTGCACTATCCTAATCCAAATCAACTGGTCAATTATAACACTGACACCAGACTTTCACTGGTTTACCTCTCCATAGCAATATCAAGAGCCTCATTTTCATGATTGCTAAAGGCGGTACAAGTTTTACTATGGTTGGTACCAATTCATGTAAAAATATACTACTATCATGACTGCTGGATTTCTGGCAGTGATCGAGCTATGTTTGCATTACAGTTGTCTTCCCTAGTTTTAGGGAAATTACCAGATTAGTCAGGGAATTTTCAAGTCTTACGATTATTGTCCCTCTTGATTTTATGAAACTTAGAAAATATTTTGGGATATTACGAGAATATCACTAATTTAGGCTTTGATGACATGAGATTTTGTATAGTTATCGGAATTTATATGAGAATATTTAGGAATATTACTAAATTTTCTAGTTAAACCATTTTACAAATTTTTTGGTACCTTTTAAAGACAATAATTATGTAGAAACCCTAGAAAAAAAAATCAGGCCACCTAAGGTGGCCATTTCGTGCAACACTGCTAGAATTTGTGGTGCATATTTGTCTCCCAGGCTTACAGTTTTGGCCCAAAGCGCTGGTCTTCCGCTTAGTGCGTCTTTGGCGCCAAAGGCGCTCACCTTTTACAACATAGCTTCAACGATGGTAATGTATTAAGAACAAAGAACTACAAGTTTATTAAGTATACTAATTAAATACCATCACTGATTTCTGAATTAGTACCATCCTAGCAAAATTGATACCCTTTCATGCCCGTTTTGTTCTGGAATGTGACAAGTAAGACAAAATATGAAAACAGTTCAATTCCCGTCTAAACCATCACATCACCCCACTTGATTTATGCAATTTTATACCGGTAAAAATCAAGTGATCCCGAGTCAAATATCAGTGTTTTCCATATGTGAAAAATGTCCGGCATATGTGGAAAACGATGTAACTCAAACATCGGGAATCAACAATACACAATGTGCCCACACAATAACCTCTCACCTATGCATTTTAACGATTGCATATACAGTTATTAAGGTGGAATTGGTTGCTCATGATTCATGAACGGTGTGGTGCTTCTCAATATTATAACTCCTCAGATGCAGACATAGAAAGGAAGGAGAGTACCCTGATTTATACTTGTACTTTCAATATGTAAAAGCAAGTCTTACGGTGGAATCCAAGCTATTCCAAGTGTGGAAAAATTGTGGAATTCCAAGTCTAGTGGTTTCCAAATTGGTGTTTTCCATAAAAAATCCAGCAGTCTTCCATGGTTTCGTGGAAGGTCCCGTAGAATCCATTTGAGTGCTAATCGATTAATTAGCGTAAAACGCTATTCAAAATTGTGCATTACAAGACAAAAATGCTAATCAAACTGGCATTAAACGCTACTACTATGTTTATGTTTTAATAGCGCTCAAACTTTAGCTAAAATCACGCCAACACCGACGAGAACCAAATAATTTTTGTTTTTTGTATATTCAGATAGCAGAAAAATATCAACGTGGAGACTAATTATTGGTTAGAAGGAGTAGTGGGTCCGGGCAGAGAGGTCTAGACTCCTCAAATTGCACCACGTCCAAACTTAAAATTATAAATTCTCTACATATGTGTTCTACACATCCTTAGACTATTTCAAATCACTAATTTTCATTTTTTAGAAACGCTATTTCAATTAGCGTTGAACGCTATTATTTTTAGCGTTTTGGAATTTTCCCATCATTATACCACTAGACTTGAGCTTCCATGAACACTTCTAAATGCTGAAGTGTCGTGGAAGATGAAAGATGGAATTCTTCCAACATAAGACTTGCTCTAACAGGACCATGAAATCTCAATTAATGTAGTTTCAGTGATGTAATGTCTAATTCATATTTCTGTTTCAGATTTTTCACGAGGAGATTTCAGAAGGTATGTTATAGATGAACGTGTGCATATTGATGATGGGGAATCTAATGAATGGTAACAACAAAGAGCAAATTAAAATGAAGGAAAATCATACCTAACTATTGTTTAAAGTATAATCGGGTGACATCACAAAATGCCAAATGTCAAGTATTGGTCTGCAAGAGCAAATTTGTTTCCAAAAATGAAGGCTAATAATAAGTCGGAGCCGTTTTGGTGCGAGTCCGCGTCCGATGCACCATAAAGGAATGTTGGTAGCCGTTTTGAACCTCAAACCTTAACCTCCTTATACTATCCCCAAACTAGGAATTACTTGGTTAATCCTAATCTAGAGAACCCGATTCTTGTCTAATCCACCCATAGAAACTATTTAATCAGTAGTCCAAAAACATATTTTTGGACTAAAAAATATGTTCCCTGATCCACAAGCGTACAGGAGATATAAGTTCAATGTTTTAAATGCCAAAATTACCATTTTTATTCCTCTTCATTTATTTTCATTCTTTTCTCTCGTCAATCCGTGTTGAAGAGAGTTCCGGATATGAGAATTGTAAGGTATGTGATCGATCTCTATATGTGTCTTTGATCTTCAAACTGATTTTATATTTGTATTCAGCGAGCTATAATCTCCATATGCAACAATTTTCCGAAGCAAACAACTTTGATTTTCATAGACCTAGTTATGATTTTTCATTTTATTCAATTTTAAATTCATAGATCTGATGAGCAATTGGATTTGGAATCGAAATTGTTATTTATATATATTGCTTGTACTAGAATAATTTTTCTTTGTTCAGATGTTTTTTTATTGTTATTATTGTTTTATACTGCATTCATAGGATTTGGCATGATAACCCATTGCTAAAATGGAAAATTTTCCGAGAGTGTTCATGATTGTAGTCTTACTTTTGACAGGTTTCTATGCTTCATGCAATGGTCACATTGACATAGCTTGGATTAACATGAGAAATTTTGGATATGGCGATGAACTTCGGTACCATATCTCATAATTGGGAAATTGGCTCTTCGCTTGTTGTATATTTAAATAATTTTATGGAGTCTCACTTAGATTTTTATTAAGTTTTAGCTCAATTAGTAGATAAATATTTTTCAGTTGCATCTTTTTGATGGTGCATTGTTTATGGACAACTTTTTAGGTATTATATCTTGAATGTCTCATTTTGGCACTTGAAAAGTTGTTAGAATTTTTACATTTCAGCTTCTTTAGACATATTTTCTTATACTGATTTCCGCGGTACATATTTTCCTATAGTGATTTCGGAGTACGTATTTGTGTGTACTAATTTTGCACTACATATATGCGTAAACTGATTTCACTGTACATATTTGCATATACTGATTTGGCTTTACCGATAGGTTTTTTTAACTTTTTGATGTTCTTTTTTGTTCACCGTTGTATTAGTACATATCTTCATGTACTCTTCTTTTATCTGTGTTTTGGTCGTGTATACATTTTTGTGATCCACACTGATTGTACGAGTTAAGAGTGATATAAGTCAGATTCTTTGTGTCGTGATGATTCTTTTGGCTTGCATGTTTTCCTGTATTTTGAGCCTCGTCGAAAAGTTTGTATGGCATGTAGGTTGCCTTCATGTAAGATTTAAAAATGTTTGTACTTTTTCTTAGTGATATAAGTCAGATTCATTTTCTTAATGCTTTTTTAGGCCCTGAATGTCATTCTTCAGGGAAATTTATACATCCAATTGATTATTTTCTTAATTGCAAGACCATCTCTAACACCAAATGCAAATTGTGGGGGAAAAAGTTCTTCTTGGCTAAATGGTTTGGTTTAGGTCCGAATTTATGAGAGTTCAAGCAAATTTTGGACAACAATTACTTGGTATGCTTATAATGGTTCTCAAGTTTTATTTTGATTTGTTTCCATGAGTTAAGTTCGATGTTGATGGAGTCCAATAGTCAGGTTTTCATTCAGTACATATCCATATGTACTATGCTTTCACTCAGTACATATAAATATGTATTGGGTTTTCTGTTCTTGGTTTCTTTCAATACATGTATATATGTATTGTTTTTTTTCCTTCGATACATGTGTATATGGACTATATTTATACATACAGTATCTTCATGGATCCAGATATCCTCTTTCCGATGTTTGGCTCTTGGCTCTTGGATCCATAAATCCTCCTCATCATGTACTGTGATAAAGATAATTTTAAAATGTGTTTTATCTGATTTTAAAATATGCAGCTAAATGAGTTTTCTTGACCATTTGCTTTGTGGTTTCTGTTTTAAGTTAATGATCTCTAATGTGTTTTTTCTTTTTTCGTCTATTTCAATGTTAATTTTGAATGTAAAAATGTTGTGCTCATTGATTTTGAATTGTGACAGCAAGACATGGTTAAAGCTTGGAATAACATGAGCGAAAAACTAGAAGATATGAAGATAATGAAATTGAAAATGATGATGATGATGACAATGAAAGAGTAGTATAAAAACTTTTAAACGAGCTAAGAAAGAAACACGTTCCAATTTACTTCAACCAATTCACCACCACTGGCAAATTTTTTTACCTTTTATTCAATTTGGTAGGTGATAACCCGATGACTTAATCATGATAATAGTACTTTTTGGTTTGGTTTTCCTTTGGTTACGCTCTGCTCCTTATCCACAGTTAGCAAAATGTCTAACACCATTGTGGATAATCAAATGTGGAATTGGTGCTTGCTTTTAGTTTAGTCAGTATGAATTTGAGATACTTCTTAAGTTTCCAAGGATCACATGGGGTATGTATTTGATGTACTATAAATTAGTGGATTAGTAATATACTGGATAGTTTTTTTTAACATTTCATCGGTGCATGGTGGTGGACGATAAAGGAGGAATCCATGAAGATTATTAAAGTCGCAGAAACCAAGACTATAACGAAGCAATTGCAAACTTCGCCAGAACACCATCTTCTGGATTTTTAGAGACAAGTAAGTTGTGTTTTACAAATGAATATAATAAGGAGAAACAAAAGAAGGAAGACGAAGTTTCTATGAAGGGTCATCAGCAATAACTTTGGTTTTAGAACGAAGATATATGCAAAAATAGAGAACAAAAACAAACTGTTGGTTATTAAAATACAAAGGAGAGAAGAAAGGAAGAACCAAAATGGAAGGACCACCAACTTATTATTAATAAGTTAGATAAGATGGAAGTATCAGCGATCATCGCAACTCTTGCGAAGAAATAGAAGCCAAAAGTTTTAGGACCTTGCGATGACAAGAAGAATATATAAAATCCAGCGATGACAAGAGGAATACGTTTTAAGAAGATGCAGATCAAGAGTTTATTTCTCATTTCTTCTCATTTTACAAGCAACTCAAATACTTGCGAGAAACTGAAGCAATGAAAATCGCAAAAGAAAGCTAAGTACCACTTCCTTGAATATTTTACTTATAGAAAATGAAATTTTTTGATTTATTTTACAAAAAGCGATACTATCGCAATATTTCAAAGAGCATTTCTAAGATTTTTAATATTTCAAAAGATTTCAAAAAATTGATTTAATTTACCAAAAGCGATATAATCGCAAGATTTCTAAAATTTATAAGATTTCAAAGATTTTTGATTTGATTGACAAAGAGCGATACAATCGCAAGATTTCAAAATTTTCAAAAATTATAAAAAATGAGATCATCGCAAAAATTAAAAGATCGCAAAATTTTTCAAAGATTTCAAAGATTACTAAAATGAATCATCGCAAAAATTTCAAGATTTCAAGAATTTCTAAGATTTCAAAAATTTTTGATTTATTTTCCAAAAAGATGACAATCGCAAGATTTCAAAGATTTCAAATTTCAAAAAACCTAGAAAATTTCTTTTACAAAGATTTTTGATTTAAAAATGCAAATCAATCGCAAGATTTCAAAGATTTCTCTAGAATATTTCTTTTACAGAAAAGATTTTTGATTTAACAAATGCGATTCAATCGCAAGATTTCAAAAAATATTTCTAAGATTTCAAAAGATTTTAAACAAGATTTACTTCCAATGTGATGTTATGACAGAAACAAAAGAATAAAGAAACACGAAGCTATCGCGAGAAACGCGAATACAATTTCGCAGAGACATAAGAATGGGACGAACCTTTATGGTGTGCACCCTAGTTCGCGAATAAAATTTCGCAAGAGGCAAATGTAAGACCTAATAGCGCGTCATATAAGGGGGTATCTCTTGACATGACTCAGCAATAAGGTTATACCACTGCTGGAACCTGAGTCATGCAGATGTTGGGGTTAAAGAAAACCTATCCAGGAGAGAGATCTTGGATTTCCAACTATATAAGGTTATACCCTGGTTGGACGACCGAGAATCTCTTCCAAGAAGTGCAGAGTATGACCAAGGCGCCGAGGTACACGGTTGAGCCAAGGGTGCCCGGAGCGTACGAAACTCTCTTGCCATTCTTGGTAAGTCTTGGCTATGATGCACTTGGCCCGAAGAAAACCCCACTTAGGGTGCAGTCTTGTAACTATAAGCCATATAGGCATAAAGGACAAGAGGCTGCGAAAACAACTGGTTGTTGGTAAATCTGGATGGGAGGAGCTAGTCTTGTATGGCCGATGTGCCCTCCTTGAAGGGGAAACCAGGGGGAAGATAAGGGCGGCACCCTCCATTAGGGAGATGATCACAAGAACATTTAGGCCTGTCATATTGTCGCGTGACGAAAATTATACAGAGGCAACAAGCCAAAGAGAAATGTTAAGATGAGATCAATGGGTTTTTACATGAAAGTGTAAAGACGTCCTGCGATTTCATCGCAAGACGCAATGTCATGGGACTTTATTCTCGAGAGGATTTAGACTTGTCATATTGTCGCAGAAAATTCAAAGAAAAATGGATAAGGCAAGATCAATGGGTCAATACATGCAAATGTAAAGACGTCCTGCGATTTTGTCGCAAAAGAAAAATTGGCAAAATAAGACCTTTAACTAGGAAGGCAAAATAAGACCAATAGAATAATCTCAAACATTAATTATTTTCTTTTAAGAATGCAGAAAGATTTGTTCATCGCAAGAGAGATAGCAAGTACTATTTAGAATCTCTCTAAATACTATTCGAATTTCTGAAGTATTATTCAGAGTCTCTCAAGAGGATTATCTACAATCTCATAGACTATTCATCGCTATCATCGAACTATTCATCGCAACACTATTCAGTCACTATTTCAGAATCTACAGTAAACATTCAGAACTTGCAAACTCATTCAAAGATTTCGCAGATTATTCCAATTTCGCAGAAATTTGATTATTTCGAGAATATGATTATTTTATTGAAAGAGGCAGAGGCAATTCGTTCATTTAACATTTTCTCAGGGATTCTTCCTTCATAGATAAAGAACAGAGGCAACTATGGATTACCAAGAAAACATTTTATGTTCTTTATCTTCTCGACAAGAATCATTTCCAAAATGGACAAGGATTTTCACCAAAAATGAAGTAATAATTTCACATGAACAGAGGCAATACTTATGATTTTCATTAAAGGACGGATACTTCTTATATTTTGAGGATTGAGTACTTCTTATATTTCTTCAAGGATACTTCATACTTCACGTGCACGTTAAGAGTTAATACTTCTTATTTACTTAGCAAAGATATGGAACTTCACAAAAGAATAGAGGCAAGTACGTACTTTTCAAGTCTAGTATTCTTTCGCTCGTTCCTTCATCAACAAAGATCAAAGACTACTACAACAATGATTTTTTCTTAAAGATTACTTTTCAAGCAATATTCAAGAAAAAGAGGCAAGATGTAGGACCGAATATCGCCACAATTATATTCACGAGAGATTAACGACAAATCAACGACATTTCTACGAGCGTCACAAAGTAGTTTAAAGAATGACGTAATAAACAACGACATCATAAAACATGAGAAAGATGTGAAGATTTTGTAGTTAGAGAGAATGTTCATGAAGACACAAGCGGAGTTCGCGAGTAAGGCAGAAATGAAGATTTTGTGGTTATAGAAGAGTCTCATGAGCATTATAGTGATTCGCAGCATAATAGCAGATCTCGCGAGCACAATAGCAGATCTCGCAAATGATGAAGATCTCGCAGAGCATATAGCATGTAAGGAGCATAGCAAAATCCTAAAAATGAGTTGAATATGAGTTGTCACCACCATGAAGATACCTATATAAAGAGAAGAGCATGAGAGAGAAAGAGAGAGACAATTTTAGAGAGAGAGATGAGATATTTTGAGAGAGATTTTAGAGAGAGAATGTATTTTTCTTTATCATCTTCTTCCTCAAAACTAGATTTAGAACTCCATTAATGGAGATTATCAATGTAAATCAAATGTAAATTTAAACAATCATAGTGAAGAATCATGGATGTAGATCAAATTGATCGAACCATGTAAAAATCTTTGTGTCCTTTTATAATTTTAGCAAATTTACTACCAATTTATATGTAGATCTAGAAATTAATATCAAGATATGATAAGGGGTGTGTTGTAGGAAAACCTGCAACTACACAAACCCTAATCCAACGGTCTCAGATTAGGGTTGCAAGCCATCTCATCCAGTCCAACTTTGCTAGCTTGGACGGATAGCCTAGAATGGGAATTAGCGACAAGTGAGGTATCACCGTGATCATTATCCGCCACTATTCCATAGTAGAGTGATCGGCCAAAGCATGGATTTCCCATGAAACCTCCAAACGATCACTCGAAGATGGCTAGGCATGCGTATGTTTTAAGATGCTTAATTCGCGACCTACCCGTTAATCCTTAAAACAAGCGATGCTTAATACATGTTGAATATATTCAATGCATTACATGCATAGAATACACACGATATTTTATAAATATAGACTTCCCAAATAACTTAGTTATTTAACCCAGCATTACATGCTACATTCTGGGTCCCACGATCCACACACTCGAGACATCAATCATGTCACAAACTGGGGATACATACTGGGTATTGGTCAGCGGTTTACAGATGCAAAGCGTGCAACGCGCCATCACAAGAACGTGTCTGAAGACATGGACGGTTAGTGATGATGGGAAAAGTGGAAGACTGATCGTGTGACACTAACACACAACTCCACTAATCCATCACTCCACTTCCCATGAGAGACGTGAATAAGGCTCAAATAACTTGTATAAATAAGTTCTCCTCCCTATTTCAGAAAACATGATAGACAACGCATAAATCAAGTGTTAATACAATTGTATTCAAAACACCTGCAGTCGCTTGCACTATTCAGTAAGTCTGCTCACCTTTCATTACAAGTCATAAAACAACGATACACCTTCACAATCTCAACACCTTCTTCCCTTCCTCCTAAGATCAACCCTATATCTTTCACTTTGTAACCGAAACAAGTCCGGAACGGCCATTTCTTGGTTTAGGCCGAATTGTATAGATTGATCTCTCGAATCAAAAGCACTCATCGCTACAGTGCATTTGTTTAGGTTTATATTCATTCCTCATCCACACACCCCAAATTACCAAACCGACAGAATAGTTTTCACCCATAAACAATTGGCGACCACAGTGGAGATTAATCTCTCGTTGTGAAGTCATTTCCATCAATACCCAATCTTATTTGGTTGATTTCAAAATGGTTGGTCTTGGGACTCCCCCAATAATTTCAAATTCGTTTGAGTACCTCCTATGAAGATACCCCTTCCCAATAGTGTATCTAATGGCATATATGAAAGAAGAATCCCAATGTTGATCGAGTTAGCACGGGTGCAGGATATTCACATGAAGAATATGGACCTGATCAAGGAGACAATAAATGGTATACTCGATATCCTCATCAAGATGACATCAGATATGAGCGGTTCTCCTGTCACAGAGATTTCTGCACTGGGGACTGATCCTCGCAACGATCCTCCTCAAGTCAACACTTTCACTATGAACCAGATACCCGTGGATCAAGAGGCGGATTCTCTAGTGGAAAGTTTATGCAAACTCTTATACCTCTCAAGAGCCGGGTTGGAGATGTTTGCTTCCATCAACTAGATAGTATTGGACATGTGTTTAGCTCCTTTACGTCCGTAAGTCTCAAGAACATCGAGATGTCCGTGAAAATGTCACGTTTACAAAAGAAGACATGATGGCTAAGAAGGCTACAACCGGGCCTCAGCACGTTACGCACGCATCAAGAATTCAGAGTTCAAGATGGCGCTCATCGACACAGGAGCATCTGCGAATGTGATTACTCTCAAGACACTCAGGACGTCCAAGATTCTCCCAAGAAAGGTCATGTGACAATCTACTACTATGACGGACTTCGAAGGAAACCAAACAAACACGTATGGGTATGTCAATCTGAATTTATCTGTAGGGCCTCTCCATCCAAATGAGAAATTCGCCATAGAAAAGGAGCTGGACTACCACATGATATTGGGAGACCGTGTCTTCATGATAATAATATTTTCCTACAACGTATCACCAGTGCCTGAAGACTATAGTGAATAGGGAAGTCATTTGTATCCCTGCATCGTTGTTTCATTATACACCAATATGTGGAGTGGAATTGTTTGAAGAAAGAGAAGCTCCGCGGGAAGAATCAGACATAGTTCATTGCATCCCACTCCCCACGTAGGCGTCAATTCAAGAGGAAACCAACTCGCATCATTGAGGGCTAAGACTCACGATGCATCTTGGCGCACAAGACGTTCTTCTTTATCCAGAAAGCCGCGACCCACGTTCACCCTAAGAGGCAACGAGCCTTGTGGCAAGTCGTGATCGAAAGGGAAAACCAGTTTACCAACGCACGTTATCAATCAGCGTGGGAGACTGTTATCCAGTCTTTCCTCCCAATGGAATGATACAACAACGACGAGCCAAAGGAAGAAGTGCTAGATGCTCCACGACAGCTGCAGGACGACACCATCTCCACGATCGATAAATTCGAAACCGCTAATATAGGGAATGAAGAATTTCCTAGGCCTATCTCCATCAACTCAACCTTGTCCACGGATGAACGCATATAGCTCAAGCAACTTCTCAAAGAATACCAGGACATATTCTCTTGGACGTATGAATAAATGTACGGTCTAGACAAAGAATTGGTCACCCATCATCTACATGTCATACCTGGATCCAAGCAGATCAAGCAATCTCCGAGGCAATTCATGCACGAGATAGAAGAGCAAATAAAGATCGAGATTCAGAATCGTAGCCGCTAGCTTCGTTAATCCCGTCCATCATCCGAATCTGGTTGGATAATATAGTTTCTGTGAAACGAAAACAGAAAGATCGTGTGTTGTGTAGATTTCAGAGACTTGAACAGATGCTGCCCAAAATACGATTTTCCTCTACCTAACATCGACATGTTAGTAGATGCCACTAGCGGACACGACACGTTCTCCTTCATGGATGGATATAGCTAGTTACAATCGGATAGGATGTATGAACATAACGCGAGTAAACCAACTTTTCGAACTCCTCTCGAAGTTTTATTATACTCAGTAATGTCATTTTTCCGATCGAAGAGCGAGCCGGGACATCTTCGGATCTACTGGAGCCAACACCTCAAGGAAGCATCCTCAAGAAGATAACAATTTCCGTATCATCATGTCGAGAAAGAATTCGCATCTTGGGTCAATCACTCTGACAGGCTTAAAAGGAATACTTCAGCGAAACAACGAACATCCAGATGATTATGTCAAGAGGTCCCGAATTCAGGGACTGAAGGGTCACAATCCAAATGTGACTAAACAAAAAGTGGTGTAATTATGCATCAATAGGATGGTACCAATCAATTATGCTTTGTCGAAGAGCTTGTGCTTTCAGACACCCTCTGAACTCCATGAATATGCTAGATGGTCGACCTTATGTAAGAAGTTTTGATGAAGCATCAAGAGGAAAACCACCGAGATACAACATCCTGCACATCTAAGATCACCAACTCCAAACTCCAGTACCATATGCATGACTTCACAATGGTGAAACAACATCCAAGATATTTCATATCTGGATCGACGGTAACTACATCAATGAGAGACACTTTCAGAATTTATCTCCCGTAGAAGAAGTAGTTGTGTTACCAAAGGAGTATGACTGGGGACTGCTTAGCCCTGCCTATTCTCAAAGATAGTAAATTTAGATAGATGCAAGCATGCTATCATTATGATTCCAATATGTCCAAAGACGAGATATACTCAAGAGAGCAGCGTAAAGACGTGCCTCATGAATCTAAGCGTGACAACATCTATCAACTCGAAAGATTTGGATATTCGTAGAGTGGGACCGCTTCTTCTCTATTCCATGAAGAAACATCAAGAAAGCCATCGGTTCCAGCTTATCCCTCTAATAACGAGATGATCTCTGTCATTGTATGAAGGGTACCAAGTTCGTACAAGTTTCCACCACGCCTATCCCTGCCATTCTCTTCTGATCACAACTGCTGCCAAGAACCGTTGTTTCTTGTCGATCGATACCATCCAGAGCTTCACCATATTAACTACTGCTACGTACAAAAGACCCATCGTGCATACAAGATCGATCCACGTAGACCACACTTGGGGACTAAGGCTCAACATGAAATTCCTTCGTCGTCAATTAAGAACTTTTCAACACAAGAGAGATAGTCAATCAAGAATCATATAATTCGCAGGAGAAACCAAACCGAAGAAGCCGCTTCAACACTTTCTCCAGGAGCCGCTTCAACGCTTCCTCCGAAGAATCCGTTTCAAGGCTCCTCCAGCGAGCCGCTTCAAGGCTCCCTCCAGCAAAAGCCACTTCAATGCTCTCTCTCCAGAAGAAGGCGTTTCAGCTTTCTCTCCAGCAGGAGCCGCTTCAAGGCTCCCTCCAGCAGAAGCCGCTTCAAAGCTCTCTCTCTAGAAGAAGGCGTTTCAGCTCCAACACTTCAACGCTCTCCGGTACCTGTTCGCTCCAGGAGTTGCCTCAACGCTCTCCTCGGACCTGTTCGCTCAGAAGTCGCTTCAACACTCTCCGGACCTCCTCGCTCCGTGGCTCGCTTCAACGCTCTGCAGGACCGACATCCATATTTGAGCACACAAAGTTCATTTTTGAGCAAAGCAAGCACGCAGTAGGTCCCACGTTTGAGTGAAGCAGGCGGCAAGGCTAGTGTTTGGTCAAGATAGCCGGGTCGGTGTTTGGTCGAAGTAGCAAGGATGATGCTCGAGCAAGCACATCAACCGTACGGAAAAGCAGTGCACATGATAGGGCCGACGTCCGAAACATGTACACGGTGGACCGCTTTGATCGAGCATGCACAGCTTTCCTATGTTCTAAGCAAGCATGCTCACATCAGGTCCCATGCTCGACCGAAGCAGACATAGCAAGGTCGATCGAAGAAGGCAAGATTGACATTCGAGCGGAGCAAGCGCGACGCAGGCTCTCGACCGAAGCAGGCATAACAAGGTCGATCGAAGCAGGCAAGACTGACATTTGAGTGGAGAAAGAACGAAGCGGGCTCTCGACCAAAGCAGGCATAGCAAGGTCGATCGAATTAGGCAAGACTGATATCATGCTAGGGGAACGCTCGCCTAGACACCTCTTGAACATGACATGCTCCAAGGAAAGGACGTACCGCCTCTCCGGTAACATCCAAACTTTGTCTCAAAGTTTTATCTTTATTTGTCACCATCTAATGCCTACCCCACAATAGTGTAACCATCATGTGCTAGGCAGGGGACTTAATGTTGAAGGTGGATTTTAGTTCAGGGATAAAGTTGTAAAACCAAATTTTTGTACAGACGCCTGCAAAGGATAAGGCCATTTGATAAGTGATGAATACTTCTTCGCTTTATTAATTCACCTAGAATGGAGCATGTAGCAACAATCCCGAGTATTTTGTGAATTTTAGCATTACCAATTAATGCATGAATCGACTTGTATTTCATGTGTTGTTCTCATCGAACTCTCATGGTCAAAAGTGCATGATGACCGATTATTACTCTACCAAAGTAACATGAATATCCAAGTATCAACAATGAGGCATGCACGAAATACCCAGTACGAGGCTACACTATTCTCTAACAAAGTATCATCTCTAGGTGTATATACTAGCTCGATCGAGCATATTTGAATCTGGACTGTACATATCGATCTCGGAAATAATCACGGCCACGCAAGTTGGCTGCATGAATTAACAGCACTTAGACAAACCCTAGCGAGAGCGAGGCTATCACCACAAAGACCACCAGGCTGCCGTTTTATGCCCTAGTCGTTCGAACGCGTACCTTGCCCCCGTTAAACACCAACTCGAAAGGGAATGGTCGAGCATGCATGGAGAGGCTAGCATGCATAAGACTGTTGAAAAATAATCTTAAAAATGTCGTGACCGTCCAACTTGCAGCATGATTATATGGCTTAGATCGCCTCACGATCAAGTGGTGAAGTGTTAGCACACCCATTGGCGAGCTAATTTCCTACCGCTTGATTGTTTATCCCATAGTCAATGCGTAGCAACCAGTTTATGGGTGAAAACTATTCCTGTCGAATTTGGTAATTTGGGGTATGTGGATGAGGAATGAATCTAAACCCTAAACAAATGCACTGCGCGGTGAGTGCTTTTGATTCGAGAGATCAATCTATACAATTCTGGCCTAAACCAAGAAATGGTTGTTTCAGACTTGTTTCAATTACAAAGTGAAGGAGATGGGGTTGATCTTAGGAATGGAAGCGAAGAAGGTGTTGAGATTGTGAAAGTGTAGGCTTGTTTATGACTTGTAACAGAAAGGTAAAGAGGCTTACGAATAATGAAATGAGGCTCTGGGTGTTTGAATACATGTTGTATTAACACTTGGTTTCTGTCGTGTTCTCTCTTATGTTGGAAATAGGGAGGAGAACCTATTTATACAAGTCATTTGAGCCTTATTCACGTCTCTCGTAGGAAGTGGAGTGATAGAGTAGTGGAGTTATGTGTTAGTGTCACACGATTAGTCTTGCCCACTTCTCCCATCATCACTAATTGTCCATGTCTTCCTGACACGTTCTTGTGATGGCGCGTTGCACGCTGCACGCTGTAAACCGCCAGACCAATACCCCAGTATGTAACCCCCAGTTTGTAACATGATTGATGTCCCGAGTGTGTGGATCGTAGGACCCACAAAAGGTAGCATGTAATGCTAGTTAAATAACTAAGTTATTTAGGAAGTCAATACTTGTAAAGTATCGTGTGTATTCTATGCATGTTATGCATCGAATGTATTCGGCATATATGAAGCATCGTTGTTGTGCATTATGCCATGCTTACTTCACGTGTGGGTTTGGAGGCTTCACTAGCAAATCCTCCCTTGTCCGACAATATGGTGTGGCAGAGTGGTAGACGGTGATCACGGTGATACTTCACTGGTCGCCTAACTCCTATCCTAGGCCGTCCGTCTGAGCTGGCGAAGTTGGACGGACGAGACGACTTGCGACCCACATATGCCACCGTCAGATTAGGGTTTAGGAGATGCGCGAGTGCACTCTTTCAGATTGGTCGAATCCAAGCATGGGAGGCGTTTCATGGAGGACCGATCAAGCATGTGTGTAGAAAACATGCTAATGTCCATGTCCATGGTTCACTTTCCCACGAAGGTTTGATCTTGGCCACTCGAATTTACCGGTGAAGTTGAGTAGCTGAGATCGATTTGCGACAGAAATCCTATGCCACAAAGGATTCCTAAAGGGGTGGTATGCCATCTTCAAGGCACGCGTTTTGAGACAACCAAGCTTGGTCGGTCTCACTGTTTGGTATGGCGTGTAGGTGGTAGGCTGGTATTCACGCCTACACCCGATAGTGCCATGGAAACGTGATCTAAGCCACTCAATTTGTCCGGCAAAGTTGAGTGGTCAATATCAATTTGTGATTTGGGAAGCGCGACCACACCAGTTTGGGCGTGCGTTTTGGACAAATTAGGCATGATATGCCTTGGTCGGTCGGGTGAGGAGATAGGTGATAAGCACGTATGTGCTACATTTTATACCCATATTTTTATTAACTATGACTCGATATTTTGGCTAACAACATTATTTTAGTGCTTTTGTAAAAAGTACGAACGAAACCGATCATCCGATGATAAATGGCTCAATGAGAATCTAAAATTGCGTTTGCGACTTGGGGAACCAAAATGAGTCATAGATTAATTAATTTCAGCACCACTAAATCTATTTCAAGGCTAGAGACAGAGAAACATGGGAGTTGAGTTAACTTTTTTTTTTATCAAGCACCACTAGTCAGGTGTAAGTGGGTATTTGTGTGAGATTAAAGCGGGGCACCACTTGCATTCATCTAATGGGATGGAGGTTATTAAGAGAAACAAGAATTCTTTTTGCATGTTCTGCTTCTAACTCCAAACACGTCAGATCCACTGAGAGCTATGATGGGTGGGATGTGAAGAATCAAATGGAAATTCGTGTTACTTTCCAGAAGTTCAGGAGAGTTAAAGGCGATTTGTTGATGCTGGCGAAGATGGGGTTTGGTTCGAGCTGTAAAAGCTACAAAGTCATGGCTGAAATATAGCAAGCAGTGGTGATTATTCTTGAACACTTCGATGGATTTTTTCCCGAGCAAAATGGGGTTTGTATGGGGTTCCTGTGCGATTGAACTGAGAGTTTTCGCTGCCATGGATGTGAACAAGAAGCTGCTGCACAGACTGAAAATGGGTGTCGTGTTATGGTGGAGCTTTGTAGCTATGATGGAAGACGAGAATGGACAGACACATGCAGTGGGGTTCGAGCTGGGAAGCTGAGAAGTTGAGATGGATAGCATTGGCTGGACTTCAGTGGAGTAGCCAATTTGTATGAGCAGTTTGATATTGGTGGAGGAAGGTCATAAGATAGTTGTAATTGAGCTGATATTCATTTTTCTATCCGAGTCGCTGTGTCTGTCTATCTCGATTCAATGTCTGTATCTCTATCTGAGTCGAGTCTGTCCACTAACGGAGATCCACGTGTGTATTTCTAAGTGGTCTCCTGTTTTCTCTTATGAGCTGTTGACAACTGTTAGCAGTATCTTGAGTTACCGTTATGTTAGTCGGTCATATATAATCTGTATACCTTCTTCTCTTGTTTAGTAATGAAAAATATCTGATCATTTTCCTTTCAACTATGGTATCAGATTGGAAACCAGAATCTTCACTGGTTTTCATGGTTCGATCTTCTTAGATGATATTCATTATGTATCTTCATTATCAAATCTTGTGAATCTTTAAACTACATTCAATTTCTGATCTTGTTTTTGATTTAATGTCTCGACTCATTGATTCTCATGTTCCTTCCATTACTTCGGTTCCTCTTCATACTCTGGCAAACATCATTCCTCTGAAGCTTCAGGATGATAATTTCTTAACATGGAAGTCGTTAATTACTCCAGTTCTTCGTAAATTTCATGTGCTTGGCTATGTTGATGGATCAACTCCTTGTCCTGCTCAGTTCATTCCATCTAGCACTAGATCTGGTCCAACTGTGAATCCAAATTATGCAATTTGGCAAGATGAGGATACTTGTGTTCTTCTTCTTCTCAATGCCTCAATTTCTTCTTCTGTAATTGTTCATGTTGCTGATTGTTCTACCTCCAAGGATTTATGGGATAATCTTCAAAAACGGTTTGGTGCCTCTTCTTCTGCTCATACTATTCAATTACGCACACAGTTACAAAATGTAAGATTAGGCTCTTCCAAGGTATCTACATACATTTCTGAAATTGAACGCATCTCAAATCAATTAGCTGCTTGTGGTTCTCGAATATCGATGATGAGTTGCTTATTCTCTGTTCTTGGTGGTCTTGGACCGGATTATCATGCTTTTGATACATCCATTAGGATTCGCTCTCCTCTGTAACATTTGGAGAATTACATAGTTTGCTTCTTAGTGAGGAGATCATTCGATCAAAGAAATGCTTCTCTCAAAGCTCATGCGAATCTAAATCTTTTCTTGCTTCTTCCTCACAAGGTACCTATAGAAGCTTTCATCCTCCTTACAATTCTAATTTTCGTGGTCGTGGTTTTGCTTTTCGAGGTGGTTTTCCTCATTCTTCTCACCAGAATGTTCGACCTACTACTTCTACTGCTGGTGCTTTACCCAGACCACATGCTCCTCCGCATAGAGTTATTTGTCAAATTTGCTCAAAGCCTGGTCACTCTGCAATTGAATGTTTTCAACGCATGAATTTTGCTTATCAAGGCAGAGAACCTCCACAAAATTTATCAGCCATGCTTGCAAGTGCAAAAATTCTTGGTGAAAATCCATGGTATATGGATTTTGGTGCTACTCATCATCTGACTTACAGTATGGATGATTTCACGCCTTCTACTTCTTATGATGGTGAAGCACAGATTGCTACTGCTAATGGTGAAGGTATGAATATTTCTCACATTAGTAATTCACAAATTTCTCTCCGGACAAGTCTTTTCTCTGCACAATATACTTCATGTCCTCAATGTGCACAAAACTCGATTTTGTACACAAATTTACTAGTGACAATAACTGTTCACTCACATTCACTCCTTATGATTATGTTGCAAAGGATCTTCTCTCACGAAGACATTATTCAAGGGATCAGTAAAGGTGGTTTATATCCTCTTCATCGCAATGTTCAACCTACTTCTACAACTTCACCAACAACCTTGTCATGTGTCAAGACATCAATTCATACTTGGCACAGAAGACTAGGCCATCCATCTTTTCATACTATGAATAAAGTGTGTAGACAATTACCAGTGCCTTTTTCTTTACATGAGCCTTTGTTCTGTAATGATTGTAAGTGTGCTAGAAGCCATAAGCAACCCTTTATGCTATCCAGTTCATTAGTCTCGCTCCATTGCAATTATTACATTTGGATATTTGGGGTCCTGCACCAATTGTATCTGTTCAGTTATCGCTTTTATGCTAATATAGTTGATGATTTTACCAAATTGTTAGATTTATCCTCTTGCCGCTAAGTCCGATTTCAAGGTTAGTTCTTCATTTCAAAGCCTTTGTTGAGAATCTATTTTCCACCAAAATTAAGACTCTTTGAACTGATGTTGAGGTGGAGAGTTTGTTAATACTGAATTAGGTGGTTTTCTTCAAGCTCATGTGGTGTTGTCATGAGTTGACTGTCCCCATACACCAGAGCAAAATGGTAAGGTAGTCCAATCACTTCAATGACAACTACTAGAGCTCTTTTTATCCAATCTGGAGCGCCTGATAAGTTTTGGGTAGTTTTAACAGCAGCTAATTATGTCATCAACAGCTACCTACTAGGTCATTACAAATGCTTCTCCTTATGAAGCTCTATACACTAAGTTCCATTTATCCTTTCTTGAAGACTTTTGGTTGTCTTGTTTCATGGCTTCGACCTTTACACCAAAAGTAAACTAGAACCCCGAAGTAAGCCTTGTTAATATTTCTTGGATACAGCAATCATCAGGAGAGGTTATCGATGCTTAGATATGAGTTTTGGTAAGATCTATGTATCGGACATGTTACTTTAATGAAGAGCAGTTTCCCCTTTATTCTGCTGATTATCCTCTCCTTGCACATTAGAAATGCTTCATTCTGCTATTTTAGATACTTTTTCCAATACAACTCATGATATTATACTTTCATATGTTTCTTCTTCCACAAAGATCTTCTTGAAAAGTGGTGTTTCTCCAGCAAGAGTTCTATTCTTACCTGATACTTCATCTTCAGTTGTTCCTTTCTAATGAAGCTAGTATTTCAACTCATTCTATGACTACCAGATCTCGACATGGTATCTACAGACCTAAAGTTTATCTTGCTACTAAACATCCTCTTTCTGAATCTCACTTGGATATTCTCAATACTTCCTCCTACTACTTTTGCTCAAGCTAACAAACATCCAAAGTAGCAAGTTGCACTCCCGAATGAACACAAAGCCTTACAGGATCTGGCACTTGTTCTTTAGTACCTCCAGATGCCTCTGAAAATGTGGTTGGTTGCAAATGGGTCTTTAAGGTCAAAATGCCGATGGATCTATCGACAAATTTAAGGTCTTAATTAGTCATAAAGGTTTAACAGATTGGAAGGTCTTAACTATCATGACACTTTTAGTCCCCTGTGTGCAAAACTCAACTATTAGGCTTGTTCTTTTCTCTGCTGTGAATAATAATTGGTCTCTCAAACAACTTGATGTCTCTAATGCTTTCCCTTATGGCTCTCTCAAGGAAGATGTATTCATGCAAATGACCTCCTGGCTTTGTCGACCCGAATCATCCTACTTGTATGTCAGTAAGTTATAAATCATTATATGGCATAAAACAAGCCCCCAGGGCTTCTGGCTATGAGAGGTTAGATTGATGTTCTTCTTGAACTAGGGTTTGTTCCTTCATTAGCCGATTCTTCTCTTTGTTCATTTTATTGATAATGACTTTTATCATATTGGTATATGTTGATGATATCATCATTACTGGTAATTCTTCTTCCTTATGTGATGACATTATTTCTCAACTACAAACTATTTTCCAGTGAAGGATTTGGGGTCTTCCATTATTTTCTTTTGGTCTTGAGGTAAAACGATTCGATAAATGGTTTATTTCTTTCTCAAACCAAATATGCTTTGATTTACTTCAGAAGACTAATATGATAGGGTCAAACCATGTTCTACACCTTTCCTTCATTTTTTAAACTCAACAAAGATGATGGTAATTTACTTCAAATCCAACTGGTTTTGATCTATTATTGGAGCCCTTCAATATCCTGGACATGGACTCGCCGAGATATGCTTTGCAGTCAATCAAAGCGCTTATGCACCCTCTCTACTACTTCTCACTTGTTAGTCACGGAGGCTAATTTACGCTACATCAAGGGGACTTTGGATCATGGCATCTTTTTTGGCAAGAGTTTTGCGCCTTACAAGTTTCTTGATGCAGTTAAGCGGAGATCCAGACACTAGACGCTCCACTAGTGGCTCCTGTGTCTTTTTTGGAGGGAATCCTATATCTTGGTCTTCTAAGAAACAAGCCACCATTGCACGATCCAGCACTGAGGCTGAATATCGATCTCAGTTTTCATAATTACAAGTAGTTCCAGTTATGCCATCTCCTTCGAGATTTACACATCTTTGTTTCCGAGGCTCTACTATTTTGTGTGACAATAAGAGTTCCATTGCCTTGGCCTCTAATCCTCGTGTTTCATAGTCGTAAAACACTTAGCCCTTTGATTTTCACTTGTTCGTGAGTCGGTACACAATGATACTTGAAGGTGCAATATCTCCACCGATGCCCAAGTAGATGATGTTCTTACAAAGGGCTTAAATGGTCCTGTATTTGCATTCTTAAAGGACAAGCCTGTGTTGAAACCACCTTTGCTTGAGGGAGGGTAATTGAGTCGATATTCATTTTTCTATCCGAAGTCAGTTGAGTCCTGCCTATCTCAGCCGTTAATTTTATTCCCATCTGAGTCAGTCTGTCCACTAACGGAGATCCACGGTGTACTTCTAAGTGGTCTCCTGTTTTTCTTATGAGTGTTGACAGTTGTTAATCTTATCTTGAGTTACCGTTATGTTAGTCGGTCATATATAACTGTGTAATTTTCTTCTTGTTTAGTAAATGAAAAAAATATCCGATCATTTTCCTTTCAACTAAGTTGGTTATTGCTGTGGCTGGAAGGGAGTTTGGGAATCAATGGAGATGTTGCTATCGAATGATGGAAACTGCAGTCAGGCAGTATTTGCTTCCATGGTCGCTGAACTATGAAGTGCTGCGGTGGTAATAGAAAATTTTAACAGCAGCATCAATAATGGAGAAGATGGATAGAGGTGTCGTTGGTTAGTCTGGCTGCTCGAGACTGAAATGATTTGGACAGAATAGAGTTTGGAGCTGTAATCGAGACAAGAAGCAATGGTGGTATTTTCGGGCATGGCCGTGAACAATCTGCAATTCGGGAGTGTGTACATGGAAGGTGGTTAAAGGTCTGAGTACTTGCTGGTAAACTGAAATAAAAAGAGCTGTGGCCGGAGTTGGATGTTGCAGTAATGATGTTTTCAGGGGTTTGTCCGAAATGGTGTTTCTCATGTGAGTTAGATGGTCAGGCAACAGTAGTTGGTTGCAATTGGCGGTGATAGCTCGAGATAGAGAATAGAAGCTGTTATGAGACGAGTTGAAGAAACTTGAGTTGACTTGAGTTTGGAGGTAGATGCACAGAGATAGTGATGCACATGAACATCTTGGTCAATGGGATCTGTTGATGTTGACAAGAGCTGATATTTGCTGGATGATGATGGTAGCTGGTGATGGAGTGGGGTTATGTTGCTGCCATCGGTGATGTCACGAAACCCGAGAAGATGAAAGAGTAGAAGCTGAACTGGATGTCAGAGATGGATTTTGTCTGCCGAGAACTGGTGCAACGATGATGGATAAAGATTGTGCTGGATGTTGGTTAGAGATTGGCTGTATGTTGTTGGCTGGATTTCAATCGAGGCAGTAAGATGCTTTGGCTGCACTGACAAACGAAAGAAGAGTCTCGTATCTTAACTCAACTGGTTTCCATACCGGGCTGGAGTTGTGCCTAATTTGTGTGAGCCTGAGAAAATGGAAGGAGGTTTAACCGGAGGGTGCAAGTTTTGCAGGGACAGTTGGTACAGCTGCGGTTAGATTTGGATAGTGGATTTGAAGATGGGCCTTGGCATTTCTGTGGCCAGTTCTTGTAAAGTCCAATAGGGGATCTTGGCAAATTCGCTAGGTTTTATAGAAGAACAAAAAAGAGAAAGAAAGGAGACCGGGAAGGTGGAGGCAGCTACCGGAGAAGGAAAAGGTGGTGCGGGCTACTTGAAGAAAGAAGAGGGAAGAAGAAGAGGATCGATTGCCGGTAACAACGGAAATAACTGTTTAATTTATTTTTCTTTAATTCATTTTGATGGATTTTGAGAAATCCATTTCCATGTGTTGCTAAACTTGGAACTAGGGTTTTTGTTGAAACCGGCTTCGGCATTAGGCTATTTTTGGATTGAATCAATTATGAAGCAATAGACCGTTATGATTTGAATGAATTAATTTGGATATTTGTTTATCGATTTTATCAAAATATGAGTTGTTGCTTCAATCGTTTTATATAACCTTTGTGCATTATTGTTAGATCAAATATATTTGTCTACTTATTTTGATATTCCATGCTTAGGTTAAATCTTTTGATGGGGTATGCTTAGAATAGTCGCATTATTTGAGACCTAAATTTAGTTCGTAGATAATTTTTCTCGCTAATCTAAATTTGATGGTGCATGCTTTGGTTTAGTCTTTTGATATGTCATGCTTAGGGCCCCAAAGGATATTTGGCGATCAGAATATTGAATTATGTTTCATTTCAAGAATAGAACAGAAATGGTGGATACAATAAACCATGGATACCAACTTCCTTCCTAAGTTGATTTGCTTTATTAGTTTAATTTTATTATTTCATCCTCATTATAAAAATTCAAAACATTATTATTGGTTACTCTAATTGAGATATTGATTACGATTTCCACCGCTTCCTCGTGGGAATCCACCTGCATTTTCCTTGTCTGCAGATTGTAGACACCGTATGATTGTGGTTTATTATATAGGCATCCTGGATCCTATCAATAGGTAGTTCCACGGTGATAATGTTGATGCTTCATGGGACTCGCTCCGCTTATCTCCTAAGCCCTCATTCGATCAGAGAAAACGGACGCTTTGATCGATACAAACCCTAATTAGGTTTTGGCCGGCCATGCTACATGCATTATTTTGCGCGCACGAATCGGGGCAACTAATCATGGTTGGTCCTGACCGTTTGTAAAGCTATGCCACTCCTTTTGGGATGGTTTGGAAAAGCTGTGCCACTCTTTTGGAGGCTTACTGGGGTCCGCGCTGTCACAAGTGAATGTTCCAATACCTGCTTGGGGTTATTGGATTAGATCCGGACCATCCAATCATGCTAGTGAAGTTGGATGATCGTGATCGTTACTAGACTGTTATGGACAGTCTAGGCGCCCAATCGGGCTAGTATAACACACCGAGAGTTACATGCTCAATCGGGCTAGTATAACACACCGAGAGTTATAGCATGTACGGGCATTTCGTGCATGCCTCACTGTTGATACTTGGATATTCATGCTACTCTGCTGCGAGTAACAATCAGTCATCATGCCGCACCAACAATGAGAGTTCTTCTAGGAACAGCACAGAAAATACAAGGCATTTTATGCATTAATCAATAATGCTAAAATTCACAGAATATTCGGGGGATTGTTGCTACATGCTCCATTCTATGTGAATTAGTAAAGTGAAGAAGTATTCATCACTTATAAAATTGTCTCATCCTCTCAGGATGATCACATAAAAAATTGGTTTTACAACTTTAGCTCCTGAACTAAAATCCACCATCAACATTAAGTCCCCTGCCTAGCATGCAATTGTTATACTATTGCGGGGTAGGAATATGATGGTGTCAGTTAAAGATAAAACTTATGACACAAAGTTAGATGTTACCAGGAGAGACGGGTCGTCCTGTCCTTCGAGCATGTCACGTTCAAGAGACGTCCAAGCGAGCGTTCCCCTAGCATGAAGTTGGTCTTTCCTAATCGATGGAATATTGCGTCTGCTTTGTTGGTGGGGTTATTGCGCTCGCTTGATCAAACGTGGGCTTGTTGTGCCTTCTTCGGTTAAACATGGGTCCACTGCGTGCCTACTTTGGTTGAACGTGGGACTCATCATGCGCCTTCTTCGGTTAAACGTGAGTCCACTGTGTGCCACGTGCCTGCTTTGCTTTTGGCCTGTTGTGCCTGCTTCGATCAATATGGGGCTGGTTGTGCCTGATCAAATGGGACCCGCCGCGTGTCTGCTTTTCTTGGGGATCGGCTGTGCCTGCTTTTACCAGATTCCAAAACCTGTTGCCTCACCCAACACTTGCCCATTAACCAACACCGGCCTTGCTGATTTGATGAACCCCCGACATTGCTGACGGACATCGCTGCCTCGACGCCTTGCTCGTCTTGTTTTGTTTGAACACCGGCCTTGTCCCGCATAATCGCCTTTGTTACTTCTCCTAACACCATCCTTTCTGTTGTGACCATCACCGGTCTTGCTGACTAACACCGGCCTTGCTAACCAACATCGGTCTTGCTCGAACGTGGGACCCATGCGTGCTTGCTTTGCCCAAAAGTGAATCTTGTATGTTCGAACGTGGTGTGGCTCCAGCTGTGTTCATGTCCTCCTAGGAGCATTCTTCACTTCTCCTATCGACTTCAAGGTTTGTCATGCTACGCTGGGACCTTATGAAGGATGGATGAGACGTATGTTGAGCAATGAGTACATCAAAGATAAATTGACCAAAGCGTAGATTATTTTCGTAGCTTGTGTGCTGAAACAGATCGAGAGGATGTTAAAGTGGCTTCTGGTGTGAATAGGTCCCAGAGAGTGTTGAAGCATCTTATGTTGGAGGGAGCATTGAAGTGTTGAAGCGACTTCTTCTTCTGGAGAGAGAGCTGAAATGCCTTCTTCTGGAGAGAGCTGAAACGCCTTCTTCTAGAGAGAACATTAAAGCGGCTTGGAGGGAGCGTTTGAAGCGGCTTCTGCTGTAGGGAGCGTTGAAGCGGCCTCTTCTTCAGTTTGGTTTTTCCTTGCAAATTACATGCTTCTTGATTGACCATCTCTCTTGTGTTGAAGAAGTCCTTGATTGACGGTGAAGGAATTTCATGTTGAGCCTCAGTCTCCAAGCGTGATTTATATGGTTCTATCTTGTATGGTCGGTGAGTTTACCATAATAAAGATATCGCCATCTCTTGTCCGTGACTCTATTACTTCTCCATGGGAAAATAAAATATGCAGAAGTTCGGATTACCTCTGTCCGTAGTGGTTGTTGCTATCGTGAAGCTCGGGCACTGGTATCAACAAATGAACAACGGTTCTTAGCTGCAGCTGTGATCAGAAGAGACTGGCAGGAAGAGGCGTGATAGCAACTTGCACGAACTTGGCACTCTTCATACAACGGTAGAGATCGTCTCGCTTTTAGAGGGGTACGCTGGAACCGATAGCTTTCTTGATGTTTCTTCATGGAATAGAGAAGAGGGAGACAGTCCCCTGCCCGCGAGTATCCAGGGCTCTCGACTTGATAGATGTTTCCATGCTAGGTTCACGAGGCCATCTTTACATCTTCTCTATAGAGTATATCCTCATTTTTGGCCATCTTGGAATCATAATGATAGCGTGATTGCATCTCTCTAAATTCACCATCTTTGAGATGGGCAGTGGTAAGCAGTCCCCATCCATACTCCTTTGGTAACGCAACTACTTCTTCTACGAGACACAGATTCTAAAATCATCTCTTATTGACGTAGCTACCGTAAATCCAGATACAGAATATCTTGGATGTTGTTTCACCATTGTGGCAGTCGTGCATATGGTATTAGAGTCCGGAGTTGGTGATTTTGGACGTACAGTATGTTGTATTTCGGTGGTCTTCCTCTTGCTTCTTCAGCGAAATTGCTTACAGGTACCATCCTATTGATGCATAATTACTCCACTTATTGTTCAGTCACATTTGGATTGTGACCCTTCAGTGCCTGAATTCGGGACCTCTTGACATAATCATTTGGATGTTCACTGCTTCGCTGAAGCATTCCTCTTAAGTCTGACAGAGTGATTCACCCAAGCTGCGGATTATTTCTCGACATGACGATGCCTATCTTCTTGAGGTTGCTCCCTTGAGGTGTTGTCTCCAAGTAGATCCAAGATGTCCTAGCTCGCCCTTCTTCCTGAATGACATAATAAGCGAACCCTTTATGATGATTGGGAGATGACAATGTTCGTTGAATCTTCCGAAACGCTTCCCGTTGTAGTGCGGTCCAGACAAAACTTGCTCCTTTCTTTCCCATGAATCTCTAGAGTTTCTTTACAATTTGTGGAGGCGGAATTGTAAGGATAGATTGTGTCTTGTATGGTTCTACTTTGATCCCCTCAGCAGTCACCTGGAATCCCAGAAATTTGCCAGAAGATACGTCAAAAGCGCATTTCAAACGATTCACCTTCAACTTGTATCCACGACACTCGAACACTTGTCGTAAGACTCCTATGTGGGCCGCACGAGCTTTTGATTTGAGCACTATATCATCCACGTAGTCTTCAACTTGATTATGCATCATGTCGTGGAAGATTTCCGTCGTAACGCGATACGTTTCACCGGAATTTTTAAACCAAATGGCATTACAATATAATAAAATTTTCGTTCGAAAAGATGTCATACTTGCATCATGCTCATACATACTTATCAGATTGTAGCCGTTATATCCATCCATGAAGGAGAATATGCGGTGTCCGCTGGTGGAATCTACTAACATGTCGATGTTAGGTAGAGGAAAATCGTCTTTGGGGTAGCATTCGTTCAAGTATCTGGAATCCGCACAACACCTGATCTCGTGCCTGAATTGCCTCGGAGATTGTTTGATTGGCTTGGATTGGAGATTGTATGAATGCCTACACAAGGTCGATCTGATGGAGATAGGCCTAGAATATTTCTCATCGTCGAGCTCTTCAATCGTGGAGTTGGTGCCGTCTTGCATATATATTGGAACATCCAGCACCTCTTCTTGTGGATCGTCGTTCTTGTAGCATTCAACTGGGCGGGATACTGTGCATCGACTCCCTCTTAGTGTGAACGTGGGTCGTTGCTTCACCGGATGAAGAAGAACGCCTTATCAGCAAAGATGCATCGTGAGGATATGAAACTCGATCCTCCGCCTTGATTGATGCCCACGTGAGGAGTGGGATGCAATGAACTTTGTCTGGTTCTTCCCGCAGAGATTTTATTGGTTCAAATAACTTCACTCCACATACCGATGCGTAAGGAGACAACAATGCAGGAATACAAATGACTTCTTTATTCAGCATAGTCTTCGGGCACTGATGATACATTGAAGGGACAATCCTATTGTCATGAAGCCACAGTCTCCCGAGTATCATATGGTAGTCGAGATCCTTTTCTATGACTTCAAATTTCACATTTGACTGGACGGTCCCTACAGATAAATTCAGATTGACATACCCGTACGTGTTGGTTTAGTTTCCTTCAAAATCTGTCATTGTGGTAGGCTGCTGCACGATCTTGCTTGGGAGAACCTTGGACATCCTGAGCGTCTTGAGGGTAATCACATTTGAAGACGCTCATGTGTCGACGAGGGCCCTCTTGAACTCGAATCTTTGATGCGTGCAGGTCCTGGTTGTGACTCTTCCGCCATCATGTCTTCTTATGTAAATGTAACATTATTCACGGACATATCCATCATTTTGGAGGCTTCTGGGCGTAAAGGAGTTAACTGTACGTCCAAGGCTATCTGGTCGATTGCGGCAAACGTCTACGCCCGCTGGTTCTTCGAGGGGTGTAAAAGTTCGCACAAACTTTCCACTAAAAATGCGGCTTCTTAGTCCACCGGTCTCTGGTTCATGGTAAAACTGTTGATTTGAGGAGGATCGTTTGTATGCGTGTCGTAACCACAACAAATTAATTAATACTTTACTACCTAATTAACAAGTAATATAGGGTAGTCAAGGTCGATCCCACGAGGAGCACGAGATTCTAGTTGTAAAATTGTCACACAAAGGGGGTATTGATTAAGAATTTAAGAAAGTAAATAAAATAAACAAAGCAATTAAAAGGAAATAAATAAGAGAGATTAGATCAAGGAATCCTTCTTCGCTGCAAAACAATGATTAAAGTTATGTTCTTTTCCACTTCTTATTAGTCACAAATTATCACCAACCGTAGGATAGCAGGTTCGCTTAGCTAACCCCAAAATTCCTTATTTCACCGAGTAACAAGTTCGCTTAGTTATCGGATTCTATTCAAAAGAACCACCTTGAGGTTCACTACAAGATGTAATTCCCAAAACGCATTAAGATTTATGAACTTAGGTTTAGTATTAGTAGTTAGACTCGTTCAGCTTGGTCCACTTTCTAGCGTTGTTTTCACACACAATTGCTCCACGGAATCCCTCCGCAAGGTCTCGTGTTTTCTACTTGTGTAAAGAGTCAAGAAACGATTACTTATCCCCTAACTTTCACTAGCTTTAGATTGAATTAACAAATCAATTTAGTATGCATCCTAAACAACCTATCAATCAATCATAAATATTCTTAATAGTAAAAACAAACGATAATCATGTGAAAATTTCAAAGTAGATTTAAACAAAACTCAAAACATGTTAAGAACTAGGAATTCATCCTCAATCAAATTAGTTACTCATGCTTAAGAAGTTCACAAAGAGAAAAGTATTGTGTGTGTAAAAGTGTGCAAAAGATGTGTGTATCTAAGTGCATCTATATGTATGGAAGTGTAGAAGTTCTTCTCTATTTATAGGCTTCAATGCTCTCCATATCTTCTAAGGAATAGAATCCCTTTCCTTTTGTAGCTCAATTTCCAAATCCAAGCCTTTCTCAAATCTTCCATCTCCTCTTTCCATATTCCAACCAAATTCTTCATTCAATTCCAAGTCCAACTCTTCACATCCCATGAGAGAAATCCACACAAAATTCTGCAAATTTTCCTCGCCTGAAAACTGGGTTTTTGGCCGGAATCCGTCACCGCCGGCCACCTGAAAATTCTCCTCCGGTCAAGGTATATTCCGTCAGTCCACCGTTAGGACTAACGGTCAAACAGGTCAAACCGTAAGTCAAACGTTAGTCAAAAGTCAAGGGTCAAGGGGAATCACTGAGTCGAACCTGCCAGCGAGCTAACTCAATTGATCGAGCTCTTTGCATTAGCATGCATGAGTTGTGCCAGCCATGATGGTCGTGCACGCACCAAGCATTGCACTCCATGTTCACCATGATGGTTGTGGTTCCTTCCTCGCAACATTACTCTTCTCTCGCAACCACCTCTCCCTGTTTAATGTATCTTCTCAATTCAATTCATGCCTGCAATCAACCTATAACAACAATTGCATCACTTGCACACTCCTGCAACTTCTTCTCAGGGTTCTTGCTCAACACCACTGCCACATACTGCAAACCTCCATTTTTGCTTTAAATAGCCATTGAAACCATACATCTAGTCATTCACAACACCAGCAGACTCATCCATACACAAATCAATTGCAGTGACCACCCACAACATCAGTATCTCTTCTTGACTCACTGCAGCTCAAACAAGCATCAACCCATCTCCTAATTTCAGTCAGTACCAACTTCACAACCACTATATGCCCTGTATTGCTTTGCCTCTCAACCAACGCCACCAACCCATTATTAATCAAACCACTCTATAGAACCAACAGCATCCACATTTCAGACCACCAACCATGACCACCAACTGCTCCTGTGATTTAACACCAGAACACAGTAACACCACCATAAGCTAACAGTAGCTCCTCTTTCACCTGCCATCA